>JAAGVU020000123.1:7932245-7967457 GCA_011763525.2 Mormyrus iriodes | reverse complement strand
AAGCTCCACACCCCACCCCATCCCACCCCCCCCACCCAATCCCAAAGCCTATCAGAAAGTCCAAATCCACCCCCCTGAAACCCTGCCTGGCATCGTTCTCTGGTGTCTGGTTTCCTCTCTCACTCCAGCTTGCTGAGGAAGTCCAGCAGCGCCTGGTGAAACTCCCTGGGCTTGTCTAGATAGCAGGCATGGCCTGCCCCCTCCAGCCGCACCGTCGAGCTCCGAGGAAGCTGGCTCAGGTTCTTGTAGGATTGAGCTCCCAGGTTGGTGTCTTGCTCCCCGTAGACAATCAATGTTGGAGTCTGTCCCAGGGGTTGGAGCAAAGCATGGTTTTAAAGTGACACATCTGAGGTCACATCTGAGAACTTCAAGAACAAACTGCGCTGTTCAGAATTCTAACATATTTATCTACTAAAATTCTTGCATTATGACTGAAGTGGTTTGAAGTGTCACATGACTAAAATCTTTCAATTATGTTTTGTCTTTTATGATAAAACAATCCTTTGGAAAACGAATAAAATGATCATTTCTAAGGCTCTGCATAACTAGTGGCTGTAGACACATAGCCCCCTAACCCCTATCCCCCAACCAAACTCCCTACAGGAACTTATTCTGAGATATGATGCATGTTCTCTAAAAAAATTTAGGTTGAATATAAAAGGTTTGGAAAACCATCAGAAACAAATCTTTAAACAGCTTATGCAGTACAGGGTCACCAAGAAGTATAGGCCACAAGGCAGAGGTACAGCCTGGACAGGACTCCAGGCCATCACATGGCTCACACACACACACACACACACACACACACACACACACACACACACACACAGAGGGCAAATTCAAGTGCCCAATTATCCTAATATCCTGGGTGTTTCTCGATACCAAGAACACAAAGAACATGCTTGTGTTCTTGGCAAGAGCATTTTTGCCAGCCTGCCTCCCAACAACAAACTCAGAATGCAGTGAATCATGGGATTGTTCTTGTCGATGAGCATGCAATCGATGCATCCTTCAGATTTTTACTGTTCTCCATACTTCTGTTCTTGAGAACCTGAACTGTACTTTGGCAATGGAAAATGACAAACTGGTACACGAGAATACAAGTATGGCAAAGTATGCATATTGACAACCCCCCCCCCAACTGGGTGATGAAACCTCAGGCAATGGTACAATAAAGGGAGTGCTGAGGTCACCAACATGAGACAGCAACTTTCAGCAGCATAAGGTCATTGACGTGAGACCTACAAGTCGACATTCACCTGGATGGCCTGGTACTGCTGCGCTGAGAAGTTGCGTGTGCCCACTGGTGCGACCGGGACGAAGCCGCGGAGCTGGGCACCTCGCTGCACCAAGAAGGGCAGGGAGAAGCGACCGCTCATGGAGGGGCTCAGGAGCACGGGTGCACGCACGCCCAGCGCCTCCAGGAAGCGTTGCAGCAGGGCCACGCGTTGCTCGTCTGTCTTCAGCGCCTCAGAGTCTGGGGAGTTTCCGAAGCCTGCAGGATGAACACAGGCAGGTATAACTCCAGAGGAACAGTGGCATATCTCACATATGCAGGCTCAATGAATGGGCGTGTCTTTGGGCTTTCTGACAAACTGTTTCCCAAAGAAATAGTTTTACCTACAGTATTTCAGCATATCATCAATTTATTATATTTGTTTTTAACCACCAGACTTCACAGAAAACAGCTCAATCCCTTTTGGCCCAAAGAAAAGCAATCTGAAAAAAATACATAAATTAAAATGATTACATGTGTATCTCATTAACAGTGTTTGTCTGCTATGCAGGAAGTGCGCAAACATCTATATTTTAATATATTTCTTCATTTATATAGAATATGGGGGTAAACACTTTGCCATACAGGCGGCTTGACGACCCTAACCAGGCATAGCCCTCACCTGGAAGATCCAGCGCCAATGCTTGGTACCCGTTAACGGCCAGCAGCGCCAGGGTCCCCAGGTCCTCCCAGTTTTTGGAGGTGAAAGCCTGGCCATGCAGAAGAACCACTTGCAGCCTGAGAAAGGTGGAAAAGCGAAACGGTACTGACCACGCCGCTTCAAGTGGATTTATATCCGTCAGCTTTATTTAGTGAAGGGAGACACTTCATAAAGAGGATGTCGTGGTTGATTATGATTCGGAGCTTTTTCTCGCGCCATCCGGTCAGTAAACGTAACAAATAACAGTATTTGACAAAGGAACTCACAAAAACAAACAAGTGCACATGGAACTAGGAACTGTAGGAAAACTAATACATATGATCATTAAGTGTTTGAAGGAAATGGCAAGGCGTCTAACTGGCTGTTTCACCCCGATTTCTTTATCAAGATCATTTTTATTTTACCAAAATAATCAGGCACCATGTGTAATTTATGCACATACACGTACATATCTGATGATAACGCTGCTGCTGCATAACAACTTTACAGCCTAGAAACGGTACAAGCCGAACGCGAAGATGAGAGATGCGAAGCCCGAAGCCTGGCCTCACCTGGGCAGTATCTGTCTCCCCGCGGCGTCCACGGGCAGCGCCTCCCTGAAGAAGAGCGGCGGGTCGCCCGGCAGCTGCCCGGTGCGGACCGTCACGTTGACGGCCGGCTGAGGCGCGAGGGAAGAGGGGCCGGCCGCAGCCAGTCTCTCCCGCAGCCCGACGCGCTGCACGTCCAGGGACGGCTCCATGCTGCCCTGGCGGATGGCAGGCAGCAGCAGGTACAGCAGCAGCGTGGCCAGCAGCACCAGGCCGAGTACAACCAGACGGTTGCGCAGAAAGTTCATAGTTAAAAAGCTGCTTATCTCGTATAAAAAATTAAAACCTTAGTAATGGGACGCACGAACGAAACAGACAGATATCAGCTTTTGATGGCGGACGAATCGTGCATAGGAAAAAAAAGCACTAAACCTGCCGTATTCTTTTTTTTTTTTACGTGAGCCGACCCATTTGTGCGCCTCTCGATGTTAGTCATGTAACAGCCACCGCAGCTCCGTCGCCATAACCGGCCAGCCGTCCGCCGTCGCCGCCATGTCGGCCGCGTCGCCAATTATCGCACTCGGCAGCTACTGCACCCTCTGTTTGCTAATCCGCCGGACGACGGCGGTGCCCACCCGCGGGGTCAGCCTGCTCTGGCACGGCGGAGTTCCGGAGCACGTCACCGAGCCGGCGCCTGTCACAGCGCAGCCTGCCGGGAATGTGCGGCGGCGCTGGCTCGGCGTCCAGCTGAGTGTGTCGGTGCCCCTAAATCCGCAGTCGTCCACTCACTAATAAACTGATCGTTAATCAAACGATCGGTGATTGTTGAAGAACATATTTTTCTAAGTTATTCTAACTGAACCTTGAAAAAAATAGGTTCTTGATTCCGCAGCAAAACGTAATACTTTGAAGTCTCTGTTGAATGGAGAAAGTTCGCCGGATTCTAGGCAGTATCTTTCGTTTAAGAACCAATAAACAAAGAAACCTTTCCTTACTTTGTGTGCTCTTATTTAAGCAAACCCAAATTAAAAGTTAAACAGTCACATGCAACCACTTTCCCCAGTTCTGTTATATTCATATTAGATGACTTGTTAGTCTAAATTAGAGACTGGAAAAACATAAACTTGAGATAGAAGCTAGAACAGGCAGTTTCAATTATATCTTGTTGTTAATTATATAAGTTTCTGTTCTTTCCTCCAATAATCTATCCTCCTGGATTCCCAAGGCAGGAAGATAGAAAAACAGTGGGGAGGACTGCATGTAGACCCATCTTTGATCTTGTAAGAGATCCAGAATTAAGGAATATAGGCGCTGTATTAATAAATTTGGCTAGGGATAGTAGTACTGCTTCATGAGCGAGGAGCTCTGAATGCAAGCAGGACACCTAACAAAGGCTTCCAATTCACCTGCATCTCTCAGGGAGTAACTGCTAACTGATTTCATCAGCTTGCTGTAGGAAAACCTCCGGTGGCTGGTGGGTTCCTTGGAGACAATTCTTGGGTAATCAGTAACTGTTCCACGTAAGTCCAATCGTGGCTGACGTCTGCTTTAACTGCACCCAGGGCCACCATGCTCCTGATGAGAGGTCAGGACTGTGATTGGTGCTGCATGTTGCACTATTACTGTGGATGGGACCCTGCTGGGGCTGAGAGAGCGATCAGCCATGAGAGTATGCAGACTGAGGACATCACTCAACTACAAACCGTATTTAACAAGGTTTCCAGTAAACAGCCAATCAGCAACCACTTAGAAGCAGATTGTCTGATGTTATACGGTGACCTACACATACGCCATCATTTCCCACCAACACAGGAACTCATTTCCTAACATTTGATGGAAACAGTAAAAGAAAAGGTCATTTACACAGGTAAGAGCTGTGGATGGGCTTTGGAGGACACTGAAAAGCAACGATCTTACTGGAGTAAATCTGATGGGATGGAAAAAAATTCATATCAAACACAGACCAACCTTTGATACTAGATTTTCTGCCAGCATAACTTAATAGAGTTTGTAGTGTCATAATTGATAATGAAAGCATGTATACCACAGGTATTTGTAATTATGCCTATATTCTGCTGTCAATTACAGGGAATATTAAGGAAAGTATTGTACAGTTTTCCTCAAAAATAGAAACCGGCCCTTTAAATTTTTAGTATATCTTGAGGGAAATACCGGATGTAGTCAGAAAGATTAAAAGTTCACAGATGCGGAAGTATCATGCAGTGACACTGTTCAGAACACTTTAATGAAAAGGACTGATACTCCAGGCAGTTAATTCCAAGTAAAACTGAAATGAGTCCAAATTAAAATTTCATAAAGTGCTCTCATCTTTCCTTTACTGTCTGCGTGCAGCAGTAGATTTTATCAAGAACATTCTTGGCATTTTCCAGGCTTCTAGGTCTGCACTTGTGCTTCTTTCCCCGCTTCAACACATCACATGGTCTCCCTTTCTCACCCCCATGTCCCTCGATTCATTTGGGTCCGCTGTGGATTGTGGCAATCTCAGATAGGCTTTGTTTCCTTTCAGCTTACCTCAGTCAAAATTTAATTCTTACATTGGAAGTAATGGGTCTTGTGGCTCCTTGCACAGCTCCCTCTGTTGAACACCCTTGAACTACGACTTCTTTTCTGTACACCGTGGCCCTACCCATCCCGGGAAGCACTGGCAGTCAAAGCCCGCCAGCATGTCACGAACGTAGCCATTATCCTGCCGTGTTCTCAGGCTGTGCCAGCGAGCCCCGTGTGGCCCCACGGTTCGGACCACACTCCAGCTCCCCGGGTCCAGGTGGAGGTACGCTCCAGGGAAGGCATCTCGCCTCCGACATCGGCCCTGGCCAGAGCACACAGCCTCACTGCAAAGTGCTGCGGCACTTGTCACATTGACCAGGTAGCGGCCCAGGGTGCCGTCTAGGTAGCTCTTGATGGCGATGCAGGTATCCTGGGATGAGAAACACAAGGCTGACAAGCTCCGCCCTGCTCCCTTCATAATTTTAAATCAGTTAATTTCTAAAGAAATGGCTTTTATCTGGGGTGACATGTCTTTTTATGCCCCTACTTGTTTACATTAATGGATGCATTGGCTTAGTGGACAGCACTGTGACCTCTCTCCTCCTCCTGTGGGTTCGATTCTGGCTCTGTGTGTATTTGCATATTCCTCCCCCCAATTAGATTAGAGGCACTGATTTCTCGGAAATTCCCTGTGGCTCTGTGGGCACCCAGTGGTCTGACATCCTGCTCAGGGTGTATCCTGCCCTATACACTGTGACATCATGTGTTCTGTTTCACGCTAGGGAAATTTTTGTTTGATTTTTACTCATTACTCTTGTTAAATATTAATATATGAGGCACCCATTGTTTACGGGTTAGGCTCTGGACTCCCAAGACCCTGTATGGGACTAGTGGTATAGATGGATGGATGGATGAATGGGTGAGTGAATGAATGAAAATATGTAGTATTTTTGCTTAATTCTTTCATTAAAACACACTTTAGATTTATTTTATTCAAAGGACACCATTTCAACTCTGACTCATTACAGTACTGTTCCATCTACAATAAATTACTCATCTTTTACATTAACAAGGCATGTCTGACCTCCCTCGAAAATCTATTGTTTAACCTTATTTCCCATTTCTGATCATTTTTTTCAATTTTTACTGTAATAGAAGCATTAACATGTTAATATTTGACAAATGTAGTTATTAGTATGCATATATAAAGTACCCAGGTCAGGAGGCTTCCATCCAAGTGTTGCTGCTGCTTAAATTTCAAAGCAAGTTTCGAATTTTCTGTGCAATGACTTCTTCCCCATTTTGTTTTAAAACATAACTGAACAATGCAGTCCTGTTCCACTGCTCTAAACAGTCGACACGGGCTGCAGCGATTGTGCGTCAATGCACATCTGTTCTTATGTCATCCACCCCCGCTGGGCGCGCCCGTCAGGGAGCTCCTCCGAATTTAAAAGGGAAACTCAAGATGCTGCTGGGAGCATTTTACCATGCGAACAATACAATGCAAATGTAATTAATATGGGAAGCATTGTGTAATGCAGATGGGAGTAAAGGGTAACTCACTTCCTGCTTGTGATTTTACTGATTTATTGGGAAACGTAACAGCCCACACCCCCTGATAAAGGATTAGCAGTAGAGGGGTCTCTAGATCTAGTCCGTTTTCATTTGGGTGTCCCTGGTTTAAAAAAGGCTGAAAACACATGGGATAAGCAAAACGGTGTCTCTAAATTGCCTATGATGTGTGTTTGGGTGGTGTGTGTGTGTCTGTGTATGGCATCTCATGCTGAATGATTCTCTGCCTATGGATATATATTCTGTTCCTTCATTCATATTGTCAACGGAAGCAATATCAGATGCACTAATACTGGTTTTTGAAAACACGTTTTCTTTTCCTTGCATCACTGTATGATGTTACGGTTGAATGGCATGAATGTAAGGGTTTGCTGTAAGGGCCCCCTCAGGGGGTTCGATGCTCAGCAGTCTGCTGACTGGTGTTTTTAAGCTTGACGCCCGGAGATCAGCGCCACAGATATTTCAGTGCGTTTTCACACACTGCAGACGTGAGCAGCGAAACTGACACCTGGGGTTTACAGCAATTCTACAGACTGATACTGTCACATCCCCCTGACTCACTTTAGCCGTTATAACAGGAAGCTGTGCGCCTGATATTCCCGTACAGATGCTGCCTCTCTTTCTCTGCACTGCAAGCAAAAAATCGTAATTGTATTTGTACAGCACCGGGATAATCCAGTATGAATTAAAATTCCCAGATGTCTGGCAGGGAATGCACCATGATACAATGAAAACTAACTTAATCATTGTGGAGAGACCAGTTCAACTAATCAACTTAAGCGGCATCCCTGAATGACACATTTATAGCACAGCAGGGTATGCTCATGCCTCCGAACAGACAGAGATTTGTTTGGACAAATTTTGAGAAGATGCTTCCACTAATTATTATTGCACAAAAAAGTATTAATTATTTTTATATGGTTTTTATCACCTTTGCTAACATGGGGAAGTAATCAATGGTCTGAATGGGAAAGAGTGAATAGTAAGTCCCCAAAGATACAGGTGGTTCCATGTCAATTGTGTAGGTTTCTACAGCTTCTTACCTGTGATTCGGAAAAATAAGAATCACCCCACAGCACCACCCCAGCGGCTCCAAGCGCAGCACTCTCCCCAATAGTGTGGACCAGGTCCTCCTGTGACACAAAGAGTCTGAATGACCATCAGCATCCTTTCTGCAAAGTAACACTGCAACCAGGAACAGCACTGTAAAAGACCACATGCAGCTCTGTTTGAAGCGTGACTATCATTCCCATGACTAAATACCAATAACGTTCACTCTGGGTGACTTGCCTCAGACAGAAAGTTGAGGGAGTAGGTGTAGGCGATGCGGGCATAGGGCAGCACCAGGGGAGCTGCTGCAGCAACTTGACCCGCGACTCTCAGGGCTTCCAGCACGCGGTAGCGGGTGTACCGGAGGATGGCCTCCCCCCGGCCCTGCAGTGACAACTCCAAGTAGATATCAGGGTAAAGGGCAGAGCTGATGTTCCATAACCAGCCCAGCTGGTCATTCCTCTGCACTTCCTGTTGGGGGCAGACCCCTGTGTAGTTGGCGGTGGCATTCTTATACTGATTGTTGTAACAGCCTGGAAACCCATAGAAACCCCAGAGCCCCCCCGGCCGAAGGCTACGACCTAGTTTCAGAGTGACATCCATAAATGCCCGTGCAGCTTCTTCAAACTCCCTCTGGGCCCCAACCTCCACTTGCGCTGGGCTCCAGTCCGGATGCCGGTTCCTAACCAGTATCCTGGAGCCCTCCCAGTATACACTCTTTGAGTCCCAGTTTCGAGGCCACAGAGGCCTCCAGCTCTCCCAGTCCACCACAGCCAAGCCAGAAAAGTCAGGCTGGGGGATGTCAGTCAGGATGTTGGCCTGGGCAGCTTCCAAGTGCAGTTGCAAGCTGGCATTCTGCGGCACCCCACCGTTGACCGCCACGGCTTGCCCATTGTAGTATGGGTAGAGCCCTAGCTTACTCTCATAAAAAATGGTAATGTTTCCACCCATGAATGTTTGGTTCTCATTCACTGCAATGTCAAATATGCCCAGGTCCAGGCCCACTCCATACTTGGACATACAAGGCTCTGTTGGAGCATTCCAGACAGTGAGGAAGGGGATATTAGCCGCAGATTCTGAGACGGTAGGTTTGCACCACCCTGAGATGGGCACCCTAATCCACAGGAAGAAAAGGATCAGATGCACCATGCCGCCACTCCTTCACGTATCGATGGAGTAAGTCTGTCTGTGGTAAAGCAGTAAAACCATCATTAACACTCTCATGGCATTAATATACTTGCAGTGTGAAAACATTTTATGCCTGTATGCAAGAGTTGATTGAAGAACCCGAGGTTAACTTAATATGACTTGGGTACATTAATTTCACTGCTGTAATGAAGAAACTTTATATAAACTTAATACTTCAAAACCGTGCTATTTTAGAAAGTTCATTTTGGGCATTGGCCTGTGATTAGACCAGTTACAGTAAATTAGTAGCCAAGAACACTTTTATCGTTACAATACACAGCTGTCAAATACTTTCATTGCTTAACTAGTTGCGCTGATTTAACGTGGGTTCAGTATGTTAAAGAAGGTTACTAGCTAATATTGACTCGTTAATATTGACTTGCGCACAATTATATAACACTAGTTTAGCAAACTCATTCCTGGACGGCACATACTTTCATTTTTTAACACAAAGGAAACATATTTCGTTTCGTTGTGAATATATGTATTGCAGTTAAAACTAAACTTCTTGTTTTTTTTTGCAATTTGCATTTATCGCCACACACTGCATAAATCTGGCATGGCAAATGACTTAACATTTTGGTTACCTTTCGAAGTTTTTTTCGGGAACTCAAAGCTTAGCCTATGTATTTACACCATTCAAGTTCGCACTTCATGTCACATATAGATTTAGCTTCGACTATCAATCCAGAAAAACCAGGACGACAAGAAAAAGAACAAGTGAGTTGAAAAGCACAAACATAAAACAAGCTGACACGAAAGTAGTTAGTTATGAACAGCACGCCTGCTTGTTAAAAATAGACCTACTTTGGATAATCCTGTAAAATAAACAAGACCACAATCTAACAACCTCAGAACAAACTAAGAAAAATTAAATACGTCGCCACTAAGACTGCATTAATAACCAGAAACATTTCATTAACTCCGTTCCACGATACTCGTCTAAGAAAAGCCAAAGATGTGCTTAGTTTTATACATTCATGAACAAACTCGGTCACGCGATTATTACTAGCGGTGCCGCTATGTGAGCCTGCTTTTTATTATCAACGCGTATCATTATTACAGTAATATCTAGCTGATCGTTTTCGGGACGGATGTAGTTGTGCTGCTGGTTATTTTCATACAGACACGCAGCCCTTAACGAGTCCGCATCAAAAGCAAATTTATCATTGTCGGAACTACGACGAATACTAAACTACGGCGTTAAAGTTTCTCAAACTTCCCATGAATGCTTTGTAACGTACCGTTGAAGAAGACGCAGTTGAGTAAAATGGGGGCTGGAAAGTCCAATTGCAGCAGAACGTATGTGTTAGGTTTCGAAAACTCCTGTTCCAGTATAGAAATGTGCATTGATGTTTATCTGATCCGTAATTCCTTTTTATCAAAAATATCAAAAACACCGAGGACTGGAACTATTAACAATTAAATTTAAAACGTTACTTAAAGTGACAATCTCTGTTTTTTCTTAGTCCGAAAAGTCTCGTGTAAAAACCCGTATTGCTCATAGTGCCGTGCACCATACTACCAGGAAACGCCTATTGTGCGCGCCGCTTAGCAATTTGAAGATGCGCAATCTGTTAATGATAATACAGGTCGATATATTACGATGATCCTGGTTTTAAACCTAAACGTATTCACTTCCTTGTTCCCCGCGCTTCCAGGAGGCGGCTCCTGGCTCACCTTACAGCTAAGTGTCATGGCCTTTCGTGCAGATTTGAGTGAAATGTATGGACTGCTTTCGTTTAAATACTATGATGTTAAAGGTAGTGATATGAAACAAAGGCATCGAGATCATCACGGAAGCAACCAACAGGCTATGTTACTCTGTAACATAACAATAATAAATCTTCCATCATTTTATCCTGGTCAGCTTTGTGAGAGTGGAGCTCATCCCAGGCTGCATAGCGTACAACACTGGGGGTCTACCCTAGACAAGATGCCAGTCCACTACAGGATGGACTTACACCACAGGCAGTTTAGGGATGCCAGATCACCTGAATGCTTCTCTTTGAACTGAAGGAGGAAACTTGCATATACAAACTCCACACACATAGACTGTCAAACCCTGGACATATGAGATAACCATCCCAATCCACCACCACTAGTGACCTTGTATATGTTTTTTTGTGCAAAATCTTTAGCAAATGACTGCATGTCAATGAATGTGAATAAAGTATAAACTTTATGCACCCACACATGTGCAGACAGTCAAAATAAAGTAAAATCCTACCTATACCTAATTAATTAGCATGTATAGCATTTTGACAGCATGAATGTTTGCAATGTGCTATTTGCAGAGGTGGGGACTTGAGTCACTGACTCGCAACTCGACTCGGACTCAAATCACAAATTTGATGTCTTGTGACTCAACTCGGCAAAACTGATGCAAAGGCTTGGACTCGACTTGGACTTCAGGGCAACGACTCAAGAATTGGACCTCACTTGGAACCTATCACTTGAGAAGACTTGAGGGTATAGTTCTTCCTTTGGATACCATAATATTAATAATTTCTGTGTATATTAATTCTCTGCTGTCTGCATTTTCAATTGGCAAAGTGAATGCAAGGTCTCCTGAGATAGTTTGTTGGAAAGATGCATGACTCCCTGCATATACACAGACATAAAAACTGTATGAGGACAACCGTAAGTGGACACTCTTTTCAACATGTCTCTGCCTATAAAGAACATATCCTACGACGTACTGTGGCGGGTTTTTGCTGCAGCAAGTTGTAATCACTAAAGATAAAAAAACTAACATAGGTAGGAACTCAAGTTACATGACTCACAACTTGACTTGGACTCTAGTCACAAATTTGATAACTTGTGACTTGGACTCGACTTGGACTAGAGGGCACATGACGAGACTTGACTCTGACTGCAATGTTTTGACTCAAGACTTGACTCAGACTCGCCAAGGAGTGACTTGTTCTCTGGCTATTTGCCTCACTTGTAGATCACTATGCAGTAAATGTACAAAATGTAACTAAAGACAAACAATTGGCAGTAATTATCACAGTATCACAGATGCTGTAAAATCTACTGTGAACAGAATTTGTATGGTTAAACTTGCAATTTTTCTGATTACATAATACATGGTAAAAGTAATGATAAACTGTTGTGTCCCTTAAATTATAGATCTGCATTCCTGAGGAACATTTCCTGACATGTAACTTTGGCCTTTAGACATATGCGTAATATTAAATCACAAAAGAAATTTTGCCACTAGTTCCAATGAGTTTTAATATCAGTCAAGAGATATTCAATGTGCCCCTCAGTACATGACCTGTAATACTTTCTGTAGGTTCACATGGTCATTTGTCGTAACATCCTAATCAAACTCATAATCATTTTCTATAGTAAATAAGAGTGCCACTTAATTCAGTAGTGGTCACAGAGACTCACCAATGTGAAGGCAGGATAATTTATTTACATAATGTATTTCTAGACTTTAATCACTTGTATTAAAAACTATCTATACCACAATTATGTTTATTTTTATCCAGATGTGTCGAGAGAGTACTGGAGAATCATTTCTCAGTAGGTTACCGCAGTCTGGTCTTTCCCCATCAAAGGTCAAAGGGCAGGGCGGCAGTAAACCTGCCGAGACCCGGAGAAGCACAACGCCCGTGTCTGGAATAAGTTAGAAAACAAGGCTCACACTGTATGTTCAGGCCAATAATATTGCTTTTGGCACCAGCACGTCACCATTTCTAACTGGAACGGATCCCATAGCAGAAAAGCACCGCAGTTCCATCAGTCAGCAGGGAGACGCTAAAGGAACCTGTCAGGAGGCAGGGAGACCTAGGGCCTCTTCAAATAGTGATGGGGGGGGGGTCTAGATTCCAACTAATGTTATAGTTTCTCTCCAGCATCTCACCAGGGCAATCAGCAGCATTCACGGTAAGCCAGCTCACTGATTTATACAATCATTTGTGTTTAGTCACTTGTGAGAGACATAATGGTGAGACATAATTCCTTTCTTTTGTATATATTCTATACATAATAAGCAAAGATTTTTAAATCATACAAATATTCATCATAATGTTCATTTGACAGTTATTAATAATAGTAGCAACTATCTGTCTAAAGAAATAATCTCAGACTGTTTATATGTTTAGAGTTGATTTCCCATAGCTGCTAACAAACTGTGTATTGCTAGCTAGATAAGAGTAGCTTAGCATTCACCAGTAAAGATAAAAGAGGCATTAAGGAATATTCTTCCATTTTCCATTTCTGAGCAGTCCAGGACACATAAGAGAACATTGCATATTAAAAGCTTAAGGCTTTAGGCCCAGAAAATGTCCCGGGTGTTGTTTTTTTAGAAAGGTACTTACTTCTTCAGTTAACAAGCCAGCTGTGCAAGGAAATGAATTGCAATTATAATCACTGGAGCTCTTCGAGTTTGTATAGATAAAAGCTGCTGTGAGGAACCAGGCAGATTAAAGGAAGCAGACGGGTCCTAACTCCGTGACAGATGGTCCCGTGAGGAGGAGGTCCACAAGTGATGGAACATTTGATCTCAAAGCCAAAAATACCCAGAAATGTCTGACATTTATCTCACCCATGCTACGATACCAGGTATAGCTTCCTCCAGTATATCGAGTAGACAAAACAAAGACAGTTTGGACTGAATTTCACATATTTGGTGCTTTTAACATCAGAAATCTACTAACACCATCTGCAAACACCATCGGCAGCTATGGCAGAATTGAACTCTGACCTTGATATAAGTCATGCTCAGTGACAGAGAAACCAGCAATAATGTAAATCAGTTTAATTATAAAATCTCTTTAATTTGCCAAAAATAATAATAATTAAAAAAAAATAAGCAGCTCCATGTAATTAGTGCATCCAGCAAATTCCTCATGGAAATTTGTCCAGGGCTGAAGGTAGTTTTTGTGGTATAAATTCCCAGGAGAAACTGGAGAAACCTTTGGGTACGGTAAGGGTGCACTGCTGCCTAGGCCCTCGCAATTCTAGCCTAGAATTGATGTTTAAATCGTGATTTATTAGTCACACCCACCAGCTTTCAGACACATGAGCAATGTTAAATGCATTGGAGTGCATATTAAAGAAGGAGTGAATAGGTTACTGACAGCATCTGTAAAGCTGAACTGAAACACATGACTATAGTGGAAAGCTCAGGAAGGGGAAAGTTATGCAAATTTAAAACAAACACATGCATCTTCAAAACGCTGGACTGAAAGTTTATGATTAAAACATTGAAAAAGAATCACATTTTTAAATTTTGATTTAAAACCCCTGTACCACAATTGACCAAGAACACTGGGTTGGGTTGGGGTGGGGAAGTTACTCTACCTCAGCTTTCACTTCTGCCCAACAGAGTAGTTTATTCACGGCTCAGCTGGACCATCTCTCCCCTGAACTTTCCAAGTACACAGACTTTTAAATTATTGCTTAAATGTGCACTGGATTGAGGATCACTTATATAAACCCACCCAGAGGCAAGAAAGGGATGAAATGGCTACAGAACCACACAAGCACAAAGTATTCGGTTACTGTTCCAGTTAAAACAGCAAAAATATTAAAGAAAAAGACAAATGAAAACATACAAAGAGAACGGTGCTTTCTCTTATCATCGGGGTCCCTTAAGATTTTACAGGAACCACCGATCCCCAGAAGAGCAGCAGTGGAAGGTTTCCACACTTGCATAGGAAGAAAAAATATGGGTGTCGCTTATTTGGGATAAAGAGACACAGGTTGACATATGATACATATTTGCTCATGCGAGATATACATTGACTCAAGGGCTACACTATACAGTCACGCACAGAGACGAAGGTAGAGGAAACCAAAGCTTCCCCAAGACGAAAGCACAACCATCCTCATACAAAAACATCAAAACCATCCAGTCACGCAGGATTTCATTCAGCGACAGACATGCTGCTGAAAGGAGCACCACCCCACTCGGAACCTCCTAGGTGACTCAGTAATGTAAAGTAGAAGCCAAGGGAAGGGCTGTGTGCATGTTTGTGAACCAAAGTGCCATCCCTCTGAGGTCTGACAAACATACGGAGGGGCTGCCGAGATGACGACGTGAAGATGCTTCATGTCTTTCTCAGGGGGTAGTGTGGGGCTCAGCAGGTTAGGATGCTGTGCTTGTGATTAGACGGTCGCTGGTTTGAATCCCCTGAGCAACCCCAACTGCCCCAGGATTGTCTAACCTGCTATCTTTCAAAAACGTACATCACTTTGGATAAAAGTCTCCTAAAAAAAAAAATTTAAAAATCAAGATCATGAGATGTGATGACGTTGCATAGGTCAGGTGTACGCCACATATCGAGAGGTTCTTTCTCTCCGTGGCCTGCGGGATCTACCCATTTCCACTTTAGTTGGATGCACCATCCCAGTCATTCCCCAGATCCCTTCTCCTGCTCTCACCAAGGATTACGTATAGATGGAGCTCGAGGCAACAACTAGGACTTGAGCTGCTGTGAATCACCAAGTCAGTGGAGGAGGAGCAGGAGGAGCAGGGAGAACATTACCCACACCCAAGTTGCCACCATACTAGAGGAGGCCCCTGGTGGCCCGGTCTCCTTGGAACAAGAGTCGTCCCTGTAGCCGCTGTAGCATTGGCACTGGAAGTCCCTTTTGAAGATCTCTCTGTCACCAGCCCCTAGCTGGCCTTGCACCTGCAGCCGCCCGCCATTGCTCACCAATGAAAAGCTCTCGGGGCTCAAGTGCAAGTAGGAGTCGGCGTCCGCGAGGCGGCGAAGGCAGCGGCCACGTGAGCTGCAGCGTGACTGGCTGCAGAGCTGCGCGGCCGTGGTAACGTTGAGCAAGTACCTGTCCAGAGGACCCTGCAGGTATGAGTTGAGGCTGGAGCAGCTGGCCTGGGCAGGGGAAGACAAGAGACCCACAGAAAAGCTTCATGTTAATGGCCCAGGCGATGAGGGAACAGAAGCAAAGGCAGAATAGGAGCAGATGAGGAGACTTGCATTGCTGCTGGCATAGGCGGTGTCTCCCCAGAAGATCACCCCAGCGGCCCCGAGGGCCACGCTCTCCCCGATGGTGGATACCAGGTCCATCTGCAGACAGACACACCAAGCTCAGAACATGCTTTTCAGGGGGCTATTTTTGTGCATCTCTCCATCTTCTCTACAAGGAAAGTTCACCAAGATACAAGGTTAACATTGCACAGATATTACTGAGGGTTTGGTTTGGAAGAAAACTACGGGGTTACGGTATCATGCAGGATGGTTATCATGGGAGGGCGTGCACACAGTCTCGCGACACAGGCTCACAGGTGGGTATTATACAGCTGAGGGTTACTGACCATGTCACCCCTTTTGAAAAAACACATGCTTCACTTTGTTTAGTATAACAAATAAGAGGAACTTTAATCAGACATTAAAAATGGTGTGGTGAATGGTGTATAAAACTGCTCTCACTTATATATGTATGCCTCATGGACAACAAGACGAGATAGGTCAGTGGTCACCAAACCTGCTCCTGGAGATCTACCACCCTGCAGAGCTTAGGTGCAGCCCTAATTTAACACACCTGATACATATAAGTATTGCACCAGCTATGTTGAAGCTAAGTTGGCTCTAATATTGACTGCACATTTAGTATTATTTGTACTATCACTGAGCAAGAGTTCGTCAACAGTCAGGTCCATTTATACTCTGTGCAGAGTATAAATATATATTAAAGAAGCTTTTTCCTGTTCTGTACCACATACAGACAATTTCCTCTTTATTAGCGCAAAGTGTATGTTTTGCTTTGTTTTTGACACTTGATATTCCCTGACAAGAAAATGAATTCAAATCATGATGGTGAGAGCATCAAAATCTGACCACCAAATCACCTAGAGAATTAAATTGTTACACCCCCCTCCCCCCAGGGTTTTTGGCCCCTATCAGGGGTTCCCATAATTTACAATATCATGGACAGAGTTCAAGGAGGACTCAGTCAATCACATGACCCAAGTCTGCCCAGATACAACCTTCAACCTGCCACTGTATCACCCGAATGCCAGTGGCTGACCTCTCTCCTATAAACCACAGGCAATCTTCCTACTCCAGGGCATGTCTCCCTTACCCTGCCTTGCAACAGATGTTCTTGCAGAAAGGCTCCATTTCATTTCTAATTTCACTTTAAAATTTTAACATGTTGTTCCTCATTTTCTTATCTCAAGTGTATTATGAGTTTGGGAAACTCCTCGCCACCTATAACGGTGTGATTAATGGCAGCAGATATGTCATGAAGGGTTAAATGACTGAACGAATCCCATCACACGTGCATCACGGTTTCGTAAACAGGAAGGTGGGAACAGGGACTCTGTGCATCCTCATGGAAATCCAGGAGGAAAATAATCCAACTCTCAAAAGTCATTCATTATTCACAATAACATGTCACTCTACGACCTCAAAACATCCAAAACAAATCCAATTAGGATGTCCATAAAGGAGGAGTGACAGCTGCAGTTATATACTACTCAATCTTTCAATAAGTAAATGCCATTTTAAATATCATTGTTGGAATGCAAAATTCCCTTTTCTTAACACAATCTTCTACAGAGCACCTTGTCTTTATGGAGCTAAATTAGGACCAAAAGTTTCATTAATTTGAAGAGAAAAAAAAAGAATTGAAATTGAAAGTTCAAGTTTTGATGTTGAACTTTAAAAAATACAACTGTGTGTTCAAACTAAAAATAGGTGTTTGAAAGTTTTTTTGGGTTTAAAAAATTGATTCAGTTCTGGATTTTTTTTTTTTCAATAAATGTTTTATTTTCATTTTTCACTTTAATTTATGTTTTGATATGGTAAGTCTTGTTTTTTTCTGTTGCAGATTTTGTGTTTTCAGATTCAGATTTTTAAATTTATTTTTTTTACAGTTTAAACTTTTTCCGTTTCAGACTTTTGACCCTGATTTGGTGTGGGGGCGAAGTATCAGCTGAGAGGGGCATGGAATAATGAGTGACAGCATAACAGATGGCTGAGAACCTCCCTCCTTGCCGTCAGTATATACTTGCACTAGTACCCGCCTACAGTGGGTACAGAGAACAAAAGAGTCTGGCTGCAGTACATGCATTCTCTGCCTCTTGCACTCTCTGACGTCACGTGCACGCTCTGCCACAATGGGAACTGTATCCGTGGAATCGCTTCCTGATTGCGAAATGAAATGTTATTCTTAATAATGTTAACACGTGCACACAATTAAAATGCTGCTAAATGGGCAGCAACCTACAGACGGAGGTCAGATAAATGGAAAAAAAACTGTATACCATACTATTTAATAATTGTTTCAATAATTTTAACATCAAAACTTGAACTTTGTTTCATTTTTTTTTTTCAAATTAACAGAACTTTTGGCCCTAATTTAGCTCCATATGGCTTCCCCTATTGGTAGGTCTGTATCTGCTGTCATTGCAGCCTTCACAGGGAAAGGCCAAACAGAAGGAGATGTTCTCCAGCAGACTGCCATAAGGCCCTCACAAAAACAAAGATCCCTGTTTTGAGTGGAAATGTGAGACCTGAGCCCAGCATCTAAAGTTGTGGCCATCTGCACTGGTCAGTGACAGGTAGCATCGTTTTTTAAGGCCATGGAGAATCTTCAAGAGGAACAAAGGGCTCACTGTCTGACGGATTCCATATTCAGGGCCAGTTTAATCTGCCCCAGCGTATCGGCAGGCTGACAATGTTTACTGCCAGATTCCCATAGGGCCTGACATTGCCAGGAAAATGTATTAGTAAATCTAAACTCTGAGTTACAACCACTAAATAAGGTATACTCTTAATCAGAGCCGTCTTGGCTAAATATTCCCAATATACACAACAAATCATTTATTTCTCAAATGCATGACTTATATCACCTAGAATCCTTTCTGATAAGAGGGAATGTCCACCTACTCAACAATAACTCTAGTTGTCCCATTCATATGTCGCACAGCATCCTCTCCAAAATTGCATCTATAAATATACAAGCAGAATGGAGCACAGACCTCGACAAGGTCGATTTATGCAACGCCTGCAGTCCAGTGGCCAAGAGTCAACAGCCATGCTGCCTACAAGACGGAAATCACAGCTAAAGACCAAGCTGCCAGATGGAATCTATTACGCTGATATCCGAGATGACATCAAGGTTTAACAACTAGGCATCCCGCTAATATTTTCTCTTGTGGAAACTCATAACTATGCATAAATGCATAATGAATTCACTGGAGGAAGAGAGGGGTGTTGTACTGCAGCTCTCGAGGGGGGAAAAATAACACTGGCGTGAGGCTCATGTTTTTCTCTGTATAGAGGTTACTGGGGCCATCCTGTAGATATTGTATAAGGTAGCCGTGAACATGAATTTGTAACCTGAAGTGGGCTTCAAGTTGTATCCATAAGCATGGCGTTTAACATAATTCCTCCAGGAAAATACACGGGTATGTCAACGGGCATGACTGCTGGCCACAAAACACAGCTGCTGACATTTTTATTTCACAAGTCGGTTTACCTCTGTCAGAAAGGACATCTCGTTGGTGTAAGTGGGCCGCGTGTAGACGAAGACAGGCCTTGCCAGGCCTTCACCCACCGCCGCCAGCCGCATGCCCTCCTGCACACGGTTACGCACGAACTGACGGCCTGACGGTGTAGAGCGCAGCACCGCTGGCATGTAGACCGACGGGAAAAGAGCCGTGCTCTCAGTCCACAGCCAGGCCAGCTGGTTGTTGCGCTCCACCTCCACGTCCGGACATCGGCCCGTGTATCCGGCCAAGCCGGCCTTGTAATCGTGGTTGTAGCAGTCAGGGAACAGGTAGAAGCCCCACAGCTGATTGGGCCGTAAGCTCTTGGCCATCCTCAGAGTGTCCAGCATAAACCTGCGAGCTGACTGCTCGAACTCCTGCTGTGCTACCCGTGTAACAACCTCCTGGGTCCAGTTAGGGTTCTTCTGGGAGACCAGCTCACGTGACTTGACCCGGTAAATGTCCTTGGCATCCCAGTTGCGGATCCAAAGAGGGCGCCATTCCTCCCAGTCGATTACTGCCAGGCCCCGGACACCGGAGGTACGGATGTACTTCTTTATGCTGTCATTCATCTTGTCTAGGTGTTTGGTCAAGCTGGTGATTTGGGGCAGACCCCCATTCACAGGAGTGCCAGAGCTCTCAAAGTAAGGGTACAGGCCCAGCCGTTCCTTGTAAAAGATGGTGAGGTTTTGTCTGACAAAGCCCTCGCTGGGCGACGCCACGATGTCGTACAGGTCCAGCCTGAAGTGGACGCCATGGCGAGGTGCGCACTCCTCCGTAGGAGCATTCCAGGCAAGCAGCACGGGCTTCTCAGAAACCATAGGCCACTGGGTTGGCTTAAGCACCTGGCCCCAGAGACAGTCCCAAAGCAGGAAGATGAGGAGCAAAGGCCTCCAGTCAGGCCAGCTCCACAGCCAGAGAGACATCACTGGTGGATGCAGACGTCAGACACAGCTCACCTGGCTACCGTGTCAGCCTGTGAGGGAAGGACAAAGTACATAATAAAGCTACATAGTGCCATCAAGAGATAAAAAAAAACTGAAAACCACCAGAAAACTTATATTGTAATATAATACAGAGATACCACAAAAATATATAAGGAACTGGAACCGGGACAATAATCAATGTCTCAAGTCTTACACGATAAAGGTTCATCTTGGGCAAATAAATCATCGCAAAATGCAAAAAGGGTCAGTGTTAGTTCAAATATACAGGAATACAAAACTGCATTTTAACCAGTGCCAATTCTTACCTTGCTTGGACATCAGGTGTAGTTCGCATTTCAAGGGATAATATAATAAAACAGCTACAAAAACACTAAGAAACGTTTTCTAAAATAACCTAGGCGGTAGCCTGTAATTATTGCAGAGCAGTGATTTAGCCACTTTCTCTCACACACAAAGTGTCTCTCACACAAAGTGGCAGTCCATAAGCAAAGTTGGAAGAGCAATGCTGACGGACAACAAGAAATAAAGATCAAAGATCTCAGCGTGACTGGCCTGCTCCCGAAACCTGAGATACACTTCAAACGGTATGTTTATCCGTAATAAAAAAATAATAGTAATAATAATAATTAAAAGCCGCCGGTGATAATCAATCATTTAGGTTTCACACGATGTCCTCTTCAGTCAAACCAACCAGCCTTGTACATGCAAGTAAAATATCCTTTTAAACATCAAAATGAGCATGCGATTCCCAGTTTTACTGTTCCACTAAAAAAACTTGACCAGCAAATGGGGGAAGAAAAAAATATTCCTGGAGAATGCCGGTCTATTCCCCGCCAAGCACCAGCACTTTTACACAAGCAAAAACGCGGCATGTTTTACTTGCCGGGCTGGTTTACTGCACAGTTGTTCTCACAAAAGCGAAATTTCGACACCGATGTTTTCTTCTGCATTTTTGTCAAAGCCAGTGAGCCACGAATGATGACACACCCTCACTTTCCAAGAAGTCAAACTCCAGCACAGTAATGAAGCCACCTTTCGCTCAGTGGGGCAACTCAATGTGCGGGGAGTCGGGTTTGGGGCTCTTCTATGTTCTAGGAAATGGGGGAGTAGGGGTGAAACACATGCGGGAACGTATTTAATTAAATATTACCGCCGCTTTCCATTTTATATAAACTTTCTTTTGTATGTCGCTAAATAATACGTATGTATCTTTATTGAGGTAAAAACTACTACTGCTTCTCGCATTTGACATATTTTACTCCACATCTACCCCCCCACCTAAGACATAATCGCTCCGTCCATAGAATTCGCTGTTGGGGATGAAATCGTACTTTGGCTACCGCTACCTTGGGATCAGATGAAGTTAGTTATGGCTTCCGCTTTATTCGAAGTATTATTTCTTCAGTTAAAGAAGTAGTCTAGTCTTCAATGTGTATATATGTCCTGAGACGTCCGATTATTATTCTGAGAACATTGTGTAGTAATTAATAATATGTATGTATTCTAAGGGTTTTAAATGCGCCGTATCGGTAGCGTCATCTCATCAAATGGCCGGACATCGGGGATGCATTAAGTCTCGTTTGGAAACATGACGCCTCAACTTTAACCTCTGAATGGGTCATAGATGATCTATTAGCTGATGCTCATAAAACGTACCTCTAACTGTTATTTATGGTGGCGTGGATGCAGTGGGACTGCGTCTGCTATCTGCGACATACAGCTGGTAGCACTTAGGTGACATTACGGGCAGGAAGGATCTCAATGTTGCTGCTCAGAGGGACGGATGCAAAAACTGCTGAATATACAGTGTATTTGTGCAGTACACGTTTATTAGTCTCAATTTTGAAATATCCAAGATGCGATCGTTTAAACCTTTCCGATTCTATTTTTTTTTTGTCTGGGGAAATGATTAAACCTGGTTTTATATTTTGAGTGTATGAATTAAGAGCGTACTATGTAATTCGCTTCTTCTGGGGGAAAAGCAAATATTTAGTGCCTAACAATTAGAAAACCTCTGTCATTGTTCTTGAAAATGACATTGCAGTTCACTCTGCATGCCTATGTAAAGGTCAGTATGACGTCAGCCATCCTATACAAAGGATAGCTGTCACTGTGCAGTCAGAGTGTACCCATGTCCCAGGTCTCTGAACCTCCAAATTACTCTTTTCAGCATAAATAAATATATTGAAGACTAATATGGAATAAATAGAGAAGGTCAGCAAATTACCTCAGTGAAAGAAACAGGATTACCATACTACTAGTCCTAGTTCTTGGGATCAGATGAAGTTAGTTATGGCTTCCACTTTATTCGAAGTATTATTTCCTCAAAAGCCCTGACGTTAGTGTGAATCAGTTCTTCGGTGTGCATATAAATACCTAAAAAAACGAGTAAGGAAGTACATTTATTAAAAAAAGTACATTTAGAACAAAGACAACACAGAACTAATATTTAAAAAAATCATGGTACTGAACTTCTATGTACCCTTTTGTAAATCAATAAGAAATGTACCTAATAAGTAAATACAAAACATCAAATTTTAGAACAATTGGTGAACTAGAGATAGGGCTTTTGCAAGTTAACTTTCGTGGCAGGTTGCAGAGTTGATGTCTGCCACAAGGTTGAATAAAGGCATCGACAAGCCAGCTTTAACCAAACAAAAGGACTTCAACTATTTTAAACCTTTATACAGTGAGGAGACATGAAGAAGGTCCCCTTCAGAACAGGCAATCGACACAGAGACCGATAACAAGGGCTGACTCACTAAAAGTGGTTTAAAGACAAAGAAACATTGTTTATAAAACCCTAATACACACTAAATCAATTGGGCCTTATTCATATATAATGGCACAAAATAACGTTCCCCTAGGCACACGGTGCAACATACAAACATCAGTTGATAAGAGGAGGTTTCCACAGTGCTAAAAGTGCAATAACACTGGACAGTATGAAACGGTGACTGTAGACAAGGGTTTGCAAAGTGCAATATGTATGTAAGCAATAAATACTGTGGCATAATGGTGTGGAATAAATAAAGTGGATTTAATAAAGCAATAATCAGAGCCTTCTTCTTAATTCCCATATTGCTGCTTTCATGGAGGGCTGGTAGTCACATCGTTATTGCCTTCCTAGGAAGACATATACACATAACACAGGATTTACAAAGCAGCTAATTCATCTTTTTACTGTTGGTTAACTTCCTCGTAGGATATGATGCAAATTAACAAAAAAAAACTCACCAACTGAGGGGCTCTCCTTCCTTTCTTTGGTCAATCTCTTTCCGATCTGCTGAATACAACACTTTTTCAGAAACTGAGGGAACATGCAGCAATTTTTCCTGTAAGCAGTGGGGAGCCAGGCATCAGAGAGTTTCCTGTGAATGACACAGACTTAGTTCTAAGGTGATTGGACTCAGAAGCAGCGCAGAACCCTGAGGTACCTCTATTTATACCTGCTAGGTCTAGATGGTCACCTCCTACCCCTGCCCCCTAGGGGAGTCAACTGAATGGGTGAGAAAGATGCAGGCAGGAGAAAACACAACACACGTTGGCATAAACTGCATATGTACATGTATTCATTATTTAAATTATTTTAGTAGCAGCAGTACGACCACGTGGGATCGTCAGGCATATCATTCTTTGATGTAAAAGATTCAAACTGTGGGTGCAACCCTTTTGACCCTCAGTGTGCTTCAACGACTGGACTCTGGATTTGAAAAACACCATCAAGGAGTTAGCAAGCCAGTAAGTGTCTGTGGTACATCAAGAACAAGCCAGACCTGAGCTGACACTCAGCATGGATGCAGATATGTTTTCCTCCACTTATCCCTTTCTGTTTGTATGGCACACTGTGGTCCTGGGGGAACATTATTTCAAGCCGCCGTATGCTAAACTATGCATACTACTACTATGCATACTATGCTAAACTCCCATAGTCTGAAATCTTACAATGAAGTTATGTGACACTTACAGATCACAAGTGAGTATTATATTAAATATTTACTGTCATGTCCCCAGACTGAGGGGATGGTACACAGGCAGTCCCCAGGTCATGAACAAGATCCGTTCACTAAGTCTCTCTTTAGGTTGAATTTATAGGTAAGTCGTAAAAATAATAATATGGTATGTAATAATAATAATTGTACAGTAATAATAAAAGTAAATAAATATGATACTGTACTGTACCTTGAGTCGACAAACCTGTGAAGCCATGTAATATTTTCACAAGCCTCAGAAAATAGTGTGCGCATTCATTATTATGAATCATTGTATGTAACCCGATTTATTATTATTATTTTAATATAATAGGCTTTATGGCAGCCTGTTCATAAGTACAAGTCATCCATAAGTCAGACATTCTTAACCCGGGAAGGGCCTGTATAAGCTTGATATTTTGCCTGCTCCTTCTCCTCCCCAACATTCTGCCCAGACACAGCACATGGAGTCAGACAGGAAGCGCATTGTTTGGTATGTCAGTTCCTGTAAAGCTTCAGTATTGGGGGAATATGGTGCTTGGTGGTCATATCAAGTGAATATAATGTCCTTTTGATTTTCCTTATTCTTGTTCAGCTCCATCTGGATGATTTTCAGTGGAATGGTCATCTGATTGCAAATCGTCAAGCTGCTTTATTGACAGACGTGGGCAATTAGTCAGTCAGCCGTTTGACTTTTTCATTAATTGACGTACTTTGTGACTATGAACTCTTTCTGGGAGAGTGTGTCTGGCAGAGTGGGGCCAGCAGAGCACCAGGGAAACACAGGAAGCATCTATGGCTCCCAGCCGAGACATGTTAGGGAGGGTGAAATTAAATGCAGTGAGACATAAATCGCTGAATCTTTACCCCTGGACGGTGCCACACATAGAGCTTTTCTCTTAGGGGCTCTGTCAACAGGACCAAGGGCAGAGTTTTTGTCCCTTGTCTGGGACAACGAGGAGATTCACAGGATCTGCCTCACCCAGTGTACATGCTTCATCCGACGGTTGGCGCCCAGGCCATTGTGACTTGTGAGCTGCAGACCTCTGGCTGATTGTAAACTGCTCAGACACCAGTGACAGCAGAAGCATATGACACACAATAGTCAATAGGTCAGCTGTCAGGTGTCATTTGTCCCCACTGTTTAGTCTAGACAAAGTCAAAGTTCACATTTCTGTCATTTGCAGCTGTAGGAGACACGTATGTTCATACAGTAGAATGACATATCGTTTCACCAAGGCCACGGTATAGCAGAGAAGTAAAAATTACAAAGGTGCATAGACATGTAAAACATAGATGTATAAAACTACTAATAAAGGCCCATAGACCATTAAAGGCAGTAAACATGATGAAATAAATATAATACAAGATCCATTCAATACATTTAGCCAAAAGAGAGTAAATCTTCAAGTGACACACTGACAACATTACAGTGTTTTGTGCTGGAGGGACATACAGTTGGTTGGGAGGGAGGTTGTGGGAGGTGATCATACCTTTTATCAAGTACAGATAGAGACTGTCTGCATGATGTCTAGGAGCTGGACAGTTTCCCAAACTGATCATTTTGGCTTTGAGCTTGGAAGTCAGAGGGCTAAAAGGTTATGAGAGGGGCGAGTTGTGTCGCTGATGCGGAAGGTGGCTTTATTGATGTGCTGTGCGGAAAGCAGCGGGTATGACATCACAACCATGTCAAAACTCAAGGGCGGTAAAACACACTGTGAAAAATATAAACTTGCAAACCGACTTTTTTCTATTTTGAATGTATTTTTCCTTCTCGATCTGACAGATATCCTCATGTGCCAAGTGGAATACCTTCGGCCTGAGTTTGAGTTTTGACACGGGGGTAGATTTGACAGTTTGTGGGCAGACTCATGGCTTTGGTTTCTGTCAGTGAATACTGGTGGCTGATGGCTTATGGTTTTGTGACTGACTACACACTATGAAAAGCTTCTTCAAAAGACAAAGATCGTGCATGATAGTGATGGAAACTCCGGCTCTTTTTTGTGACCCAGGTCATTCATTTGGCTCAGCTGAGCAAAAAGAGCCGGCTTTCCCGGCTCCCAAATGGCTCTTTATTTAGTATCATTTCTGACTTTTATAATTCAGTCAAATTTAGCAATGTTGTTATACAAAACCGTATTATTTCCAGAATATCATTATTTTACATTATGTTCAGTACATAAACATTAAGGTAAAAACATTAAACACTATTACATATGCATATTAAATTGTTGTTTGGCTACAAACAGTAAACAGTGTGCCAGGTCCTTGTGCATATATGTATGTTATAGTTTTTAATTAGTGTTGGACAAAATGATGCCTCATGAACCATTTGCTGTATTTTTTGACCCCACTGTAAGATGCTCTTGGTTTGCTTTGCCATACTGTGTGCCCATTTTTTGAACAGAGAAAACCTTCTCGTGGAGTCAGAAAACACAGCAAATGGATCAGGAAGTGTCATTCTGTCCTTCACTGAATTCTAATGCAACTGTCATGTCTATATCAAATGAAATAAGAAAATAATTAATAAACTATTCAAAACACAAACCACTGCAAACAATTCACACTCAAAACGGAACACGTGTGGCCAAAAGATCATTCTATTACTGTCTTGTATTAATTAACAAAAAGAAAAAGATAATTGGATCTCAGATGGGAACCAGCTCCCACTGCTCACATAAAGGAGCCAGCTCATTCCCAACACATCACTAGCAGACAGAATGGAACATTGACAGATAGTAGGTTAAAAGCAAACCATGGTTTATGTATCTTGTTATAATAATTCAATAATAAAGGTTTAACCTTTTTTTTATGAGCATGCACAAAACCAAGAGTCATCAGGCAATAGCATTCATTGACAGAAACGGCCATAAGCCTGCCCCCAAACTGTCAAAATCACCCCGATCTCAAAACTTTAACACAAATATTTCACTCAAGCACAGAGTAGCCAAAGTTAATCCATTTGGTGCGCAAGGAGATCTGTCAAATTGAGAAGAAAAAAACATTTGAGAAAGAAAAAAGACAGTTTGAGTGCAGTATTATGACAAATGCACATGCAATCATTCTTTCTGTGCTCATGAGTTTCATATTTGCGGTCATGAGTGGGATATTTACACAAGGCACAAGTTTATATTTTTCACTTTGTGTTTTATCGCCCACTAGTTTTGACATGGATCTGACACCATAAGAGGGGCCTGGATAATGACTGCGGCTGTCTTGATCACACACTGGAGGGTCTAAGGCATCACAGGACCCAAACTACATAGTGATACAGTGAGATGGGACACTCTCAATAATATCTCTATAGAAGGTGGACAGGATTGGGGGTGGCAGTCCTGCTTGTCTCAGATACTACAAGATGTGAAGGTATTGAGGGGCCTTCTTGGCCAGGGAGGATGTGTGCTGGGTTCAGGAGAGGCCCTCAGTCAGGTGCGCTACAAGAAATGTAATGCTGCTCACTCTGTCTATGACAGGGCCTCTGATGTGTCGTGGCTTGTCCTGCTGACATGTTCTGAAGTCTACTGTTATCTCCTTAATTTTACCAGTATTGAGCAACAGCTTACTATCATGACTCCATCAGTTTAATAATTGCTCCAGTTCATTTAGCTGCATTTAGTTTGATGGTACCTCACACTTTATAGCCAACCTGACTGATTGTAGTCTCCCTGCGAAAAATTCCAGAATTAAATTGCATGATGAGGTGTTTAGGCCAACCTGGGATGGCTTTTGTATGAGAGAGTGTAGGACTGTGTAGGATCAGCATATTAATTCACCTTAAAGCTATAACTTCAGCAAACACATTCAGTCTGAATGATATAACTGTAATGAGACCCACCTCAGATGTTTCAAAAATGAAATAAATAGCTAGCGCATACAGTCAGAAGATGGTAGCTAGCTAGCCGGTTAGCAGAACATGCTGCTTCAGCATCTCCTAAATAAAGAATGTGTTAATTTAATATTTGGTGTAGTAACTGTTGGTGGCGAACCGGGGGTCCAGATTTTAGGGGCCCACACAAATGTGTGATTTGAGTGGTGGTACACACCACCACTGATGAGACTATACTGATGAGGTCCAGCCAAAAACACAGAAGCAGACATGCAGACAGACATCTCGTTCTAAATCTCACAGCCCTCTGACCCTTTCCATCACCAGAGAACAGGATCAGAAGTCTCATCCCTACAGAGCTGCTGTGTAAATTGGTTTTCCAAGCAGCTAAGCTCTCATGTAGCCATGTCTGAACAGTTAATTTAATATATTACATCAATAAAATCACATTAAAGATTGAAGATAGCAAACTTATTTTAAAATTTCTTATAACTTACAGACAATTTGACTATGCTATACATTTTTAAAATGTTACATTTAACATCATGGACATGACTTGAAAATGAATTTTTCTGTCCTTTATACTCTTTTTGCATAGAAAAATGCTAAGAATGACTTGAAATAACATTTATTAAAAACTACATTATTCATTTAAGAGCCAAAAAGTAAATGTTTCTAAACAAAAACTGTTTCACCATTGGATGTCCTCATTCCATTAGTTAACATGAGTACTATATTACAATCAATTTCTCTATAAACATGGTGTAACTGTTAATTAGCGTACTTCAAAGCCTTATCCACAGCCAAACCTTCTGAGGTACCCAACCCCAGTGACTAATGTTCTCAAAATGCAACATCCATGAGATAGTTACTCTGCTGACAGTGACAATGGAACAGAAAGCAGCTGAAATTACAGGAGGCTAATCGAGGCCCATGACCCCAGAGAGGAGGAAGGACGCAAACAAGACCTGCAGGGGTGATGGTGGGGTCATCCATCAGCAGTGACAGACACTTGGGACAAAGCTGTGCTCTGACCTTCGCTCTGCTGCCGTCATGTGACTCAGTCTGGCCGCCTAGCCTTGTTGAACCTTTAGGAATTGCCTTGACTGTGAACACAGGAAGTGCAGAGATGTTGCTGACCACAAAGACACCCGAGACATGGATCACACCAGAAGAGACACGCAGAGGAAGAATCCATCATGACACGTTTCGTGTTTCATCCGCTTCCTTCATCTGCGAAGGAACAGCTCAGACTTTCAAAACATGCATTTCACAATTGCTCTGTTTGAACTGTCATTTCAGTGAGCTGACACTGACAGCAATGTTTGCATCTGTTGACACAAGCATGGGTGACCACCTAGGCTGCCATCTTCTGATGGGGTGCCCAGTTAGCGAGTCATTTTTACTTAGTCTCGGACCAGGAGCGCTGGCAATGAAGCTTGCAATTTAGCAATTTAGAATAACATAATAGAAGTGTATAACACACCCATTTTCACAGAATTTTCTTATGTTTTTACTCGTCCACAAAGCTCCCTGAGGTGATATGAAGCCTTTGGTCCTGGCATGCCTGTTTGCTTCACTGTTGCTCAAGCACATTTACCCTCCAGGGGGGTATTCCATGAAGCAGGATTTCTTGCTTAGCCAGATAACTTGTTGAATTTAAGGTAGTCTGGACTAAATGAACTTTATCTTTGTTCCCTTATGTTTAGCTCAGGCTACCTTAAATTTGTCAAGTTAACCAGCTAAGCAAGAAACCCTGCTTCGTGGAATACCCCCCAGGCTGACAAGTGATACTCAGCTAAAAGGAAAATACTCATAGTGGTTTCACAGGTCCAAACTCATCCTATAGCTGAATGTGCTGGAACTTACCATGCTGGACGTCAAGGCAACTGGCACAGGAAAGTTGGGGGGACAATGGTCAGTCATTAGTGTCACAAACAGGATGTCTCTCCGGTGAACGGAGGGGGGGGGATTCACTTAGTTCAGGCAAATTTATACCAAAGCATAAAAGCTCCAGAAGACTGTATGTACTAGCTTAAGGAGGCTCCTACCACCACCTCCCCCGGATTTCCTAGCAAGGATCAGAGGTAATTGGGCCAGTTTCCTGAAGAGACATTCTGTTATCTCCCACCCTTACCGTTCTTGTTTATCAGGAAGGGCAGGTATAATTCTGTTCCTACATGCAGAAGGATATTTCTACCATGAGACAACAGACTAACCATACATTTTCCTCACGGCAGTCCTTATAAACTTACAACTAACGGGAACAGGTTATTGAAATCAAACCATCCTCATAACCTGGCAAACAAAGATCAGCACCGTGTGCATCCATCTAATTCAATTTCAACTGCAGTTCTGCCACCAGCAAAAACTAAATAAGCAACATGATGTAAAGTCAGTAAGGGTTTATTTTATAGGAACTTTACCATGTCTGACTTCAGCCTAAAAGGCTGGAGACTACTTACAGGGAGGGGAAAGTCACTAACCATGTTACTGAGTAAAACCGAAATATAGAAAAATGCAATATCACAATCACTCAGCCAGGGCTTTGAATGGACTTTTATCGGTTTACACAGCTGGACATTATTCAGTGATATCTCTCTGAGATTATGGCCTGGCAACACAAATCTGTGCTGTTAATCTCCACATTACCTGTTGCCCCCAATGTCTTGAGTCTGAGAAAAATAAGCTGAATAGGAAATGAACTGGCTTGAACTGGGAAAAGAAGACTAAGCATGTTTCCCCATCACATGCTGTGTTGGAAGCACCACAAGGATCCATATCTGATCCATGTCAAACACAGTAGCTCCAGGCAGTCCCTTAGCTGGCACGAAGGAACAATGAGGCCCAGGAACAGAAATGCAATACTCATGGAAGAGGCTGACACCTACTGGTGGACTTTAGCTGCTACAACTTGCTGCCTTCTGTAAAGATGGAATGTCTCAAAGGGCTTAAAGCACACTGAGATGGAGGTCCAGCCACAAAGCTCTTGTGAGGATGATTTATGTAGCAAAGATTCACCACAACAGTGATCCCGTCCTTCTAATTTATCAAAGGAACCAGACAGACAAATACATTTATTCCATTTTTTTATATAAAAAAAATCAACAGTGATCAATTAATAGTAAAATAAACCTCATAGTACCATGAGAAAAGAATTTTTGAACTTACAGCTACTCTGTGGATCTGGACAGCAGTACAGTAGGTTTTCCAAGTCTAGCATAACTGACACCTACTGGCCACCACTGTCTTAAACAAAAACCTTTCCATGCACAGCATAAACATTGGATGTCTAATTTTGACCAACCATTTGACACCTAAACACAAACTGAATTGTGAACAATCTGTGTCTCATCTTAACACATCCATAACAATGAAAAGCACACACAGCGAAGCAAAAGCCCAGTCCCACCTCAGTAATACAGCACACACCTGCCCCCCCACCCCCACTGGTCTTTTTTCTTCCCATAATCCCCAGCCCACAGTAGTCCAAGTCTAACAGCCATGACCTATGACCTCGACGCAGATAGACATTACGCAGCACACTGCAGAGAGGATTGCACTGTAGATGGTTCACAGAGAGGTGGTTTTTTAGGCCACTGACAGGAAACCACACCAAACTCCACTTCCAAACCACCCTGTGATGCCATGCTCTCTTCCGCCAAGGTTCCTCTGGTCTGCCACCATCCCTAATGGGATTACAGCTCCTGGGTCAGGCCAGCGGCGAGCAATGTGTGGACTCCAGCTCATGGACGGGGTGTTGGAAGGTCACACACGGACGGNNNGGTGAGGGGGGCGGGGGTTGGGTGGGAAGGTGGATGGCAAGGGCAAGCTCGACACAGCGTCCTGGAATGCCCTGGGCTCTGTCAGATCTCGCAGAGGACGACGGGGAAATCTACATGGATGCAAGGGTGCTCCAGCTTTACGATGCCCTTCAAACAGAGAGACACATAAGGGGCATCTGCATGATTAATGACCAACAATAGAGCAATCAAAATGAAGGACTGTGCAGCTACACCATTAATAGGCGAGCAACAGGGCTCATTTCTTTCAGCCAAGCAGTGGGTTCGACTGAAACGGAAAAAATGCTTCAGCCAGATAAATGGCTAAGCATGCAGTCTGACCCCTAGTTTTTCTCTCACCTATATATGTGTGTCTATGTCTTAAAAGGAGAATAAGATGGGATATGTGAAAACTAAAGAATTCTATCTACTTAACGAATAAAGCATATTATGAGTTATAGCATTTTTAATTGATATACAACACATAGCTACATTAAGGCATGGAGACAATGATAACAAGGAAAGATCAAATCTTTTTAAAATAATTGAGAATTTGAGAGTCAAGAAGAGCTTCTCTGAAGCTCAGACTTTAAAGTCTCTTGGGCTACTGTAGTAGTTTGCCTGGAGACACAACCCAGTGTTGGCAGTGTTCCACGCACACCGATTTGTTTTCCACCAGACCACCTAAACTGCCTTGAATAAGCCATTATTAAAACAGAACAAACAGCTGAAATCATACTAGACACCAGGCGTGGTGGCTGAGGATTCATCACAGAAATTTCAGTCCCTATCCTTATTAATTAATGAAAGATGCCATGACACAAAGTCCGTCAGCAACTGTATTAACAGCAAGAATCTCCTGTACAGCTTTCAAGCTGACAGAGTGAGGGAAATGAGCAGAGGTGCACGTTCTCCCTACAGCGAGCAAGAAAGTGAATACTGCACCCTACTGACCTGAGAACACAGCACTTCAGACAGCCTAACAAAAGCTGCCAACATGAAACACTGAACAATTAAATTTGTTCATTTTAATATACCCAGCACCTGGAGTTCACTGGAAGCCATTTGCTCTAAAAAATCAGAAGCTGAAATTAAGACACTACCAGCTGTAGCCCCCAACTCTGCTGTGAGCATGGTTAATTGACGAGATTGACACTAAAAATGTGGAAGGAATACTGAACAGCAGTTTGCCACAAGAATGAGTCAATGTCATTACATCTTTGTAACCTGCGATGACTCATAAATTATACAGTGTCATGACACGCACCCACTTCAGTAGGGATTTGTGTGGGTGGCCATACTTTAATATATCTTAAGAACAATATGCTTTGATTTTGAGCTGGTCACACTCACCTGCGGTATTAGGTTCTTCTCTATTTTCTTTAATTTGGCCCTTTTGCGGCCGTTTTTCATCACTATAGTCTCCTCGTAAAACTCGTGGGCCAAATCGCCGTCCTCGTCGTAGTACAAAGAGCTGCAGATAACGCAACGATTTGCAACTGGTCAGCAAAACCGTGATGGCACGCTATCATAAATAAGGAATTGTCAATAACCTAACAATTAATAAAATGTCTAAGCAGCAAAGCTATTCTAGTGATCGATGTGGTCCTTGAAATGTTTTTAGAAACCTTATAGTCAATCTTGCATGGGCATTAGAGAAAGATCAACATATTGAAGAACACGAACACACACACACACACACACACACACATATAGACGCCAAATAAGTATAACAAACACATAACTTGTAACGTGAGTCTACATTTACCTCCTCCTCGTAAACACGAACGGTGTCGCATTTCGGAAATCTCGGGGCCGAGCCAGAGACTGTGCATTTCTATCTTTGGTCGCATCGGAGCCGGCACCCGAGCCGGCAAAAGGCCAATAACCCCTCTTGGATCCACTGCCACCCATCTTCAGCCTTGAAACATTATTACTGCGATCGACAAAACGCCATTTAGACGAATACATAGCTTAGCCTGTATTATCAGTTAATATACTGAAAAGAATCTTATATGCAACCATTCACTGAAAGCAATTCGTAGACTCAGAGAACGCAAGGTATTACATGTTGGTTTTAAAAGACTGACACTGTTATTCATATTATTTAGACACAGCTAGTCAGGCAAATATTTAGTTGGTACTCTTCCAGCCAAAAACTGATTTGAAGCGAACAGTGCGATAACAAGATACTATGACAGTGTGACCCATTATCTTACCAAGGCGATAAGGTTAGATTTTCGCGTGTCCGTGAAGGATAGTTTGCAGACAGCGCAGGCAACTGTGCTGATACAGTTTATGCAAAGATACAAGCCAAAAATCGGGCAATCAAAGATTAGTCAATCGCAAGCTAGCTACCAAAACATAAATATCTGTCAGACAGTTTAGTGTCTATATACTTTACTATAATTCAAGCAAACACTGAAAATCAAGATAAATTTGTTGACAGTAAGTAAATGAAATACGAGGTGGCAAACTAAAGCAGCATGACATGTTAAACTGGCTCTATAATAAAACCGGAAGCTCTTACACGCATCTTGCCAGTCTTCAAAGTTCAAAGGTTTTATCCTTAAAAAAAACCCTGCAGTTTATTAACGTCATTTCCGATGCGCAACCCTTGTCACATGACAGAGAAGTGCCATTAAAAAGAACGAGCCATTCTAAGCCGTGCGCGATAATTCTGTCTCTCAAAGACAGGAGAGCCGTTTTTTATTTGGAAGGTTTTATAAACAGCAGAAGCGATCTTACTGGAAAAATGCATTTTTTATTTCATAATTGATGCAAATCGAATTTATACAGATAACGGCTGTATTAATAGAATATCGTACTATAAACTATACAGTTATGCCTATTCCATGTTTATTCTAACTTATGAAATTCTGTCTAATAAACAAATGTAAGTAATTTAGTTGTAAAATGATTTTAAATACCTCTCCTGGAGCCGACACCTTATCGTGGTGGAGGGGTTTGCGTGTTCCAATGATCCCAGGAGCTAAGTTCCCCAGGGCTTTATGCCCCTGGTAGGGTCACTCAAGGCAAACAGGTCCTGGGTGAAGAACCAGACGAAGTGCGGCTCATAAGACCCCTAATGAAAGAAAAAACAATGGAACCATGGTTTCCCTTTCCCGGACGCAGGTCACCGGGGCCCCCCCCTGGCGCCAAGCCTGGGGGTGGGGCTCGATGGCGAGCGCCTGGTGGTCAGGTCTGTACCCATGGGGTCTGGTCGGGCACAGCCCGAACAAGGCACGTGGGTCCCCCCTCCAATGAACTCACCACCCATAGGAGGGGTCATAGGGGTTGGGTGCACTGTGAGCTGGGCAGTGGCCAAAGGCGGGGACCTTGGCGGTCCAATCCTCGGCTGCAGAAGCTAGCTATAGGGACATGGAATGTCACCTCTCTGATGGGGAAGGAGCCTGAGCTGGTGCGC
>JAAGVU020000123.1:7892777-7927516 GCA_011763525.2 Mormyrus iriodes | reverse complement strand
GTATATATGAGTGTGTGTGTATATCTGTATGAAAATGTTTTTCTTTGTATATGTACATGCTTTTATTTAATTTATTTTTTGTATATGTATTTGTATATGTATTATATGTTTTTTTCTCTTTTCTATAAATACGTTTTTGTGTTTTTTATATTTTTGCGTATATGTATATGTTTTTCTTATATGTATATGTTTGTTGTGGTGTTTTTTTTCCCTTCCTTTTTTCTCTCTCTTTTTTTCTTTTCTCTTTCTTTTTGTTGTCTTTCCCTTTTCCTGTTCCTGCTTAGTCTTAAGGTGGTTTGATTACATGATTAAATGTAAAGAACACAACAGGAGGAGTATCCCAAACTTCTCGTTTGCAGAACAAATCTGACCCAACAACAAAGGGCAACCAGACCACACATTCTGATATTCTGATTGCTAATATGCTGGGACAGGACAAGGGGGGAAAAATATATATATATAAATTGAAGGAAAAAAAAGAGACGATGGAGACGGTCACAGACACACTTAGCCAGGGAAGTACTCACATGTACAGTTCAGGCTCTGTACAGCCCACAGATGAATTCACCACACAAGTCACAACAGGTGGGCTGGGTGAGGCTGCAGGGCTGGAAGGCGTGGCCCTCCCCCGGCTTCTCCCAGCACAAACCACCACCCACCAACTGTACAACCCACACCTTTACTGAGAAATGCTGTCGCCCCACTGTGGGACAGGGGGCAACCAGTTCGATGTACCCCTCTGGCATCAGGGCCTGCAGCTCTATCAGCTCATCCTGAGACATGCCACCCCCAAGGTGATGTCAGCCCTTCAGGTTGCCTTGTGGACACACATCCCAGAGGTGACCGACAGGCTCATCTCTAAAGCACCTATTAGGACACTGTGATCAGAATATGCTTGACAACACTACAATAACTTCTTGTCTGACTTGTGTAATCCATTCATTCTGCCTAGCTGCTCATTACTAATCTCTCAACAAGGATAGCTGGGAGTGATAGACGGACTGACAGACGCCATAGTAACGCTGCAATTTCCTCCCCCCAGAGACACCATACAGGAGACCCCAGCCTGGACAGTATCCCTGCCCCAGGGGTCTCCAGCTTCATTCTTAATTCTGCATGCCCAGATTATAGAGAGAATTTTATAGCAGCTCAATTTTAATTTTTTTTTATCTCTTTCGTTTAATTATCTGCGGTCTAATAAACTCTCCACTAGGAGATGTGAGTAGCGACGAACCAAAAGCAGATTATAGTGTGTCATGGTCGCTTCCATAAAGGCTGATTTAACTGCATGCATAACTGATCAGCCATCCGTATTTTTAGAAAAAAGATTTTACCACGTTTACAGCGGAGGGGAAAGCGAACGATTTTCTATAAAACGTAACGATAATTCAGAGTACCTATTAGCCATCTTTTTAATTTTGCCTCCAAGTTGTAAAAAAATGCCTAGTCCTATATTCTTGCCAAAAATTGTGTATCATCTAATAATATTAATGTTATCGTCGTTCGATTATTTTATTTAGGCCTATATTTAACGTTTGTTTGTATAAAACTGTTTTCCGACTTCTACCGTTTATGATTGAATTAGGCTTACATTTATACATATTACCTCATATTAAATGAGAATATCTGCTTTAAACACTTGTCAGAAGTAAAATGAGATCAAGGACAGTACTTTAAATTATTAACGGATAATGCAGAAAAAAAATCTTCAATACTAAAGCACGACATCAATTATACACTGTGCCGTAAACAACAAACAAAGTAATTTAACCTGGTTTTATGGTAAAATACTACAGTTTTGCGCACAAAACTAGATTAAACAGAATCGCAAGGAAATGGACAGAGAAGCTGAGCGTAATACTTTCCTACCGGCGTTATAGCAGCCCATGCCCCGGGGTGTGTAGCGCATCAGTCCGCCCGATAGTCCCGTCTCAGTAGCGCGACGGTGGTATGTCGCTCCACTTTCACTCGCTGAGTGTAAAACCTTACAGGGATTATAACCGGCACATTTATCTTTCGGCGTTTTTAAAACCGAGAAACAAACCCTAACCCTAACGCGTCACATATAGGAAAATTCTCCTCTTAATTATTTTCCACTAAAATTGTTGGAGATGTCTGAACAAATGAAAACTTCTGTTTTTCCTGCTGTAGGGTCATGCCTGTCACCAGGTCCTCGCTAAAAGCATGCGGACGCCACTGTACACTACCTTGAGTCCCGCCCCTTGAGAACAACTATAAATTTGGAAATAATAATTCATTATTTATGGACTAGGATCGCAAAGAATAGTATTGCTTACAAGATTTTTTCATAGAAGCCTTTCTATACACCAGTGCTGTCCTGAGCTGTTGTTTTAGCATCGTGACTTTCCCGTTAGCTATAAGGATAACAGAGAAAAGCCGTTGCAGGGTTGGCAGCCTTGCTCAGATGGCTGAAACTTTAAATTCACAATCACTTAGAGCAGGAGTTATAACCATCAGCTGGACAATAAATGAATGTGTGACCCCGAGGAGGCCAACTATACGTTTTTATTGTATGTGTAAGAAAAACAGAGAAACTGCTAATTTTACACCTATTTTTATTCGTTTATGTCAGGGAAAGACACCGACTCATTGTGCGTCCTGAGTCACCAGGGAGGAATTCGGACGTGCATTGCTGTAATTGGGACTGTGCGTCTCATTTACTGTGGTTTGCAAGCTTACATAATTAAATACTTCAAAGTACTTCAAAAATACAAATTCCTTAGCAAATATTGTCCAGGTGAACTGAAATTAGAAAAGAAAATTGCATGTTTTACTTGAAATATAAAAAGCCTTTATTTGACTGAAAATCAAACTGATTTATTGTTAGGAATGATTTGAACACATTTGAAATGTCGCTCCATGTAAAATAACTAAAGGCAGGTTTGTTAAAACTTCAAAGTTTGGGAATACAGAATTACGCCTCCCCCCGTTCATCAACTGAGCCAGTAGGAAAATAGACTAGAGTACATGATGTCAGATGTGCAGATACCAAATAAATATATCTACACAAGTTTTGAAGAGAAAAAAATCTTACATTGCTGACAAAAAAAAAAAAAAGATATTGGACCAACAGCACAGCATAATAAGATTGGCACCAGCAACTACACTTTCCAGTTCCTCATAATTAACCCTTTAACCATGGATTATTAAAAAACAGATTTTTAGACCATTTCTATTACACGGAACTGCATATAAGCTTAGGAATGGGTAGAGACCAGCAGACCCAGCAACCTCTCGGCTACTCACTGCTTTCCACTAAATGAGCTGCAAGCCCTGCAAGATACTATGTGAGCCAGTTAGCATCCGCTGGGCGCCACAAACGATGCCTGAAATGGAGTAGCAGCAACAGCACTGGAGTGCTGGAGACTTAATTTTTAGAATCCTGTTTTAAATTTATTTTTATGACTGTTGGGATATAAATGTATTGAATCACTACAGCCACTAACTATGTAAACACAAGAGTTGCATATATTATGGTAAGTTTCCAGAGTGATGAGTCATAATCAGAAACTTCAATTAAGTGAACCCATTTTTATACATTATCCATCAAACTATCCAAATTACCCACTAAGCCTTCAAATACCTGCAAAACAACACGCTAACCCTGGATCTTAACAAAATGCTGGCTTTATTTTCTTCCAAAGAGCACCCTTGCACTAAAACCAAGGAGAAATAAGAACCACACTTTGTTTTGAAATATTTTTCGAAGTCATTCAAAAGAAACATAGAATAGCATAAACGAATACATCAACCAACAGGTGCGAAGTTCGCAAATATCAGTTACAGGACACAAGAAACCCAAGTGCTGCAGGACAAACAAGAACTCAACTGCCAAAAGCAAACACTCTTCTTGTAAATAAGACGATATCAAAGCTTGTTCATCAAGATAAAACAGATGTAAAACATTAAGTTTCATTAAAGTTTAAAAATAAGTTTAACATTTGCATGTGTCTTTGTGGAGAGTTTCAGTTATGTAGGTGTCTGAAATTCATGCAAGTTTTGTTGGATTAAAAAAACAAATCTAACAATTTAACATCGTCTACAAAATAGGCAAGAGAAGGTCCAAAAATGGTCAAAAACACAACATTGGTCAAGGGTAGCACAACATCGTAGGTGTCCTGTTATCAGGAACATGGTTTGAACGGTGACCAGCTGCACCGTGACTGCCTGTCCTCTGGGTCTTGCAATGGCACTCTTCTTTTAAGACAGGTACAAAATACAGAACGTGGACATTTCAGAGGAAATCCCTGATAGGAAAGTTGTGCCTCTCCCAGTGTTGAATCTGGCACGCGCACACACACGCGCACACACACACCAATACTGTAGCATACTGGCTGAGCATACACACGCACACACACCCTTTGGCAGACTCGAAGAGCTACAGTGTCGGTGCACAGGATTTATATACTCCTATATCCCCATGGAACGTGCTAAGCTACAGAATCATCCACGCTTTAATGCTTCTGAGTGACAGTGACAGCATACATCAGGAAGTGAGAATGTGTGTATCTCCGTGTCTCACTACATACATGGGACTGAACAAGTGTATGTGTGCAGGAGCACGTGGGAGGGAGCCTGCATATCCGCGTGCAAGTACACGCACAAACGCAGCAAGTCGACATGGCACGGATAGGCCGTTCAGTCCTGCAGGTCTGCGCTGGAGCCAAATAGCGCCACCAGCTGCTCCTCGTAGGTGGCAATGTTTCTCTGCATGATCTCCTTGCAGGAGCCCAGGAGACGCTCAAAGGCCTGGATGTCTATGACTGAGGACGAGGGAGAAAGACAGAAGGCAAGGGCTGAGAGGGATGAAACAGGACCAGAAGTGAAGGATAAAAGCAGAAGTTTCACTCTCTCTCTCTCACACGAATGGGGGAACCGAGGATCTTACTCAAACACTTGACGTCCCCCACAGCGTAGACAGAAGCAGCCCGGGGCTTATTGGTGACCAGGGCCAGTTCGCCGAAATACTGCCCCCTGTGACAACGGGCAATCTCCACCTCCGCATTGTCCTGCCGGTCTGCCTTAGTCTAAGGGTAACAGGGTCCTTTCAGGCAAGATCCACTCACTCAGGCTCAGATAGGTGCTCAGTCTGGCATGCCTGATGGGGATGGGGATGGGGGTGTGGGGACTCACTTTGCTCTTCATCATGATCTTCACCTCCCCTGATTCCACAATGTAGAAACAGTCGGCCTTCTCACCCTGAGAAGAGGAGCCCCGCCGGCAGACATTAACTCACATGCAAAAAAGGCCTATACACACACATGCAAGGAGGCCTGCATCACTGGCGCCACTCTACCTGAGTGATGATCCGCTCCCCGTCCTGGAACACTTTCCCCCCTAAAACGTCGACAATCTTCATCCTCTCTGACAGCTGAGGTAAAGTTTGGGGCAGATTCGGTTGAAGGAAATCTGTATGTCTTTAAGTATGTGTAAATACAGAGCCAAACGCGAACACACCTCCAAAGACGTGAGCAGGGGAACAGACTCGATGAAGGTCTCGTACATCCTCCTCTTCTTGGCATTGTTCTTCACTATTAATCTGCGGAACGTGGCCCGGTCCTGAAGCACAGAGATGACCCACATTACACGCGTGGGCATTCTGACTGCCACACAACATGAATCTGTTAGACTTATTCTGGTAACATGTTACTTCATGGGGCACAAATAATGCAGAATTATGCTATTACTTATGTATTAATTAACCACAAAGTAAATCTTAGTTACATACTGATCTAATGTTAATTCATTATTAATGAATTGTGATGCATGTTTTTTCTCAAGTAGTTACTGTATTTGTTAATTCTGTAAACCTTTGTTGACCACTGAAGGAACTACTAAGGAACTAGTAATGAATAATCTAAGCGAAACACTGATCTCATGTTCATCATTAATGAATCGTGATGCATCCTTTATCTCAAGTAGCAACTAAATTTGTTCATGATCTGTACTTCAGTAGTAACTGAGTTATTACTAAGTATTTGGGCTCAGTCAAAGTGTTGCCATTATTTTAAACATTGTGAACTGTTCAAACATGTATGGAGTTCATGATTATTTCAAGCATGCTTTACTGGAGCCCCTGTTAGAGAGACCTAACCTTGATCCACTTGTTTTTACACACTATAGGCCACCATACAAACTATATGATCAGTTAGTGGCATATTTAAATGGCAATCATATTTACAAAACTTCTCTGGTTTCAAAACATTTTCATATGAAGGTTCTTAATGATATTTTATTGATTGTTGATTCTGGCAATTCTGTTGCTTTGGTACTTTTGGACCTAAAGGCAGCCTTTACTGCCACTGACCATGGAATTTTTTTAGACCAACTTGGGCATGTTGTTGGTATTAAAGGTACAGCCCTAGATTGGTTTCGATCATATCTAAGTAATATGAGCTCTTCTGTTAACTTAAATCAGGTCACATCGTCAAGTGGCCCACTTTGGTTTGGGGTTCCTCAAGGGTCAATCCTTGGTCCTGTTTTATTTTGGCTATATGCGCTCCTTGTTGTGATAATTTATAAAAAACAAAGTACTCATTTCCACTCTTAAGCTGATGACACACAGCTTTACCTCCCTGTGTGTAATAGTTTGGTGAAGTCTACTACTAGAATTCTAAAAGAATGCCTAGATGTTATTGAGGATTGGATGGCTATAAATATTTTAGACATGAATCAAGACAAAAGTTATTATTTTTTGTTCTGGAGCAGCTAGAGATTTAGTTCCTCATTGTCTTGCTCTGCTAGCTGATTTTTACAAATCATAGGGTAGAAACCATGGTGTGATTTTGTCAATCTTAATTATAACAAAAAAAATAATTTGGTGTGCTTTTTCCACATAAAAATGGTAACAATAAACCTTTTCTTAATCACAAAGATCTGGAAAAAGCAGCGCATTGTTTTCTTACTTTATGTTTGGATATCTGAAATTCTTAACACCTGAGGGTGAGCCAAAAAAAGGATCATATTAGGCCTATTTTAGCCTCTTTACATTGTCTGCTGGTGAAGTTTAGGGTGGATTTTAAAAACATATTGTTGGCGTACAAAACTTTGAATGGCATTGGCCCATGTTATCTTTCTAATCTCTGCATCCCTTATTATCCCTCACGATGTCTTAGATCATCAGATCATTTTCTCATAACCACCCCAAGATTTAGGTTAATATCTCGTGGTAACCATGCAACTATGGAATGCCTTACCATTTCACATTAGGCCTATGTTCATGATTTCAGTTTTCAAGTCTAGATTGTTTTGATGTAGCTTGATTGAGCAATTGGGACGCTTATTGGTATGTTATGTGATGTTCTTTAATCCAATGCCTGTTATTTTATCATTTATTTTATTTGTTATTCTACATTGGCTAGCTGGAATTTAGTTTAGCTGCAGTTTATTACTGTTCAGCACTTTAGTTAAACAGAACATGCATTTATTTTAAATGTGCAATAGAAATAAACCTGACTTTGACGACGTCTGCTACACACAGCATCCAGGGTCCGGCTCGCTCCTTTAGTTCTGGATTAAGTGATCCATAAGACCCCCTGCCCCTCTCTGCCCACTCGAAGAACTATCCCCAGGTCAGCGAAATGAATAAACGATCATTTAAATTACAATTTAATCTAAAACAAAATCTAATATCTTATAGGTTATATTGCAAAGTAAGTTCTAAACGCAGTTATCAGTCAGAATTGAGGTTTTGTTTAGAGCCCTCCCACGGAGTTTGATGGGTAACTGGTCACATCATTTTAATGGTTGCTGGTATCATTTAAATTGTAATTTAAACAATCATTTAAATAGCATTTTCAATAATTATTTAAATAATCATTTAAATGACATTCATTTATTGAATATTGGTCACAAACACCCTCCATATGGTTTGCTCCACAATTACACTAATAATAATTTGATACATAAGCAAGAACCAGCACATCAAACTAACAGCACCAACAGTGAAGTTGTTCACCGAGTTACCAATAGATGGAGTTGTGGTTACGCTTTGCACTGTTTTACAACAACCCAGTAAAAAAAAAAAAAAAAAAAAAAAAAAAAATCACAAAACAGCATGTTAGAGGTTAACAAAGTGAGAGCCTGCTAGTGTCGCAGCCTCACCAGCCCCCATAGGGCTCCCTCGGTGGTGGCAATGATGGTGGCGGCGCGTGGAGTGTTGTACATTAGCGCCAGCTCCCCGAAACTGCCCTTGTTGTCATACTTTCCCACACAGCAGCCGACGCCGTCCTTTTGTACCACGATATCGTACACCCCCCTGCAGGAGAGAGAATAACAGGGAACAAGCCCAGCCGCTGAAGGTACAACACCACAACGCCTTGGGTGTTTTATATGAAGAACAAGCTGACAGAAGTCAAAATAAACACAAAACACAAACAGTAGGCTCCCATTACAAATGAATAAAACAAATATAAAAACACTAGTTTAGGTAATGCACTGACTTGTGCACGCGCACACACACACAGACAGGCACACAGACAGACCTCTCTATGACGTAGAAGTTGTCCCCATCATCACCCTGGTTGATGATGTGCTCCTGGGTCTGGACCCGGACTTCAAACATAGCATCCAGCACTTCTGAAAACTGTTCCTGTCACAGGTCAAGAGATGTACAAGGGAGTCATCATTACAGATATAAAAGCAAGAGGAACTCCACATCAAGGACAATGCTGAGCACCATGCAAATCTCAGACACGAAACCATTACCAAATAGCTTGGACACTGATAGTTTATGCAAATTAGTAACGACAAAGATGCAAAGGTGCATTCTTATAAACCCCACTGTGTGTCATTGTCACAACTGCAGACCAGGTGAGGGATCTTCTGTTGCTTTGGATAAATACTATAGCACTTCCTGGATGTATTCATTTCTGTTCAACAACCATGGATTTTATCAATGGTCAAAGTCAATAGTAATATGGTTCAGGAATCTCAGAAATGTCAGGCTCATTTACACTTTATGTAAGAGCCTGAAAGTTTAACAGTAAAAGCTTTGCTATAAATAGAAATGTTTAACAGCTTTGAATGAACAAAGTCTGGAACGAATATGATCTTGAAAAATAACTGGTTTAGTATAATCACACTGTACAGGAAAAAACAGAACTGTAGGGAATGCAAGTAACATGGGTAAGGCTGAGCATTTCTGAACCATGTTTCAGCCTTTCCATATGAACAGGTAGCAGCAGTATTTATCACCACTTAATCTAGAGAAGCACATTATTATTATTATTATTATTATTAACCTTTATTTAAATCAGGAAGACCTTATGAGATCAAGATCTCCTTTACAAAAGGACCCTGGCCAAAATGGTGGCGTGACAACAGAATCAAAAACATAAACACAGACAACAAGCTTACAATAAAACAAAACATTAAAACAATTAAAGCAGCACATTTAAAAACATTTACATGAACATTATATCAGTTAACATATTGTATTGGGCCAATATTTGTTCACTCCCTCAATATCGGTATCGGTCAGATGTGTCAATCTTAGCTGATATCGCCGGCCTAGATTTAAACTTTATCAATTTTCAAATTTTCAAAGCTAGCAGCATCAGAGTGAAAGAAAACTACTCAAATGACAGTCAGTCATTTTTCATGCTGGAGGACGAGGAATTCCGTTCGGCTCATTCACCACTTACAAGTATGGATGCTACTTTCAATCTGAAGAAATAAGGGGACGCTGCCATCCCAGGTCCACAATGATAAAATTTGGCGGAGGTGTCCCTGATAGTAAACATGCTAAGTTGGGGAGGGGGGTATTCATATAGCATGAATATATGGGGCAATTAATTAGAAGGGCCCGTTGGGTAGTGGTTAGCTGGTTATTGATATCAGCGATGCTATCAGTATTAGCCAAAATATCCATATCATTTATTTCATTTAGAAACATCTGAGGGTGGTTCGAGGCCCTGAAGTGATACTTTGAATGAGGCCCCAGAAACAACAAACTCACCCTTGCCTCAACGTGCATATAATCCAGGTGCAAACTGGGCAGCACCAACTTCTATGCTCCTGTTGTTCCTTATTATAAATCAGGAGGAGAGCTCAACTAAGTGCAATATTAATAAATTTTAGTCTAAGACAACCACAGCATAATAAATCATACTTTAGAGTTATTATACAATTAATCATCAACACAGCTACTATAGCACCCACCCATCCATCTTCCAACTGCTAATTCAGCCCACGGTTGCAGTGCTGTATAGGTTTACACCTTGTATCTCTAACTGTAGCATTCCATACTCAATATCTTTTATCCTTCATGAAATGGACATTTTTTAACATTCTATACATTCCATTTCAAAGATCTCACTCCGGCATATCATTAACGCACGCATTGTTCGGAAATTGAACGTTTTTATTAGGGTCGTATTTGCAAATGATCAAGAAACATGGTAGTTGCTAAACAAGGACTGACTGTATAGATCCTGCACATGTACCTGCAGCTGGTCAGCTGATAGAAGGGACAGGATCCCAAGTTGTTCTGGACATACCGTGTCAAGGGTTTTGAACAGAAGGATGTCCCTGCAGGCCTCCTGCAGTCGAGAGCGCTGCTCGTCAGTTTTGGGGTGGACAACACGGGTCTCTGCATCCTCCTCTTCTTCATCAGGGTTAAAGGCTTCAGCACACACTGGGGATATGCAGACACAAACTTTAACCTCCAAAACATCAGGCAGCGCTCCCTAGTGATCATTCCAACGCAAGAGGTATCAGTCTAGATATTTCTTGTGTGTGGTTCCTTGGTGGTGGAACCAGCTACCCATCCACATTCCATTAACACGTTCCATTCAGCCTTCAAGAAATACCACAAGAGCCGTCTTAACTAACTCAGCCTACCACTGACCTGCTCTCTGTTTTCATTGGCTATTCCATGGTTACGGTCTCTTAGCAACCCTGTAGGGTCTTTACTTATATATTGTATTTGTCTAGCATAAACCGAGTCCGCATGGCGTTTTGATTTGAATAGCTCTTCTGTAAGCTTCTTACAATATTGTGCAATGGATAGCTCTTGCACTCATGCTAACAATATGAGAAGGAGACAACACAACATGGCCACTGAACCTACCTGATACCCTGCGGTTGAATCGACTGGGAGGGGGCGCTAGAGAGAGAGAAAGAGAACAATATTAACAACCACTACTTGTGATACAGCCTTGAGTGAAGTAGGTTCCCTCCAGGGACCCAAAACTATAAACATCTTATTCATTAACTGCACAGTTCTGTTGCTGTCATAACATCAACATGAAACCAAGTCTTGATGAAGTAATCCAGGAAATTGCCTGGAATAGGGGTCATATAATATTCAGTCCTGAGTTCTCTCAAGCCACACTTATAGTGTTATAGACAAGTCAAGGCGGGACATCCATTTAAACAGAATCATTCCCTTTTCTAACCTAAGCCTGTATGAATCCCCATCATGTTGTATTTTTCTTGGTTCTAGTTCCTTATTCTTTTAATATTAAGGCATTAAACTCGCATTTCCAGGCCTGAGACTGTAAATTTCCGTGGGCGTTGCAGTGTGTCTGGGTGTGTATCAGCATGCAGAGGGGTGTGAATCAGGCCAGCGAGCATGAGAGGCCACATACGCACGTGTCACTACCAGACCCAGAGTCGTCACATCGACAGTAAACCTAGAGTGCCACCAGAGTGGCGGCTGTAATGCAACTGAACAGCTCTTCTTCCAAAAATGAATCATCACCCTGTCAAGTTCCCTCACCATGATATTAAGCTCCCACGCCACAGTGTTAATTTCCCACACCTCACTGTTGAGACTCTCAAATGCACTTAAAATGCACTGAAACGGGTCTCTGGCGTTGTTCCCTTTCATGTGTCTAACTTGTCGCTCAGAGGATTCGGCACTTGGGTTCCCACAGGCTGTGTTTCATTGTATTCTGTGCAAGTCATTCTACATTTTCTTTATTTAGCAGACAATTTTATCCAAAGTGACATAAATGTTTGAGAAAGCAGGGTCAGCAGGGCCTTGCTGAGGGGTCCAATGGTGAAATCACTCTGCCAACCCGGGGATTTGAACAGGGGACCTTCCGATCATGGGCACCGAGTCCTAACCTGCCCTGCCACACATTGCTTCCCAGAGTTTTGTTCCAGAAAGACAAATACATAGCTCATACCTAGCTGGAATTTCACCATGCGGCAATTACAGGCCAGATGAGGCACTTCTGATGTCAAAACACACAAAACCGGAGTCAGAACTGGAGCTAAAAAAGAAGGGTTGAAATTTTGTGGCAGGGTTGACAGATAGAATTTTCAAGAACCCAAGGCACAATGCGCCTTACAGAGGCACCATGCCAAAACGTAGTTTCTCAAGAGGTCTTCAAGCAGCCCTAGCGGAAAAGCAATCAGCTAGTTTAGGCAGGGGGAAAGACAAAGAACACACTGCTCATCTGGTTATTTTTTGCATTCAATAAAGGCTCCATTTTCTCCATCTTATTTAATTGGCATTTGGCTGCTTAATAGGATTCCAGCGTGGATTATCTTTTTCGTGACGCTGAGGGTTCATGGGAAATAGAGGATTAGAGGAAAAAAATACCATAGGGACCTTCAATTTTAATATAATTGAAACATGAAAAGCTTTATAGAATTGCAATATATATAAATGTTGTTTTGAGATGAATACCACAATTGGGAATAGTACTGGCATCACTTATAGCAGAGATTACAAATAGCTTTTTGGTTTAACACCCCTGTCAAGTTAAGTGAAGGATTAGCTCTCTGTTCCATGCTCCCTAAGTAAAATTCCCTTTGGCTATGTAGGATGTTATCTTAGGACAAACAGAATAAAATTCAGCATGGTTCCTGCGAGGAATTCCCCCTCAGACGTGCATTAGGAGCGCTATGTGAAGTGAATCGGGTTGCCAGGCGACAAAACATGAAGAGAGACCTCTTTCTGTGTATCCATAACAACACCTCCTTTAACGACTGCTCAGAAACACAGACCCCCAACCAGGCCTGACCCCTTAAAAGGCAGTGGCTGACCACGGTTGCAAAACAAATCTAATGAAAAAAAAAATGTTTAAAATCAGGCTAAAACAGAGTTGATGCGACTCATTGTCCTCCGATCCCCGTGTGAGCGAGTGTCACCATTCAAAAAGGTGCACCATTTTGGAGGATGCGCCCTGGATTGTCATGGGTAGGGAATCCGTTACCTCACTGTTATGGCCAGTTAAGGCCATTAGCAAGCTCTCATGATCAATGTCATGGATATCAAGCTAGGTTTCACTGGGAAAAATGTCTTTAAAATGTTGCTATGCTAAAGCAGAGAGCTTAAAACATCTGCCCATAGCAAGGTTAGGATTTATACATTGTAAATGAAACAGGCACTGTGATAAGAAAACCTGATAAACAAAGATGGTAACAAATATCTGCCTTTAAGAACACGGATCAGCTGCGAAAGCAGGAAAGCAGAGAGCAGCTTGCAGTTAAGGGAAAGAATTTGATTACCGACAGTGGCATTGAAAAAGGGCTCTCGGAGCTGTAATTAGGTCAGTATTTCCCCTTTTGCTTCCTGGCCATGTTAACAGTTGCTGCACAATATAAATGAAGCCAGCAGTACCCCTGATCACATGATTCGTGTTCATGAGATGAGTGCATGGCCATAGTCAAGGTCTTCTGAGAATGTGTCTAGTCAATATGTAATTGGACAATGCAAACTGGATGCGGCTAACAGCTATCAAACAAGGCAATTAGGAGAGATGACCTAGAGGTGTTATTATTGGCCTAGAGCAGCCTCGCCCCCCCCCCCCCCCCCCCCATCTGAGGCAATATACTTATTAGAGAATCACTAACAGCAGAGCAGACAATTATGAAGCACTAGTATAAAGAAATGTGCTCTGCCATGATGAAAATTTAATCAAGAATATTTTCAGTAACCAAATGACTACAGTGTTTTTTTTACCAACATATTTGTCTGTGGTGAATCATTAATTATGTATCCATCCATCCATCCTGTCTCCCTTTGCTTATCCTTGGGTTGTGGGATCAATTATATAATCACTATGGCATTGAACATTATTCATTGATAAATATAACCTGTTAGAGTCGAGGAATCCTACTGTTGCAGGTTGCTCTGGATAAGAGCGTCTGCTAAATGCCGTAAATATAAATTAATCCTTCTTAATGTTCTAGATGTATAAAGTAAATAAAAAAAAAAAACATGGGCAGAAATGCAGAAGTAACAGAATGAAGCAGGCTATCCTTGTTGTGAAAGCCACGGTTGCTATTGGGGCAGAGATAAGAGCCACTTTATCCACAGAGGGGGTTTATGAGAAATTAGCTTAGTATAACAGCAGCCAAGTCAAGCCTTAATATGAAAGCTCACTTTGGAGCCTTCCTGCTCCAGCCACAGGCCTTGCAAAGTACTCATTTATCCTCAAATGTGTGTTTGACACACCTCATGTCACGGGCACAGTCAGGAGGTTACCATAAGGAAAGTACACGTGTGTGACTATTATGCGTGAGTGAAAGCGTGTACATAGTACATGTGGTCACAGACTTTCGGCAGTGCTGCTTATCTGGGAACCGAGTACCGACGAGCATAAAAGTATCCTAAAGCTAGCGTTACAGGGAACTTGAGATCTGTAAAGCCTGGAGTATGTCAAAGGTCAAACCATTTATGCGGATGCCTAGAGGAATTAGTAGCACTAATACTTTAATGGAAACCAACATGAAAATGAACACTAATCACCACTGGTCAGGTCCCACACACGCAAAGAAAAAAAAAATGCACGATGCTGGTGAGTCATTAGAGCTGCGAGCAGTGTTGCCAACTTAGCGACTTCGTCGCTATATTTAGCGAGTTTTTAGACCCCTCTAGCGAATCGTTTTCAAAAAAGCGACTAGCGACAAATCTAGAGACTTTTTCTGGTGTTATTGGAGACTTCTGGAGACTCTGACGTGAAGCACGTATCGTTCTTCACTCCCGTCCCAAAGCGCTCACAGGCGGCTAGTCCTCGCGCAGCAGCCCCGCCCAGCTGCAGTCAGAGCATAACATGTTCATCCCTCCGCGTCCAGACTGCAAATGAATTGCGCATGCGCGAATCCGCCGCTGGCGGATCCTGCTCGGGCTTAGTCAGGGCGGAATGTAGATGTAAAATTTTCTTTGTCTAAAATAAATGACTGCACTAAAATAAATTACCGATTTATCATAAATGGTTAATAATGTACACTTGTTTACTGTGACTTGTACACTTAAGCCAACTTAAAAGAAAAAAAGTAACTCCGCCAGAGTGTCTCTTTGGGGTCACTTTTGCCGGTCCCAAGTCAGGATGAAGGAGGAGGGTTGTAATTGGAATTGGTGATATAAGAAAAAAACAGAATCGAAAGAAGAAAGTTTATTTGTAGTTCTTAACGTATTTAGGGTGTTTTAACCACTTTTTGTCTCTCCCACAACATTATTCCTCTCTCCTACGCCGTCCAATACAATTACATGCACGTTGCACGTTATGAAAATGAGGCGATGGCGTCATTTAGCGACTTCTAGTGACTTTGGGACAGCCAATAGCTACTTTCCTTGCTGAGGAGTTATCAACAGTGGCTGCAAGCATAACATTAAGTATGGTGCATATAGATAATGGGAGCCATTCCGGTTGAGTACTACACTGCTTCTAACTGGAATTTTTGCTTCAAAGCAGACTTTCATATCGATACGTCCCTGCAGCGCTGCCATGCAAGGTCCCTTTTTCTCTACGGGGAATATGTCACCGTTTCAAACGACCCCCATCTTCCCAAAATTTGGTGAAATGAATCGTCAGCGTTAGGTGTATCTAAACGCCAGTGGGGCCGTGCGGTTTGTAATAAGAAGCTTTGCTCGAAAAATATTAGTTTCTTGAACAAGCAACCTTCTCATCGCAGGTCCAAGCAGCCTGGTGCCTACTGCCGCGATCATACGGTAACTGACCCCCGCCATGCAAAGGCGGAAGGCGGATTAAACTGTGTATTAAACCGAAAACGCTCGCGGCCAGGTGCGGGCTGCTTTTCTTATGCAATGTTTTCTGGTGGATTACTAAGCACAGATAATGAAGCTTTTAGAAAAGACAACAGTAACAAAAACGAATAAATAAAAAATATTATTACGAACAGGGTAAGACACTTAGTCTGCAATTCATTATGTTCACATTTTCAAACATCAAATAATTACAAGAAAGTCCGACTTACCCTCCTTTACAGTGTATTATGCATGTAGGTATGTGCATAGTTCAAATATCATGGAACTGACTGATCTCTTACTAAAACTAGCCATCTAACAAAATTTCCCAGTGATCCGGCCAAATTGAAAAAGACACTGCATGATGACAGTAGTATATATACACGCAACTAGATGCTTGCAAGTATTTATAACATTTTATTGTAATGTAACTTGTATCCTGAGATAATTTGCTACCTTGGGGATTAAAAGAGCAGATACTGTTAATTTAGATAAAGGCCTTCATGTATAGATAGCAAAGTGACAAATCTGGAGAAACTCACGTTCAAAGTCTGAGTCCTCATCATCGTCATCATCTCCATTTGGCTCCGGCTGCACAAGCTCTCCGTCGAAGGTGATTCCCTTGCCGCCAGACCCGGCTCCATCCTGGCTCCGGCTTTCCCGTAGACGGGTGAAGTACTGTACGGCAAACTCCACCAAATCGGACGGTCTACGGCGGAGGACCTCCAGAGTGTAGCCCTGCAGCAGCTCGGTCAAGCCGGCTGGAATTTCGAAACTCATGGCCAACGCGTCTGTCGATGTATTTCTTGTTTTCACCTATCAGAAGCACCGAGCAGAGTTTTTAAAAATGCAAAAAAAGAAAATCGACCTCTTTTCAATCCATGTAATTTAGCCAGTACAGGCACCTAGTAGGTCCTCCTCACTATATAGCTGTACTAAGATGCAGACTAAGTATAGTGTGGAGAACTGGATCTCTCTCGTATCACTTTTTACTCTGAACTTCTGCCCTGTCAAATGCTGCCGGTTACCGGATACACTTAAACCACCCAGCCAGCCCTCCACAGCCGCTACTTTGTATCATCCACTAGCTTTTACTTTTCCTTCCGAAATGCATCATTACCATACAAGCACCCCCGGCGGACCGCGCACCATGCAAAATGCAATCTTAAAAGCCGCCTTGTCTTTTCAGATGCATTAACTGTATGCCCAGCTAGCTAACCGGATAGTAAGGTGAGTTGGATTGCATGCAGACGGCTATCTAGGCCAACACCCTTCTGATGGCAGAGCAATCAAACAGCACGACGGAGTGCATGATAACTTCATTATAGGAGCCAGCAAGTCATTGAGCTACCGGCGCGTTTCCCTCAAAGCATACATTTTTTTACTGTTATCTGCAAAAGTGGTTTACTTTTTCAAAAGTTTGGTATTTTAGAAGCGTTATCCGCGGCTGGTTATTTTCACTGTTTCGCTCTACTGGTGCTTCCTGCTAAATGCTTTTTTTCCTTTCCTTTTCGCGCGAGGGCTTCCTCACTCCTTATCTTTTTTCCCAGTCCATGCCAGAAGGCCTTCGTTTAACTGTGGCGTTTCCAAGAGCCAGCGCCAGCTGCCGACCGCAGATCGCATCCAACCCGGAGCCCGGGGAACGAGGGAATGGGGTTAACAGTGGCTTCCTTGGCTGTGATAGCAGACGCTCGTCAGGACGGTTTAGTTGCAGCTGGAAATACAAATGCTGCAAGGGTTGTTGATTGTTGCTAAACGCAGAATGCAATGCTTGTGGGCAGTCTGCTAACAGCAAGAGTGAAACGCACTGCACCGAGTCCAGTATCCAGGAATAATGCAGCCCTGGTATATTTCTTCAGTCACTAGGAATGACAGGCTATCTAAACATGAAATAAACCCGTTTCTGGAAAAAAATACAAGTTCAGAACGTTAAGTTCTCGATTTGCTTTATGGTTAATATTTGATAAATTGGCTATGTGTAATTATTAGTGTATTTAGGATCGCCAGCGTTGCCGATATTCCGCAATTTACTATGTGCCTGTGAGTCACTCATGCAACAGGGCTGCCAGCAAGCCGTGAAGTCCCCGTATTGATAAACTTATTTTTCGGAGTGAATATAATACCACACTGACTTTACACTGCCTGATTTACTTCTACGATTTGCTTTAAAAAGCGTGTAATTTAAATATTAATTGAATTACACGGCCAAATTTTGATGTTCATTGTAATAAATTTTCAATGAAATAAATACCCATTATGGCAGCCCTTTTTTAGAGGCGTGGTCACAGGAAGAGCGCTGCAGGGCTGCCATGGCAACCACGGCCTGGCCAATGAGGACTGACCACTCGTGAGTTTTCAGTTTTAAAAGCATTAGCGGTCTGGCCGGTGGGGTCTCTGTATAAGCCGCGGTAAGTGTGTAAATTGTTGTCTTTTAAGATTTCAGCACAGGCTACAGCAATTTATAGCAAACAGATTTGCATAAGTTAAAAAAATAAACCGACTACACTGATAAATCCTATAATTTCACTTGTAGTACACGCAGTCCTTTTCTCTATTTCAGTTAAGCTCCATTTTAACTATTTTAAATTCTGAAGGTCTGTTTTTTCTAAATCATAAGTTAATGATTTTTAGAGGTTTGTTTGCCTTTAGGTAAAACGCAAATGTCTGTGTATACGCGGTTTAAGGTATTTGATATTACTACTCCCCGATGTTGTGTTTCAAACACATTTTTTGATACTTGTGGTCTGTGCCTCAGTACAACAAAATTCTGTTTTACTCGCAATTATATTCTCAAACAAAACTTTTTCTAGCTACTTATACTACATCAGTGATTTTGGCTTTATTTACAGGCGAAGCTTTGAAGGCATTGCCCCCTGCGATGGGGCGCCAAGTGTCAAGCGCTCATTTTCGTGTACAAAATACATTCTGTGTTACAGACAGCATTATTTAATGATGAAATCCAATTATGCCTTGCTGCATTTTGTCCACGAAAGCATAAAGACTTCACTCTGTCGTACACGGAAATCAAAAGGAATGCAGACCGTCTGTGACTCCTTGTATTAAACCATTTATATTCGCCATTTTATTGTTGCTTTATACACGCAGGCTACAGACACGTGTCTGATCTGAACTATCGGGACAGTGTTTTTCAGGGGAAATGGCATGGTAACACAGCCTACAATTGGAGGGAATCGGCGCCGAGAGCTTTTACTGGCTTGACTTAAAAATATTACAAATTTAATGAAAAAATAGATACACTAATGAGTACCTACAACAGCAAAAGTACGAGCCCAGGAGGTATTTGTATTTTTATTATATTTACAGTGATCCCTCGCTATATCGCGCTTTGACTTTCGCGGCTCCACTGTATCGCGGATTTTATATGCAAGCATATCTAAATATATATCGCGGATTTTTCTCTGGTTCGCGGATTTCTGGTCTTTTAATTTCTGGTTCATGCTTCCTCAGTTGGTTTGCCCTGTCGATTTCACCGGCCGAAATCAGTTAGTGTATATATACTGTATATAAAGTGTGTTTACATACATATTTACATACTAAACGAATCTTACCTAATATCTAAGAGAATATAAAGGGTTTATAGGGGCTTAAAATATACAAAAATAACCATATAAACATGGTTTTTACTTCGCGGATTTTCACCTTTCGCGGGGGGGTTCTGGAACGCAACCCCCGCGATGGACGAGGGATCACTGTAAATACAAGTTAAACGTAACTACACGGGTCTGCAAAATCAAAGCAGCGCTCCACCTTCTGGTCATTGGAAGGTACTACTCCCCCCACGGGCGCGCGCCTACTACGTACCTCTCGTGACCGCAAAAGACGAAATGCATTTCGTGATTCCACTGAATGAATTTCGTCCGCAAAATGACTATCATTCACGAAATGCATTTCGTCCACAATATTTTTCATCCATGAAATGTATTTCGACCACAAAATGACATTATTCTGAACACGAAATGCAAAGTGCTGATATCAATTCTGTGCACAAAATGAAACATTTCATTTTATTTCCGTGCACGAAAGAAAGTGAAGTCTTTATGCTTTTGTGGAAAAATGCAGCAAGCCATAATTTGATTTCGTCATTAAATTTACATCTACATTTACAGCACTTAGCAGACGCTCTTATTCAGAGCGATGTACAACAGTACAAAATACATTCTGTGTTTGTGACACAGAATGTATTTTGTGCATGATAATGAGCGCTTGACATGTGGCGCCCCATACCCTACACAGGTTTACACAACTGTAAAAATTCTAAACAGCTCTGTTCTGGGACCGTGCCAACATGCTGAGGCATTGGTAAAAATAGACAGAAAATGACAGTGGTGTAGCAGAAGCCAGGATTAGACTGTCAATGGCAGCTGATATGTGAATATTTTTTTTAATTGGAATCCTGTTTATGAACTGGCAGTTCCAAAAACGCACAAAGAGCTGAGGTGCAGCTCATTAGGCCATGTCCAGAAGATTGTTGATTCAAATCCCATTGTTAATTATATCATTGTTGGGCCCTTAAGCAAGACCTATAACTCCAATTGCAGGGTTGACCTTGCTGTCTGACTCCAAGCTCTCCTCACTTATGTGAATCTTTGGACAAAAGAGTGAGCTAAATAAATGCAAAAGGCTTTTGAATTGAACTGGCAAACTGTTTGTTCAGTTTGTTTATTCTACTGCTTTTCTGTTGACTACTGAAGTGGCTGGTATCTCAACTCAGCACAAAGAAATTCCACAAATCACCAGATTACCAGGGTTGGTTCTGGTCCCACGTAGGGATGAAACGGTTACCGGTTTCACGGTAAACCGTGGTAATTTTCCTGTCGTTTAGTATTACCATTTCAAATTTTAGTTATCATTAACATTATCGCTTTGAAAAACTTACAGCACCCCAACCGTAAAAAGTGAGAAGGCTTGTTTTTAAGGGGAAACAACATCATTAAACCCTTAAAGGTAGTAACACAGACATCAAACAACCACCCAAGGCACATAAAGGAAACACAGGGAGGTCTGAAGCTGGACTATAGGCACACACCCGGTGTGTAGTTTACACAATTATAGACATACGAGGATCTGACAGGGTTCACAGAAAACGCAGGCAAGGGCACATATGACAATCGGGAACACAACAAGTATTAACAATAACACAAACACAGGCTATTTACAATTTTAGTAGCCTGCTCCTGAGCTGTGACAGGGATCAGTCATACAGACAGCACCATCTTGCCCGCGCTACATGATGTGAAATACTGTGCAGCATTAACCAAAGTTAGCGGCAGTCTCCTAGGGACAGGTGCGCAGGCTCAGCACGCCGCGTGGGTTTGTTTTGTGTCGGAAACATGGTGGAAGGCAATGACTGCGCATGAGAAATTTTTCAGCCTTCTGGGAACTAGGTCATTGGTGTGGTCCTATTTTGGCTTTTACAAGATTGCAGAAGGAAAACTGATATTAGAATAGCCAGTTTCCGGATGGAAGTACAGAGGCAGGAACAAACCAATGTCAGTGATAGCGGAATACATGGTGATTGTTTTATGATGATGTTAATGAAGTTTATAAAACCTTTGGTTATTGTTTTATTTTATTGGCTACATTATTATTATCTTAATGTGTATAGTGCTGCTAATTTTATTTATGGATTTATTTTTATTTGTGGTTTTCAATATAAAACTTGGTGAAATGATTTCAGTTTGTGTCAGTACTTTTTGAACATTTCCAGCCCATTTTAACAACACCGCGGTAATATTGATAATCATGATATAAAATTTGCATACTGTTTCATCTCAGCTAGTCTCATTTAACTGCAAGTGTGACGCTTATGCTTTGGAATGTCACCCTATCCAGGCTCTACCCGTAACTCAATGTAATGAACGTGACAGAGTAAATGGACTGCTATGCCTTACTTTCTAGAGCTTTGTCAAGATCACCACGTGAGCTCCAGCCTCATGACCCTGATCAGTATAACCATTTGGAAGATGGATATTTTTGTGAGCTGAAAATAGTCAGTCCTGCTGCAATGCTGATATCACACTGAGAATCTGTTCTAAAACAATTGATATATTAGTACCCAAGTCCAATACAATGCAGAATTGCATTTGTATTTGCACGCTTTTCAGAGAAAAAAGCACTATGTAAACAACCACGCGATATGGTCTTAGCAAGAAACACTACTTACAGGTAAAAACAGCTGTACGAGTGATGCCCCATTCGTGAATGAATCTTTCTTTTGAGCCTGTCCTTTTCAGTGAGTCAAACTGGCTTTCAAATCTTACTTTTTGTACATCGACACATTGTACAAGTCAGTCTTAATTTCAAAAATCAAAAAATATTTTAAAAATTATGTAAAAACACGGAAACTTTTTAAATACATTTACATTTGATATCCATTGTATTTGTGTTGTGTACATGACTGACTGCATGGCGGCAGAGGGTCACTACTAATGATGGCTAAAACGATGCTTCATGAACCATTTGCTGTATTTTCTGACCCCACTCAATGATGTTCTCTGTTCAAAAAAACTACTCGAAACATGCCAAGTAAATCAAGAGCACCATCTGGTGGGGTCAGAAAATACAGCAAATGGTTCACGAGGTGTTGTTTTGGCCATCACTACTCCTGATACACAGCAACCGAAACGTTAGCTAGTTTAGCACTTTTGGTTGAAGCAGTTACTAGGCAATTCTTCAGTGACTTAAAAGACCCATAGGACCTGTTTAATCTATCAACTTATTACTATTTATTTATTTAAAATACACCATCCTGGGTTGTTCCCTGCCTTGCGCCTGTAGCCTCCAGGATAGGCTCCAGATCACCCACAACCCTTAATAGGGTGAGTTACAGAAAATTGATGGATGGATTTAAAACACATAATTGTATTTTTGGTCACTGGTATCACGGTAATTCATGTCGCTTGGCGTAAGTTACAGTGATCCCTCGCTATATTGCGCTTTGACATTCGCGGCTTCACTGTATCGCAGATTTTATATGCAAGCATATCAAAATATATATCGCGGATTTTTCACTAGTTCATGCTTCCTCAGTTGGTTTGCCCTGTTGATTTCACTGACCGAAATCAGCTGAGAATGTAAACAATACCAGAATGCAAATGGCACGACTGCAGTGTTCGTATTTTAGAAATGATACTAATATTAAAGGAATAATCATATCATATGTAATATAACTAGGTAAGTAAAACGAGTGCATTACTGTATATTATAGTAAATATAAAATTTTGTTAAAATATGTATTACAATATGTTTACAACTACATTTTACGTATTAAATAAAACTCTTCAATGATATACGATACGTATATTTGTGCATAGTATATAAACAATACAAACATACAAAACGAATCTTACCTAATATCCAAGAGAATATAAAGGGTTTATAAGGGCTTAAAATATACAAAAATAACCATACAAACATATGGTTTTTACTTCGCGGATTTTCACCTTTCGCGGGGGGTTCTGGAATGCAACCCCCGCAATAGACGAGGGATCACTGTACTAAGTTTTGGAGTCTCATTCCCCTAACTGTATTTTTCCCATCGGATATGTATATTTTGGTTTGCAATTTTAGTGGATGCAAGGTTTTTCAGGAACACATTGGTTGCATTACCAGGACTGAATGTAAACCCCAACACACTGGAGCTCACCGTATACCCATCACACAAAGCAATTCAGCATGTGCTATCTGAGTCAGTATGTTTTCCATCCATCCATCCTTCTAACTTCATCTTCCAGCTGTTTATCTAAGTAAAAGGTTTCAGCATTCTGCGAGCCCAAAAGTGTGTGTTTTATACACCATATTTGATGCTGACATGGTTACAAATACTTTGCTTATGTACCTGAATCACCTGGGTAAAATGAATTCCAGGACTCCAAGGGGGTTGAACTGCTTCCCAAAGGTTTGCCCTGCCATGCATTATTGATAGACCACTCCAATACTGATACTGGCTAATTTAAATTGACCCTTATATCTTCAGTTTCCGTGTAGATGTTTGTTTCAAATCCCACAGTGTTCAAGACATAAAACATAGCAGAACCTATCACACTACTACATAGCAGGATGTTTATTCTCATGTTTATTAATATGTATGGATGTAGTGTTGCATCTCTATGGCCAGTGGCAGCTATGTGTTAATGTGACATGCTCCTGTAAACACAATCTTAAGATGAAATGTTTTAAATGTCAATCTTTGGAATTAATCAAAAACAGAATGATAAATTATAATAAATTACTCTTTGTGTAAATTTCAGCAAAGCTGTCCCCTTAGAGACAGAACTTTACATTTAGTGACATGGACACAAAAACACACAATCAGAGAAATCAGAGATGGTATTACAATCATACAATAGACCGCAGCAGTCCTGGGAGCTAAAGGCTTGTACCACACAAACAGAGTGCATGTACATTGAGGAGACTCACATTCAGAGTAAGGCACCTGTTGTCCGATTCTCCCTTTTCTTGTTGGGGAAAAAAAATCCTAAATTAAAATTTAAGAAAACAAGAACAGGTAGCTAGACCACTAGACCAAGTTTTATGCCCATCCCGCCCACTCTCCATCAGTCCTTCTTAGCCTTGGTGTGGGTGTGTTTTTGGGCATGAACCGGTCCAAATCAGCGGATTGGGGGGGTAGGGTAGGGTGGGGTCACAGGTTCGGCACAGCCCAGTTGAGGAACTTCATCGCGAGTTCAAACCCAAGGAAACAGGCCTGCAGGGGAAGATGAACAGGACTCACAGACTCAGCTGTGTGAACGTGGGCCTGTGCGCCCAAGAATATGCCCTGTGTGAAAGTGAGCTGTGCAGTAAGGACTGTATATGTGAATTTTTTTTTTGTGCTTGCATAAGGAGGGGGTGAGGGGATGCGGGTGAGTAACCAGAGAGCGTTGGCAGGAGGCTTGGGCAGGGGGGGGTGTAGCGGGGCAATGCTGATAACAGCACAGTGTTACCAGCAGATGTGTAAACAGCGCTGACGTGAGTCACAGGTTATAAGCCACTGATGAGTATGAGGTGTTAGCGGCTGTTTTGAGGGCTACGTTGCAGTGATAAGGAGGCACCGTTTGGATGGGGCGTTGTGCGTTTGTGTGTGGGGTCGGTGACGGGTACGCACGGCATTGGCGGGGAAAGCCCTCAGCATGACGGCCGTGAAGCCCTTGTACAGGGAACCCACGCCTTCTTCTCTGAGCAGCTCGCGAAGGACGTCTCGAAAACCATTGGGGTACTTTCCGTCAGGAGCTGGGAGGGGGGAGGGTCAGCATTATTTACAGCAGGTTATTCCTGGATACAGCTCAGTCTGTTTTAATGGTCTGATTTAACATTATGTTAAATATACTCATACGTTATCCAGAAAGGAGTTTTGTTTTTCTGAAAACACATGCAACTTTAACTAACAGTAGCACAGGTGCTGTTTTGACTTAATCCCTTTTTATTGCATGCAAAACACGTTCTAGAGACAAAGAAGCAAGGGCTACATGTATTCTGAATGCTAGATCCCAACTAGAAGACTACCTGGATGATTTTTCGGATTTGCCCCTCCCTCCACGGACACACAGGCACACGCACACACACTTCCAATTCTGTTCCCTCCAACTCAGTAACCCTGCCAGGCCGCACCGGACAGCCACGTGTTTCTCAGCAATCAGAGAACCCCCATCCAATGCCCGTCCCCCACCTGCTCCGACCTCCCTCCCTACCACTGAGCATCCTGTCCCATTAACGAGGGTTCAGCGGTGGCGGTAGAAGCAGTCATGTCACGCATCCCTGGTAGCGGATGCCTCGCGGGTACCTGACACGTGCTGCTGTGCGCTGCCAGCAAGCAGTAGGTTATTAATTCTCTACCGCTTGTCGAAGAATCAGGCTAATTAATGGAGCCATGATCACAGCTAGCCAAAGGGAAAAGGGCCATCTTTAACTAACGATACCAGTCATGACCCAACTAGCTAATCTACATAGTTCTCTGGTAATTTATACCCGACACCCGGCATGAGGACATGCTTCTATCAGGGTCAGGACCCTTATCCTCTTTCCTGGGGTGGGGGGGTAGACTTGTTCTTACATTCTAGTGTTTTTTTCTGCAGTTGGCTGGACCTCTAAAGCAGTCTGGGGGTTACCAAGGACTGGGTTTCTTGAGTAACACTGCTCTAAAGGAGACCAATCAGCGAAGGCATTTCTAGCGGTCTGCTGTATAGGGTCCATCATGCCCACTTTTATCATTAGCGATGACGGCTGTTCCTTCTCATTGTGATGGGTGTTCAAAGCACCTTGCCGGCTGAGACGCAGACCTGCTAGAGGGTGGGGGCGTGGCCTCTCTTTTATCCAGGCACACTTGGGGACTCACCCGTCTGGAAGCGGGACTTAAGCACATCAGGCGGGATGGCCACGGCCCAGTTGAAGATCCCGGCCATGCCGCCAGCGAAGAGTATGCTTGGCACACTCAGCTCACTGGGGCTGTAGGGGGCGCCACCGAGACATACTGCATTTTAGAACTCCATTACTACGCTACCATACTTCATACATCATAGACACGAATCATATACACACATAATACATATATGCATTGTATATTACTATCCTGTGCTATATATTTTCCACTATTATTAACTCATATACAATATTTTGTATATATTATTCTTATATCATATAATTACTTAGCGGTCCCCTGCATCCCATCTATCACCTCTTATCTAATGTCTTTGCGACCTTGAAAACAACTAAACAAATAAAATGTATTATTATTGTGATTATTATGAAACACGGTGCTGTATATCACTACCAGCATGTCTACTAGGGCAGAACGATTTTGGGAAAATATCTAATTGTGATTTTTCTGTCAGATATTGCGATTTGATTTGCCATATCACTTTTTTAAAGTCAAGCTTCAGTTCAATATTCAGTGTGTAATAGTTCTAAATCATATAACACAGCATTACCACGTGAGCTATCAAAATATTAAGTATTCTATATTCTAATGCAAGGATGAGAACTTAAATGTGAATTGCTTTCAATGTGTATATTATATATTTTTTTTTCAATTAGAAGAAAATCAAACAAATCACTTAGCACATAAGCTGTGACTGTTAAGTTAAATATAATATAGTAGTAATAAAAATACAAATTTAAGGTAACACACTGTTACAAAAAAGTTTTGAACACTTGTGTTTTCAAAGTCATGGATTGCATCTTCACACTTGCCCATATTTTCAGAATCCGCGTATAATAATAGGACCTTTCTGTAGAAAATCTCTGACCATGAAATATGTAGGTAATTCACTTATAGCTCAGCAGTGGAATCAATATTTTTTCACACTGCAAGTGTAAAAATTTCCATAGGTTTCATGTGTTTCTTGTTTGTGGGCGCATATGCAGTTGCTTTGGGCAACTTCTGATTGGTGAGAATGACTGTCACACAAAGAGAACTGCATGAATTTCTAAAAATATTCTCACAACAGTTTTAAACCCTGGGGCAGATATGCTGTATAATGCTTTTCCTAAATCGCAGTCTTTGCGATTTGCTAATCACGTCGTTTCGAATTGCGATTTCGATTTGAAATCGATACATCGTTCAGCCCTAATGTCTACATGCCTGCATTTCATGACCTTATTTAGATAATGCATTTCCTAAGCTGACTTGCAGTTTCTGTGGCTCCCTACACATCATTCAGTGGCCCATAAGTGTGGCCACTTTGATAAAGGAGCCATTTGGCTAAAGGGCGTTTTCAGCACAAGCAGGCCAACACCACACAGACCTCCGGCCTTCTGGTGTCAGGATGTTCTTCAGCCACTCATAGGTCATGAAGTACATCCCACTGGCCGGCACATCTGAGACAGAGAGATGGGGGTCAGTCACCCTGTCACCCGCTGCTTAACGGCAAGGAAACACCTCTGCAGCCAACAGGACGGATGGTACCCCTCATAAGAGTCAGCGCTGTGCCTTTGTAAACGCCCCGAATCCCACTCTCCCTGTATAGCTGCTTCACACAGTCCATGGGCCCAGCATACTTAATTTCTCCCGATGAAGCCTGAATCTGTGTGCAAATACATACACACACACACACACACACACACACACAGAGGTGCAATGGTGAATTTCACTTGAAATGCAGAGACTTAATGTCCCAAAGGAGACAATGTGTACAATTATTAAATTCCTAAATGGATTTAACATAAGACTGTACACTTATATACAGGTACAAGCATATGAAACACTGGTACACACAAGTATGTACACACACAGACACCCACAGAAAGTAAGAAGTCCTTCATGGTGACAGTGGTTTCCCACCTGCAAGAGACACTTGATCCTCTCCCCAGGAGCCATGATGACAGTAGTGAAGACCCCCGACAGCATTCCTGCTGCAAAGAGCTGCGGGTACCTGGGGACAGATGGCCAGTCGAGGAGGGTCTTAACAGGAGAATCGGGAAAAGCAGCTGGCATGTGATCATAAAGAGGTGAGAGGATAAGCAGTCAGTGACAACGCAGGCCTGTCAAGACCAGCTCAAGTAGGAGCTAAAACATGTTGCCACGGTGAAACCAATAACCAGCTATTATACAAACAATACAATCAGAATGTATCGATAGAAATGTACTTCATGTGATAATACAGTCTGTAACAAGATATACATAAAACAATGGGAGCTGTATTTTGTGGACTACATGTGACAAGCTGCACAACTATGCAGTAGTTGTCTTCATGTTATAGTAATTATTTTCTTAATGGTCTTTCAAGAAAGCATGTGACACAAGAGGGGTCAAGAGACTTGGGCATCAAGTAAGCGAATCGCAATGTCGGAGGTACATGCAGCCTACCCCCTTTCAGCCAGACCCTACCCCACACAGAGATAGACACTCAGCGCTTGCACCCCAGCAGACTCACGTCAGCACATCGTCAGGGTGTTTCTGCTGCAGTTTCTTGCCCAATCCGAAGCCAAAAAAGCAAACGGCAAACATGGGTGTGACTCCGATTATGGGGGCCGCCATGCCTTTGTACAGCCCTCGCACACCCTAAAAGGAAGACGGGGCACAGGGATGGCAAGGGCAAAAGCCATGGGGAGATGGCATTTACTTAAGTGCATCTGAAATCAGTGTGGAATTATTCAATCATGGCTTATTCAACGAAATTTGCAGTTATTACCAATTATGTACTATTTACATCAGTTATGTAGCATGATAGAACGATGACGATGGAATTACTGTGTACTGTGAATCAGGTTACAGTTTACCCGAATGAAGGAAGCATCCAATGGCCAGCGCGCCAAAGCTGGCAACACACACAATCCCCATCACCATGGGCTGGTTCCATCTACCATCACTAGAAAAAGCTGCCTGCCTGTTCCCAATGGCTTTCTGACACCGCTGACCTCCGAGTTTTGTCTGATAAGGCCGACCAAAGTTCGCTGAGTTGGCTGGGTCTTTAAAAAACTGAACTGGTTAGCATTACACACTAGCAGATCTATCAGTTTGGTCAAGGCCGTAGCCGTGGAGTCAACATTGGGCGGGACCAAGGCTGTAATTATAACATATATTGGGGGGGACATCAGAATATTGGGGGGGATCTGCCCCCCCCCCCCAAAAATATATTATAACAAACATACTTTATTTGCCATGTGTACAAGAATAGGTACAGGTACATTGGAATGCTTCTCTTCACCAACACCATCTTGCTCTCCGTATCTTGGGGGTTAGGGAGCAGGGTCAGCTAATGTGCAGTGGTCCTGGAGCTGGGGGCTTAGGACCTTGCTAAAGGGCCCACTGACATATGACTGTTCTGCCGAGGCTGGGGCTTGAACCGGGGATGATCTGATCACAGGCACAGAGGCTTAGCGTGCTGAGCCTTGAGTTTGGCTTAGGGAGCAGCTGCATCAGTAGATCTAAGAGACTGGCAAGTTATGCAGAGCAAGCCGCATTAAACCTGTACACTATAATTCAGACGGTTTTCAGGAGCAGAGGCCTTCTCACCTCCCTGACGAAGGTCTTCCTGAAGCAGTCGAAGGTGCCAGTGTACAGAGCCGGCTGGCCTGGACTTGGCTTAGGTTGGGTCTGCAGGCGCACCTGGTTGGACCACATGGCTTAGCACAATACAGTTAAAGCTCTGTGTATAAGGTCATGCTTCACAGAAATCCTGAAATGTCTCTACTAAGTAAGCACTTCTTAGAGATGTGGTCAAGTACTTCCTCAGAGAGCAACAGTATGAATTCATCATTTAGAGTATCTCTGTCGCCTACACAAATCAGAAACACCATAATATAAGTATCACGATAAATGCATTTGGCAGCGCGCCTTCAAAACAATGTGACACCACAGGTCAAAGGTCACATTTCTACTGCACATTCACAGACTCGTTAGTGTGTCAAAGGTCGATTCGTATTTCTGAGCGCGCTCAGTCGGTTGTTGCGTTAATAATGCAGTACAGTATAATGACCTTTTAGAAATGCCAAATGAAGAATTATAGCACAAACCAACAAGGCATAAAATACAATAATTTGCCATTACAGTGTCTAATGCACTATGAAGTACAAAACTTAGCGAAACTGTTCCAGTAAACAAAAAGCCCTGCAGATCAGCGATTCGCGGAAGTGCTAAACATTATTATTGTTTTACAAAATTATAATATTCATTATATTTTACAAATAGAATTTTACCTTTATGGTATCAAGGGGGTGTCCAGCAAAGACTAGACAAACGCCTCCAAAACCCCCAGCGAAGAAATTTTTTAAAGGGCTGATCGGTTGTGGTTGTTTAGACATCGTTGCTGTTGAAAATAATTACAGTTAATTATGAAGTTGACGAACCAAGTCTACGACACGACCTGGCTGAACCCGTAAAGGTGCTATGACTAGTCGCCTGAAAAACTCTTGGATACAAACCTATCTTTGCTGTCACCCCCTCAAATCCACTTGCTCACCTTTGTCCTATATATCCAGCCGGACTATATTCAGGGTAACATTATCGTGTGTATCTGCCTTTATTGTCCGGGTTTTACGGTATAAAAGTCTTTGTTTTGTTAAATGTTCCGCTTTGCTGAATTTCAAGACTGAATACATTTTAATAAATACTGCTGTTACCGTCCGCTACTCTCCAAGAAGGGTGCACACATAACTAAATTATATTACAAACAAGTAAAATATTTCATTTAAATCGATCGCGGATTGCTATGTAGTACGGTAAATTACTTAAACGGGGGGCATTAAAAGGGGAAGTGACATGAATTCGGATCACCCCTACACTGTAACGTGGCCTTTATCAATGTAACATTCGAATGAAATTTCTAGGTACATTACCTGCGAGATACAGCACCTGATTGCACGGTCTTGTTGAAAGGCATGTGAAGCTATGGCACTGACCATTATGCACCACTAGGTGGCACGACGAGAGAGGAGAACGCTTGTTATGAAGCTGAAGCAGGTTCTATGCACTAGTATTTAGATAAACGTCCTCGTAAGTCACTGTTACTATTATTTTGACACCAATTTATACCGGTGCAATGACTGAGATCAAGCCAATGACTGAAAACACAGGGTTAGGTGCCTTGCCGAATGATTTGAAACAGAGTCCAGAATTTTGATTAAGCCTTTAGTGCAATATCAGTTGTCTTCACTAATCCTGCCTTGTGGAAGGTATTCCTCAAAACGGCCCAGCTCTTTGTTGCTAACCCTACAGGTCCCTTCCCCAGTCCTACATTCTGGAATGTAATCTGTCATACCAGAGATAAGTTAGCTGTTCCACATTGCAATTGTTTGGTCAATTGTTTATGCGAGTTCCTGCTATGCCTTTTAACTTAAGTCACTAATGACATACACAAGTATGAGCTAGTTCCATCTCCACTGAACTATCCTATTAAAACATTTTTAGGGTCAACTGAATTAGTTGTGTCTACCAAATGTATGCCCCAAAGACGGAATCCCCAAATAAAACTTGCGTCCTCATATTACATGGTTCTGTCATTGTTAAATGTCATGCTGAAGTTATGTAACATCTAAAAAATCTGGAAATTAATTCAAAGGATCAAACAAAAGCTGGTACCTAATGTAACATTACACTACGATGCACATCTCAGATAAAATGTCGGCTCCAGACACTTCAAATGCGAAGAGTTTTTGAGTTCAGCTTATGAATATTCATCACCTATGAGGCCTGTTTGTATTCTGATCCTAATTGCAAAATACTTATAGCTGCCAAACATTTACACCCGAAACACCCAGGGACTGTGCTATTCTCAGTGGAGTTCAGTGCCCATATAAATGTTAATTAGGTTGTGTCAATCAGGTTGTGAGCCTGTCTCACATAAAAATGAGGTCGACCTGCTACTTGTGGTTGCATGTCTGTGCACATTTATGCTGCTGAACAGCTTGTTGTTTCTTTTAATGCATCTCTGATAAACTACAGCTGTGTGCAAAGGTTATATAGGAAAAGAGGGGTGATGAAGACTGCAGCACGTGTAATGTTCACTGGTCTTTTGGGTGATTCTCAGTATAGAGATCTTTTGGGACCCTGTAACTTCCAAAGAAAAGTATTTAGTTTTAATTTTTTTGTTTTAAAAGTTTTTTATTTATACCTTGAACTGCTCAGAAAAACACCTGTATCAAGCTTAACCACGTTTTATTTTGCAACAGTAAGCAGACATTTTGTTATCCAATCACAAATAATGTCTACCCTGTCATAGACAAAAACAAAAAAAAATTAACAATATTTCCATGACATTGTGTCATGACCTATCCGGTCCATCCACCAGTAGCAGGGGTCACTGCTGGTCCTTTGAATCCCCTCAGATTCTTCCTAGGTTTGCCTTTCTCATGATCCCCAACCCTATTGTCCTCACCTGCATTGTGTCAGCCCCTTGATAGTCCCATGTATATATGCATCCCAGTCCTGTGCTCCCGAGTCCAGTCGTCGATGTCATTCCTCGTCTGCCATTGTCCTTCCCCATACAAGCCTTCTTATTTTGACCTCTCGCCATCTTGTTTGTTTCTCTGCTTCTGTTTTGTTCAAAATGAAGCCCCTTTTCATTCTCCCAGTACCTGCCCCTAAGTCCTTTGGTTTTTGGTTACGACAGAATGACTGGACTCTACTAATTGCCTAGCGCGTATCCCGGGGAGCCTCTTTCAATCCGCATTTCAGCCTGCATGCTTTCCCCTGCACCTAGCCTCCTCCCAGTGTCCAAGTCTCTCTCTCAGTGATGGTTCTTGGTCAATTCCCTCATCGATTCACTAAGTGAGAGCGACCAAGAGGAGCGGATGAGGACCCTGGTGAATCTCCCAGCGTGCGGGTCGCCCTGTCCTTATGGACGCCATACTAGGCTGACCGCCATAACATGGACAACATGCCAGCGTTGATCCATCCAGAGTGCCACGTCTACAAGGTGGACTGACTCATCGCTTCCCTGCAATGTTAGGTCACTCTGTTCGCCACTTCCCTGTGACATGAGGCCACTCTACTCACCGCCTCTCCACAGTGTGAAGTTGCTCTGCTCACCAGTTCCCCGCAGCTCTCCATAGCTCTGCCCATCAGCTCCCTGCGGCCTGTCATCTCCGGCTGCAGCAGGAAAGAGCAGAGGCCTCTGCTCGTCCTGAGCCTGTGAAGTCTGACCCGTCCTCCCCTCTGACTCCAGAGGCCATGCTCCAGGCTCAAGGCTCAGAGAGGGCCACTCTACCCACACTCCAGGCTCCAGAGAAGGCTACTCTGCCTGTGCTTCAGGCTCCCAGCCCAGGGAAGGCTGCGCAGCCCACGCTCAAGGCACACTTTCCCTGCACCTGGTCCTGCAGCAACCATGTTGCCCAAACCTACCCTGAGGGACACTGTTCCACCTATGTCTGTCCCACTCCGACCAAGACACCCCTCTGGGCAGTGCAGGCTGCTATCTCTCGCCTGCTGTCCCACAAGGAACCCCAGTGGTCGTGCCAGGCCGAGTCTCTGTCTCTTAGAGGGGGAGAAGGGGGCACACTATCCGTGCCAGCCAACCAGGCCCCTGTTTACCTGACAATGGCCCCTCTGTGAACTCCTGCTGTGGCTCCACAGGCCCCTTGGTACCCTCGAGCCCCACTGGCCCTTAGGTCCTGCAGTCCTGACAGCCCCCTCTCAATAGTGAGCAGACCCAGGAGGGTCTGCGTCCCAGTATTGCCGCCCAGCTCCCCAGGTCCAGAAGACTCCTTGAATGTTTCCCACTTTGTCTCATCAAGCCTAAGTCCCTGTCCCATTGCTCTGTCCTGCCTTTGTTATGCTCTGGCCTGTGTCCCTCATTACCCCCTCCGGGGTTTCCGTCTCTGTCTCCATTGTTCCCCTTCCCCGTCTGCCCTGTTCTGGTGTGGTGTGTTCTGTCTATCTCTGTGTCTCCTGCTCCTTGGTCCCCGTTGGTGTCAGGCATTTGTCCCTCTGATTCCTAGTCTATTGTCCATAGTGCCTGGTTCCTTCCAGTGTTTGGTCTGGCCTCTGCCTGTTCCATGTCCATTGTCATGCCATGTGCCCTGTACTGTCTTGTCCTGTCTGCCCTTTTGGTCATGTGTAATGTCTGTCCTGTGTACCGTGTTGGTCCCGTCTGTCCTGTTCTGGTCATGGTGGTGTCTCCTGTGCCCGTGGGGGGGGGTTGGTCCTGCTGATCGCCTTTGATTCTTCCCAGGTGTACAATTCTCATGATCCCCAGCCCTATTGTCCTAACCATCGTCAACTGCATCATGTCAACCCTTTGTTCTGTATATACACTGCTCAAAAAAATTAAAGGGACACTTTTTAATCAGAGTATAGCATCAAGTCAGTTAAACTTCTGGG
>JAAGVU020000123.1:7862885-7880379 GCA_011763525.2 Mormyrus iriodes | reverse complement strand
CCCTGACCTCAGTCCTATTGAGAACCTTTGGAGCATCCTCAAGCAAAAGATCTATGAGGGTGGGAGGCAGTTCACATCCAAACAGCAGATCTGGGAGGCTATTCTGACATCCTGCAAAGAAATTCAAGAGGAAACCCTACAAAATGTTCAATGGATGCAAGAATTGTGAAGCTGAATGTTTCTGATTGAAATAGTTTTTGATTTCAGTAAATATGACCTCCTAATGATGCAAATTCAACAAATGACCATTTTCAGCTCTTTACAACCTATAAAATGTTTTGAAACTCTGTTGTGCGTAATAATTTGGAACAGTGCATTTTAAGCTTTTTATTTTTGAAAAAAATACTGTTATCATGGGGAGGTTTGTTCAGTAACATTCGAATTATACTGTAATGGTTGATGACTTGAAAATTATGCTGACTGTCATTTGCATGGACTATTTAGGAAAATCAGAGAAAAATATCTTTTGCATAATAATTTGGAACGCGGTGTAAATTCCCTCCTAAGGTAATACTGTTTTACTTTGGATATGAAGAAGAAAAACAGAATTAAAAATTACACAAAACTTGCATTTGTCCCATAGCTGAGAGACAGACACATTCTAGAAATGTGTATCTGTAGACAAATAAAGAAATAAGCCGAATTCTTTTCCTGGGCAAATGGATATTATCCACGTTCTACAGATCTGCTCTTATCAGTTTGTAGAAGAGGAAATATTCAAGGATTCAAGGGTTTTATTCGTCACATGCAAGGTGTACAGTCAGACTATAACCTGCAGTGAATTGAAAGGTGATAAACTCTGCTATAATAAAAATAGTAATAGCTAAAAGAGTAAAACAGAAAAAAAAATATAAAAGACGGATGGCATGTTGGCTGAGCTATGGAGTCTGATCCAGACATGGCGGCTCCTGAATATTATCTGAAGCAGAGCCCCATCTGTTAGTCTCAGGATAAATTCTGAAGGCTCTGAGAATTCACAGGACTGGTAAGAATGGTTCAAATCATCAAAACATTAAAGTTACTGATAGATTTACCACAGTAATACTAACAATGTAGCTGTCTTTCAACCATTTATCCTGGTCAAGGTTATGGGGAATACTGTGTATATTTTTCACTCTATTATGTATACTATAAACTGCACCAGCATAGCAGGTAGCTCAGTAGGTTAAGACTCTGTGTCTGGAAGGTTATGAGTTTAAATCCTGTGGCCAGCAGAGTAATTATATCACAGTTGGATACTTGAGCGAGGCCCTTAACTCCAGCTGCCCTGGAATGCTAGCTGATTCTGCTCTCTGACCCAAAACTCCCCTCACTTGTACATTGCTTTGAACAAGAACACATCTAGATCTGGGGTAGAGAACTTCAGCAAAGTGAGCTGTCCATCTTCAGCTCATACCTGATTCAGCAGGAACGTTACAGGCAGGTGGGGGGGGGGGGGAGGCACACTCACCATAGAGTGGCCCAGGATGAACAGGGGCAGGCCAGGGTACTGTTCCCTCATGAGATCCACATGCTGCAGAGAGTCCCTGATGAACACCTTGAAGTCCCGGATCACCATCCTCTCCCCTTCACTGCGCCCATGGCCCACTGAGTGAGAAGGAGAAAAAAGATGGACAGATGTAGGGGGAATGAGAGGGGATGGGTGGAGGAAGACCAGAGAGGAAGATGGGGGAATGAGAGGAGAGATAGTGAGGGGAAGAAAAAGAGAAAGGAAGGAAGGAAGGAGTCAGGGGAAGAAGGAGAAGAATAGAGGTTGAGACAGAAAGGATGTGTGGAAAGCAGAGACAGGGATGAAGAGAGATGAGGGAGAGGGAGAAGAGAACAAGGGAAGTGATATATTTTTGTTCTGTCAAAATGATACAAGAAACAACTAAAACAGTATATTATGTTGACAATAGGTCAATTCATAACAAACGTGTGTATTTATTTGTGCTTCGATCTGTCTGCCTGTCTGTATGTATGTCTGTATATCTGTATGTCTGCCTGTCTGTCTGCTTGTCTGCCTGTCTATCTGTAGGTCTGCCTGTCTTTGTATGTGTCTGTCTGTCTGCCTGTCTGTCTATCTGTATGTCTGCCTGTCTGTATGTATGTCTGTCTATCTGTATGTCTGCCTGTCTGTCTGCTTGTCTATCTGTAGGTCTGCCTGTCTTTCTATGTGTCTGTCTGCCTGTCTATCTGTATGTGTGCCTGTCTGTCTGCTTGTCTACCTGTCTATCTGTAGGTCTGCCTGTCTTTCTATGAGTCTGTCTGCCTGTCTGTATGTCTGTCTGCTTGTCTGCCTGTCTATCTGTATGTCTGTCTGCTTGTCTGCCTGTCTATCTGTAGGTCTGCCTGTCTTTCTATATGTCTGTCTGCCTGTCTGTCTTACTATGTGGCTGACTGTGGGTGTTTTATTAAACTCCCATAACTCCAGACGTACTATTTATAACCCAGTAAACTCAACTCCAGCTACAGCTGCCCTACATTCAAACGAGCACAGTACTTGTGCTAATACCGCATTGAATGTTTATGCTGAACCGCGTACAATCCTTAAGGTCACGCGGAAACGCGACTGACGGGAAGTGAGGTCAGTCACCATGGTCATGTGCGAAGACCATCAGGCCCCTTTGGTTGAGGCTCTGGGCCAAGGAGCTGTACCTCCCGCAGTGCTCTCCTACTCCATGGGCCACAAACAGCAGGCCTCTGGAAAACAGCAGAAAGCCACGTTTATACATCTTATATATCTTACAACTGCCAGTGCCAGTCAACCCATTAGGCATCATATATAGCCATCTAGTGTGCCATCTTCTGGGCCAATTTCACTTTGTCTCAAAAGAGGAGCACTGGTGGAGTAGCTTGCCTAGGGTGCCGCATGGACTTGGACTGGTACTGTCAATTGCCCACCTATCTGCTCACCATGTATTGGTGGGTTGGCCAGGGTGTGTGGAAGAATTAGCTAGTATTTTTGCAAAAAAAAAAAAGGCTCTTGAGGCTATGATCAACACCATCACACTGAGCCAGATCCCGTAAGCAAAAGGACCTTGGCGGAAATGGGCATTTTGGTGCCGTGAGGGTTAATGGAGTCAGAGTAAAATCAGTCCACTGAACACAATCAAGCACACTGTTGAAAACCATTTACAGGAACTCCACCCACAGGCACACTTGTGCTCTCTCATCTCTCACTCTCTCACTCCCTCACCCGCGCCGCCATGACCCACGCAGGCTGATAATTTGCTGGCAGGCCGACCAAATCCACAAACTAAGAAAGACGATTAGGTCATTCTCTTAACACGTCCGAAATAAGAAAATAAATCTTCCGCGTGTCTGTGACTATCAAACAGCTGGTTTCTCCTCTGAGTACAAACATGGGGAAGACAATAAAAAATAAAATAAAAAAAAAGAATGGGCACACAGATGCGTACAGTCGCGCACATGCACTCATCATAAAAGCAGTTTGACATGCCTTGCAGCAGGAAGTGATTTGTTGCCATGACGACTCTGGTTAGACAAACTGTCCTATTTAGCAGCGTACATCTCTGCCTGTGTCTGGCTGTCAATTTGAAGGCTTTCACTGAGGGCTATGAATACCACGGAGTGAAAGATGCTGGCCTTTCCCTCCACTGAAGCCCTGGGTGTTAAACATGCAGAGCGATGTAGCTGTCTCCCCCTTAGGCAATTTGGGGGGGGGGGGGGTCTGTCTTTGTTCCGCTCAGCTATGGCCTCCGCTGTTCGGCTCCTAGGACATCCTGGCCGCTGGTGCGAGCTTGCCAGCTCTGAATGGAGCTGAATGAGGCTTCTCTGAGCACGGCTTTGTGCAGCGGGAATGTTTACAGGGCAGTGCAGAGCCCCGGAGTCCCTGGCCTCGTCACGTACACTTGCACACACATCCTCACTCTCCCGTACACACCTCTTCACACACATGCACCCTCTCACTCACTGACTCACTGGGATGCTGGGAAACAGTCACTCACCCCCTGAACGGCACACTCACGCAGTCCCGCTAGCCCACACAATCACTCAGGCACACGCACCCCCTCCCCCTGCCCCCCATTCAAATGCTTAGATAATTCACATATTCGCTCACACCCTCCCTCAGGCACTCGCTGACTGGCCATCCCAAATACACGCCCCGTCGGCCACACTGCATATCTGCTTCACAGTCAGATCAGGAATCCAATGGTCCACTGAGCCCGGTTGGTGCCTCCACTAGATTAAGCTCCACTGGCATGGTCAACAGAGTACAGAGACACACTGCACCTCTGTCACCCTTTAGGGGACAAAGGCTGCTTTGTTTGGATTTTTTCTGATCATAACTGTAATGGCATATCATCTATAACTTCTTACATGTTTGGAGTGGCTATATAATTCCCATAAAGCAGTTAATACTCCTAGATAGAGCAGTTTTGCTGAATTGAAAAAAGCCCTTACTGTGAACTATAAGCATGCCGGCTGTTTACAGTAGGATGACTCTGAACATGCCAACTTTATGCATGCAGACTGTCAGCACAACTGCTGGGAATCTGTTAGCACAGTGACTGTGCACACTGACCATCAGCTCCCAGACTGTAGACTACAAACTCCGGTACAAAGGAGCCAGGAGACATGGCACCGCTACTGCCTCAGCAGTGACCCGCGGCCGCCCCGTGTGCTTCAAAGGAAGCCCGGGAAATGCTGTTTACAGTAATCCTCCAATTCAACATTTGGGAGCCACAAAGAGGACTCAGACTTCCGGCACTGATATAAAAACTTACCCACACACTCACACAATCGTTGCAACATTTTCCATGCCTCTCCCATTAAAACTGATTTATATAGGCCTATGCATACATGTTGCTGTGTTGAAAAGTAAACAGTAAAAATAAAGTAACATCTGCAAAGTCACCTTTTGGAATGACGAGCAAATATCTGCAATATCAATTTTTTAATCAGTTAACGGGTGTTTGGTTATATTTACGCCCTGAATATTAATACGATTTTCACGTTGATAAGTAAAACAATTCTTACTACAAGCTGTTAGTTATACAGCTTCAGTACATTTAAAAGGATCGCATTTTTAAAGCGGTCGGCACGCTTTGATATACAAAGCCCAGTTTTTATGTCTGTGCTCACTAACCTTGGGGGTACCTCCGGTACCCAGTAGCGGCAGAACAGGCGCTGTCCATCGGCGTTGACAATATGGTCCTGCCCTCTGTCACCCTGGGGTGTCACCCCTGACTCCGACATGATGAGGCCGATTTACACAGTAAATAAAAAAATCTGTCTGCCGTCCTGAAATGAGAAATCGGGGCAGGAAAAAAAGGTGATTAATGAATCCCCTGCGCTTCAGCTGTCCGCCTATGGAGCAATACAGGAGCTTGGTTAAGACGCCGCACGCCACAGGCCCTCCCGCCCGCCGTGTGATTCCGGTGCCAGTTACAGCAGCCGGACTCTCACTCTCATACTTTCCCCAGCGTGATCAGACCGATGCCAAACATTCGAAGATCTCAGGTTTAAATGCCAAGGGTGAACTAATGTGTAGCCTAAAAGGAAGAAGAGGCAAAATGCTTTAGAAAGAATGCAGCTATGGGGGGGGGGGGGTGAAAGCTGTAGAGATCGATTTGGATAATCATAGGCTAGCCTATCTATTATTGCACACACAACAGATAAAAACAACAACAACAATAATAATAATCAGCTTAGAAGAAATGCATAAATGCGTAAAAGACTGAAATAAATGCCTTCGCTGTTCTTTCAGTGTTTCATTGTTACATGACGGTTTCTATCAAAATCTTACTTATTTCAGCAAGCGAGTGAAAAGCGACTAGGCGCCACCAATAGCCTGCTGTACAGTAATGGGGGATATGTTCGATTAATGTGCGGCAGATTTAGCCGCAGGTGCGCCGGTATCAAACAGCAACCTGCTCCTGTGGAGATTATTCCCCTCCTGTGCATGACAGCGGGAATGTCGCCTCTTCACGCCTGATCTCTATCGATCTGTCATACGAAAAGGGACGACAGGAATGCGCTTTACAGCCAATAAAACGTCTATCAGTTTGGTGACACAAAGAAAGACCCCCATTATTACAGTGCCAATTACACGGTGACCCTAGAAGCAAATCGCAGCTAATCTACTTCGTTTCATTTTAACTCAGTGATACGTGTTAGAAAGACCAGTTTGTCCGGTGTCCTAACTAGAGTGAACTGATGTATGACAGAGCTGTAGATGTAGTACGATAACAAAGAACAAGAAAACCGGTTTCTATTTACTGTGTCAACATGATGCCTTTTCATTTTTATCATTTCAAATGGTACAAGAACATTTATCATATGCTTCAAGTTTATACACACTATAACGTACACATAATTTCCAAAACACGCCTTTTTTTTCCAAATTACACAGAGAATACACAGCTCCCACTCAACCACAACGACTTTGCGCTATACACCTCTTAAACTAGAAAATTCAAGTGTCTTAAATTAACGATAAATTAAATTAAACCGCGTGTATACCGTTGCGCTTTAGAGAACAGAGAGCTGTTCAGCAACTTCTGTTGAAAAAGCTGAATGTGACAACCAGGACGAAAGTCGAGACACATCAACGTTTCTTACAGGTTGAATTTACGGCTGTGCTTCTACAAGGGAAGTGGCCAACCTGCTCTTTCTGGATCGTCCACCTGGCGTGATCCCGGGAGTCCGCGAGGGTCCGCTTTGCTGCATGCACCGCACTGGGGATCCCGCAGAGCGATCTGCGACCGGAGGGATCGCCTTGACTGGAGGCGGAGGGAATTAGTCGCTGACAGATAACCCTCAAGGACTGCTCCTTTAGTTCCGCCCATTTTTCTCAACCCCCAGCTGTACCGGTCCCTATAATTTCAGTCCTACGAGGACACCAAATGGGATGATTTTTAGAACAGGGCTCAGAAAGGTGATCTGCGAAAATGATGCTAGAGGATGGTTCCGGAGACCCAATCTCGCCGTTGTATAACAAATCATTATGAGTCGTCTCGAACCATTATTTAAATTATATTTGCATACGCGCTGCTCACGTTGATTCGTGGTTTGCAAAATGGATGCATGACAAAGTACACGGAAGGCCATTCATCATGCGACAGAGGCAACATCTGTTTAGCAAGAAGTAAATATGAAATACAGACTCAAATCATCGTCATCATCATTATTACCATTATATAATTCTTAGTTTTAAAGGTCTAGACCTCAAGTTTACAAGCTTTAGAAAGAATTTTATTTGCAGCTAATTTACACTATAAAACAGTTGATTGGGAGGCTGACCTAGGAGCGTAGGGAAGAGTCAGGAACGCCCTTTGACTAGACTCCATAACAATTAAGAAAAACCAGTTCAGAACTCAGAGTTGGGGAAATACCTATAAAACTCTGCAGTGCTGGAGAACAACAGTATATTACTGTATAATAGGCCTAAATAAAGCAAGGAAGAGCAATTATAGTCTTCAAATGCCTGAGGGGGTTTTTCTGTCTCATGTTTAAACTAAATTATAAAGCCGATTTAATTATTAATAGTAGCCTATGAAACATCACCTGGGTCACTGTCAGAAAAAAATGTATAGCCTTTTTTCCACAAGGTACAAACAACAATAATGTACCCTCAACCGTACAAAAATATTCCTCAGTGTTGGTTTCTGTACCTTAAAAGGTGCATTTACCTACAGCTAGGGTACCACTGGCAGATCCTTAAGGGTACAGCCCCAGTGAAAAGTAAATGTACCTTCAGAGGTACAAATTAGTACTTTTTTCTGGCAGTGGGGTTCTGCTATGAACCAAGTGTCAATTCACTAAAAACACGCAGGACTGCAACTGCCCAGCCTCCTGTAAGGAAATAAACATTTGACCAGGGTGCCTTCTACTGGCTAAAACGGAGAATCGCTCATATAGGGAACGCTAAACCTCGGCAAGTTTACATCTTCTTAAAATATATGTGTAGACCTACATCATGCTTATGTTGGCAACTGTTAAAGCATACAGCTAAATTTCTGGATTGTGGCAGCGTGTTAGATATATATAGCATATAGCATGGCGAAGACAAATGCAGGCAACAATGAACATACTAGTTCTTTTCTGATTCAACATTGTCTAAATTGTTTTTAAAAGCGTTAATTAAAGCCTCTAATTGAAAAAAAAAATCTATTTGTAGGTGAAACCACATGTAAGCCTATTTTGTATTCTAATGGGTTAATTTGTTTTTGCTTAGTGAATTTTTATATATTTATACACACACACACACACACATATATATATATATATATATATATATATATATAAACTGAGAGAGAGAGGTTGCACTGGCTCCTACGGTTAGCAGAAATCAACTACAAAAGCCAAAGCCACTCAGAAAATTATTCGTAATTGCTTTCTGTGGTCTAGGTATTATTCTCCTAGCAACTGACCTTAGATGTAATCATTTTTAGAGCCAGGAAATAAACGGGGGTTATGCTTTAGAATCAGCATGTAGCCGCTGAGGTCCTTCGCTGCTGATTGTCGGTCCCCTCCGATGACTGTTTGAAATTCATTAAAAATAATAATTGCTCGTTTAAAAAACATCTGTCATTTTAACGATTCACATGTCACCGAGCGATGTGACAGGGAGGAACGCGAAGTTTTGTTGGATTGCGCTGGGTTTCGTAGACGTGGTTTTGTCCTCGAAGTGAAGTATAATATAACACGGTTCAGGGAGCCTTTACGCGCGTGCGTCGGGCGCCGGAGAGGATATTTGGATCCGCTATTTCCTGACCATTTTCACTGTATGATACAAAAGGAACGAAGAGACCTTGCTTTTTACACGTGTATAAGCGACAGGAATGAGTGAATGTGAATATTTGCGTGGAATCGGAGATGCTTTGTGTTTATAATGTAGTTGCAAAAAATCTACATCATGTTGAATGGCCCATAGCTTCATGCAAAAGACTTCCCATGAGGGGAGTTTAACATTCCTGGGATTTTATTATAATTTTTGAACCACTGTACTTGGGTTGTTTTTTCCGCCGGAAGAGGCTGATAATCATTGCATGGTTATTATGAAGTGACCAGATGATATCTCCTCGTCACTCTGGGCGGCTGCCTGCGCCAACCCGGGGTGGCTCCTCCCAAGCAGTCGCAGGGCGTTAGCAGTATTTTCGGCAGACTACCACAACAGGACGGGCTTCAGCTTAAGGAGACCAGTTAATAGAACGGGCTTTAGCCGCGGGCTTCAAATCAATAGAACTGTTATTAGTTCAGTTTCGCTTTTCAGCCAATGTTTCTGAGAAAACAAATGAACAACTTGATGTTTTACCGCTGCAGTACAGGGTAGCCCGATGACGGGTAGAAGAGCACAGTGCTCCTAGAATTTTTACCCACAATTAACAAGGTTACTGGTATATGTGCTTAATATACATGCCATTGAGTAGTCTTTCTTTAGGTCAGCTGACCCTCCTGGAGTTATTACCCATTTCTTGCTTTCACAGAACTGAGTGACTAATGTTATTTACTGTAACGTTACTATGATGTGCTAAAGGTCAGTGATGTGAAAACTGCAGGAACTAGCTACATTTCAAACAGTAAATAATAAGTAAGTAATAAATTTCCCAGCAGAACAGCCTATATTCCTATTGAAAAGGAAACAGAAAGGTCTCAGAAAGCAATATCCTACATAAATGGTAATTGCACCCAATCAAGCTTCCATTAATGTCAATAGAAACAAGCTAAGACTTAGATAACAAGAATACATAACTGAAACTATTATCCCTCTGTGGATACTTTTGCGCTGATGGAGTGTCATCGTTGATCGGTTCGATTCGTTTTGTCTTTATATAGTGCCGTTCACAACACAGTTTCCCCAGTCCACTTAATGAAAGTGTGCAGCAATATATTGTTAGTTCCTGTACACTAAATTATACATGATGCAGGAAGAAGAAAGGAAAGAACAAAAAAGGAAAGTCCAGAAGACAATGGAGGAGAGGAATCAAAAACTGCTTAGTAAGGAAAAGCCATTCTGTGAGCCAGATCTCCAAGCAGATCAGCTCAGATGGTGTCGGGCATGTGAGGAGGTAAAAAGGTATGGATGTGTAGCAGAATAGATGTGTTATGTTCATGGTTGGATATTTGGTATTCGGATGTGTATCTTGCCATTTCTTTAAATCAGTAGTAATTACCAGCCAGTTATCATATGCGGGAAATCTGTATAAGCTGCTGTAGCGGTTATTGAAGGTCACGTCTGACATTGATTGCATTCCCCATTTCCGGTTTACCTGAGCTCTGCTGTTGTCGCAGGTCCGCTTAGTGTGGATTCGTTGTCAGAGGCCACTGTCTCATGGATCGCTGTTGGTTGTAGCTGGTACCAGCAGGATATTCTTAGGCTTGCCCCATCCCTTTGTTAAGACATTCAGGATTGGGACTGTAAGCTTGGGTTGGTGTTTGCAGTTTCGCAGGGGAACTGCAACTACAACTGCTCCTCTAGCCATGCAGCAGGGTGTATATTATATTGTGGGGGTGTGAGTGTGCATTACCTCCCTTGTCTTTTTTCGGTAGCTGAGAGCCCTACGTGGGGGGCCTGGTTCCTTCAGGTGATGGTATCCCCATTTCTGTGTGCTGGTCTTTCATCTGTACATCACTGGTTTTGGCTCTTTGCCGCTGTGTGGATGTGCGTGCACGTGTGATTTGCAGGTTCTCTCTTATTCGATACCTCCCTTGTCCCAGCTAACCCATCTCTCAAGCCTTAGCTCTGAATATTACCCTTGCCTCTTCTGGATGGTGCGTGGATTGTAATTGATGGCTTTTCTATTTGTATTTTTTTGCTTATTCTGTATTTTTTTTTGTCATTGATAATATAATTATTAGTAGATGGAACCACGTTTCCTGCTTCCTGCTATAACAAACCTGAATACCTTTTGGGTTATTGGCACCGCTTTGATAAATATCTCCTTGGGCAAAATTCCCAAGGTAGCGCAGTCGGATTTCATACGAGCTGACGTCCTGAAACAGCCATTTGCCGTAGATGGATGATCAGAGCTGCTGTACAGGAGGGCGTGTACAGCAGCAGCAACAGCCAGGGTTACAGTGTGTTATGTTTTTAGGTGCGGGTAAGCTATACTAAAGTGATACGCCTCTTGTCCAGGTTTAAACTGAAACCAATGCGGCAATTGTACATAAACTGGCAGATAGTAGGGGCCCAGTAGCTAAGGGCTTCAGCACCAGCAGTGTGAGATAATGAGGAGAACAGCGTTCTGTGATCTAAGTACTTTGTGGTTTGTAGGTATCAGTTCAGTTAAGTAGCCAGGTGTTTTCTTTGAGTGCCTAATATGTAAGTAAAAGAACTCAGAAGTCAGTCCTGTACTTAATGGACAAGCAGCGAAGGGAACTAAGAGTGGGGGTTATGTGGTTGTACTACCTGCTCCTAGTGACGATGCTAGCGGCTGCATTTTGAACACACTGTAAGATGTTGAATGTGCAGTGTGTGCTCTGTGACAGTAGAGTATTACCGTAATCTACCCAGCCGTATATAAAAGCTTGTATTATTTTCTCAGTTTCTTGAATAGTGAGAAAACGCCTTAGCTTGGCAATGTTTCGCTACTGTAAGAAGCATACCTTCAATACTGCATCAATATGATATTTGAATGTGAAGCTTGTATCTAAAATGACACCAAGATTACGAGCCAAGCTATTGAGGCAAGAGTTCACACACTCAGAGCTGCGTGCTAAAATGATAATGCCTCAGATGATACAGTGAGATTACCTGATGTTTATTTCTTTGGTGAGCACATTAACTTGAGCTATTTGTATACCATTTTCTGGAATATTCTTGCAGATTTGAGTGTCAGTTTGCAGTACTGGTCTCTGAAGAGCAGCCCTTGCGGAGTGCCTAATCACGGGTAATCATTTCCACAAGATGAACTGCAGCCACAGAAGTAACTACAGAACATAGATTTTCACAGAAGCCATGTCACACTCGGGCTGCTTCAGTCCTCGATCGGCTTCATTTGGTCCAGAGCTCCAAACCATCCTGGCAATTAAACAACACATTAAGGCCTTATGACATCCACTGAGTTTACTTACAAATTAAAGGGGACTGAACAAAAGTTCACTAAAGGAAATATTCGTCGATTTTGTAATAATAATAATAATACATCGATTTTGTATATAGTGACAGGTAATAGACAGATATATTTTTATCAAGGGTGTAGCTTAGGATTGGAGGGTGTAGGATTGGGTAGGGATGGTAGGACATGTTGCTACCAATATTGTGGGAGTACTGTGTATTTTTAGGAGGGCGGGGAGTTTGGGGCTTATTTAATCCATACCAATGTTTATGTGGTCTGAATTGCTTATATCTGAGATTTCTGCTGGACAAACATACCACATAAAAAAGAGGTTTGAAATGTAGGTATCGACATGTCCTGGTTCCCGCCTTGTGTCCTGTGCTGCCTGGGCTAGGCTCCAGCATGGATGGATGGATATCAGTATGTTACAAGACAGATGAGTAAGACTGTACTCTGAGATTGGTGATCAATGGAGAACAGGAGAATAGCTGTTTGAGATCTTATAGTATTCTAAATTTAGGATGGGATTTCACACATCCTGTGGATTTTGGCAGGATACTGTAAGTATGGTTTTCCATTTTCCAGCATGGGTGGAGAAATATGGGTGGACTCTGTATCCAAGATTTAAACAAATCCTCTCTGAAGGAGGCAAAATCAGGTTCATGTTCAGGTTCACGATTTCTCAGTTTTACATTTAAGGGAACCTTTAAGCTTTAATCTTTACCCTTAACCTTAAATCTACCTTTAAAAAATAGATACACTATTTAAGTACTTAAAACGGCACTGATACAAAACAGCCTTGACATCATTTTTGGAAAGCAGTTGTGTTAAACTCAAACAGCATGGAAACAACCAGTAACAATGATACATCATTTATATGTTTGGTAACCACAACGATATTTTATTTTAGTGCAATGATTTAATATTCTTAACTGGTTGAATCTTATTCCCATGGAAACAAGCAGCAGGGGTGAGTGCACTCAAAACACCATCCTACTAAAAAAAACACACGGCAATCCAGTCTTTGGCTTAAAAAATATAAACAAATGAGAAACAGAAGTGCTCATTAAAAAAACAAGTTATTTTATGACTGTTTACAATAGTAATTTTCAGGAAAACTTTGCTTTGTACTTTTGTGTAATATTTCACCTCAAATTAAGTTTCTGATTCTTACAAAAAAGAGGCCACAAAATATATTTGTGTTCAGATATGCACATTGACACTCACAAATCCACACGGGTACACACACGCACGCACACATAGAGACATGCACAGTCCATGTATTTATATCTTTGTGGGGACTCTCCATTCATTTCTATGGGTATAACCCTAATCCCAATTGTGACAACCTTAACCACTACTATCCAGCCCAACCACAAGTAATCAAACAAAACACAAGACTTTTGGCATTTTTAGTTTTTTGATTTCATTTCAGGTTTTAATTGAGGTTATCCTTGCGGGGACTGAAAAAAATGTCCTCACTATATAAAAAGTTACAGGATTTTATCACATTGTGGGGAAACTTGGTCCTTACACTGACACCCTCATTACAACCTCATGTTTGGCTCCTAATCCTTTTTGTGGGAAAAGCAAACATGCCTCTGTCATTTTCATTAACTACAGCATCTCAGCCTGAAGAAGCTCATCAGCAGTGCTGTTTATTTCTATCAGTTTCTGTTATGGTGTGTCAGTGTTACTCAATATATATCCTACAGTTACTGTTTGGATGATTAACCATACAGTATACTATAGTACACAACACATAATATACTGTACATAGTATCATAGTGTCTCAGTGTAAGAGTCAGTGCATCTCACTGTGTCTCCGTGCAAGAGTCAATGTGTCTTAGTGTGAAACTCAGTGAGAGAATGGGCCAGGGCGGTCACAGAGGAGGTCATAGATTCTGTAAGGACCAAGGGGGTGGGCTCTGGCTGGGGCTTTGCAGGATCAACAGGAACTAGGAGCGCCTCTCCCCTCTGACAGTGGAGAACTGCACTAGGGAGGCAGTGGAATGTGCAGCCATCAGAAACCCGTCAAGCGAAGTTACCTCCCTTCTGAAGGCTCTCCACTACACAGCCTGCGAGAGAGACACACACACACACACTGAGGGTGTCAGAGTGTGATATCATTCACTGTGTTCACAATGACTTTTCGGCACTGCACACTAATTCCATAACACTCAAAATTAACAGCCCCGCTCACCATCAATAACACTTGCATAGTAACACCTCAGTCACCAAGAGACACTCAGCGCTTACAAGAGAATGTAACCATGTTACCTGCCCACAGAAACTAATTGAATTATTTAATGTTGCATGTCAAAATACGTGTAAAATAATTACTTAAGTGAACCTTAATATTATTTTACACAGACCTTCATTGTCATTTCAATAATTTGTAACAAAATATACCGGAAATGTCTTATTTTAGAGCTATAGATATTTTTCATTAAGAAATGCCCTTCGATGCCTATGTGGTGCCTTAGATGTAGTTTCACTACCCAATTTCACATTGACTCAGATGGTGCTCTCCACACTCCTCACAAAGTGTAGGGCATTGGTGGTGAAGCTTGCACCTGGGACAGGGGACGCCATTAGTTTGCTAAGTTGGCACCCACTCAGAGGACAGCATAGCGAAACTTTTTATTGATCCCTAGGGGGAATTTGTCTTTTTGTCTATCCCATCTTGCTCTCCATGAGTCATGCAGACACATGGAGTGAGATGAGAGCAAACATGGGGGGGGAGTGTTACATGTCAAGGTCAGCTAGGGTGCCGCAGGAGCTGGGGGTTATGGACCTTGCTCAGGAGCCCAAAGATGGCATCAGTATGCCATCAGTCAGTCTCAAACTGATGACCTTCCAATCATGGGCACAAGTCCTAAGCCCCTGAGCCACACTCCACTTATGTCACCTAATGAGCCTGACCTAAAAAACATCTGCAAATAATCTCAATTGCATCCCCTGATTGTAATGAATGTGTGGATTAATTTACAGATTGCTTCCAAAATAAATCACTATTCGGTAGTGGAAAACTTCTTAATAATAAACCTTTCTAGATACCCATGTAGTCACCATCCTGATCCATATTGACTTTGGCACAGGGGAACTACACTGATTAATACTTACCCTGACAGCCAGAGAGGAGCACCTCCACTCTGATCTCACTATAGGTCGTTTGGATCTGGATGATGGAAGAAGAGGGAAAAACTGGCACTTCAGTAGGGAGACAGTCGGAAGGCAGATGGACGGAAAACACGACGACAGACACAAGCGGAGAGTACCACAAACAAAGACTGACAGCCAGGAATGAGAAGGGCTGGATAGATAAGGGAGGTAAGAACTGTAACTGCCAGTGAAACGGGCAGGCAGGCTTCTCACATGTCCGAGAGTCTCAACAGCCACAGCATCCAGGAAGTTAACTGGACTCAAGTCCAGAATGATGGCCTGAGGAAGCAGATCGCATGCCACAGCCCCACTGCCTCTCTGTAGGGATTCAAATCGGGGAGCCGTCAGCCGAGGAGGGTGTGCCGCTGTCTCCACCGCTCCTCTCATCATCTGCCAGCTCTTCACGGACTCTTTGTTTCATGTCACACAAAAACATTTCCCCCTCCCACACAGCCGGCTCCCACTTCCAGCTCTGGGTCATGTGGCACTGTGCAGAGTGGAGCAGGAACAAGAAATGGGCACAGCTGTCTTATGGACCTGCAGGGGGCGCTCACCAGGCCAACGTCCAGCACCATATTGGCCAATTGCTAACTGGTCGTTCACAATCACAAACACGTACACGTGCATTCTTGTACGGATTCACACACGCTCCTACCAGACTTGTTACCCACCCTCTTGCCTCACTCCATCTCCTACCTCTTGAGTGACAGCATCCTTGCAATGTCAATCCCACCCTGTTCCGCATAAGCGAGAGTGGGAAGTTACTATATCCTTATAGCTGCATGACTGTATCACCTCTACACCAGCTCATGAAATACACTCTAGTGCTCCGTCTGTGTCACTCTATCAATACTCACTCTATAGAACTTATGGTATATATGGTTTTTGCCAAGTACTATTAACTATACAAGTTCAGACAGTGTATAGCATTGTAATGATGGGGTTGTATTTTAGTAATTAGTCTAGTGGAGTTTAGTGTAGAGTGCAATACAATGTCTGTGGGTTAGGAGTTTGAATCTAGTAGCTGGCAGGGTAAGAATATCACTGCAAGGCCCTTCACCACGGCCCTTAACCCCAACTGTTCTGGAGAAACTGGAAAAATGGCAGGCCCTGTGCTCTGACCTCAAGCTGTATATGAATGTGTGTTAGCAAAACTTTGGGTTCCTTTATCTAGCTCATTCAGAGAAGATAAGCTTTTAACAGCTGTAAGCTATTAGTTGAATTCTCCCCAAAGAAGCTTGATGGGCTGTATGGCTTCCTCTCATTTGTAAGTTTCTTATGTTTATTATGTTCTAAGCAGGGGTTTAGTTAGAGATAAATTGATAGGGGGGGCTTAACTGGGGGGGGGGTGATGGCAAACATATATAATATAAAAAACTATTCATGACTTAAGTCAATAAATACACATTTATTTGGGGGGCTAAAAAACATTTTATGGAGACTAAAGCCCCCCTAAAATAGGCCTAACGATGCCCGTGTGTGTTAGTCTCATAGTACAGCAAGATGGGATATTCTACTTGCTACATGTACAGCAATAATACATTTATTCTATTCTAGAAAATATGACTGTGATACTACATATTGCAGAACACAATAACCTGTGGATACCTCCTCAATTAAGGTGGAATGTACACTGTGGGTGATCAAGGTAGCCAGAGACAAGGAGGGGCATGCGGGTATGGACTCCTGCCATCTCTGCTAGGGCATCAGCGTTGGCAAAATACAAAGAATCAGAGGAACGGAAGATCACCACGTCTGGCACTGGCTCCACCTGCAGGAAGAACCAGGTGCTGCACATGGGGCAGGGTTTGCGGGTGTCTAGACCTGACCTCCTACATGCATGTGTATATTTGGAAACGTGTCTCTGAGTGGTTCTTTGGCTTTCATAGCTATGTGTTTGGTTTGTGTGGAGTGTCTGTTATAACTACCAGGTTTTCCTTTACCACAGGTTTGTAGATGTTGGTCCTTTGAACCTGCCCAAGGATGGAGTATATTGGGCTGAGGAGAGTCAGAGAAACACAAGCAGGTCAGACCATAGCTTGTAGTTTGGGGTGAATATCTAAGATTAATTTCTCAAAGAAGACAAATCAAAGTATTCAGGTAGTGGTGGTGGTTAACTGCGTAGCCTAAAAGCTGACAGTTCAAGCTTCAAAAGAAACTCCTAGATAAAACCTAGTAAGATGCTTGATGAGCTGCTTTGAAAAGGATCTGCAAGATATGCTCCAACAATAACATGCAAGGGGGTTAGGGTTAGGGTTAGGGTTAGGTTTAGGGTTAGGGTTAGGGTTAGGTTTAGGGTTTATGTGTGTCTGTGTGTGATTGTA
>JAAGVU020000123.1:7841662-7854062 GCA_011763525.2 Mormyrus iriodes | reverse complement strand
GGATGGATGGATGGATGGATGGATGGATGGATGGATGGATGGATGGATGGATGGATGGATGGATGGATGGATGGATAGATAGATAGATAGATAGATAGATAGATAGATAGATAGATAGATGATTAACCTTGAAGGAAACTGCATAAGAATATTAGCCCTACCATCCATCCTTCTTCCAACTGCTTATCAGCACAGAGTCACAGGGAAAATGAAATATTTATGTATTATTCAGAGCAGTTTGGACATGATGCCACAAAGGGCAATTTAGTGGCACCCAACACCGTTTGAGGAAGCCCCCACAAAAACTGACATACTGTGACCACAGCACTCTCCAGCTGTGTCTATGTCAGTTACCTACTATTGTCAGTGTTTCTATTATGTAATTTACCCCACAATTCCAGGCTCACAATTAAAATACATGCATTTTTGAATACTTCCGGAGACCAAGTCACATGAGATGCTGTCTGTTGTCATGGTGCTAAAAATCCACTGACTCATTTACAAGAGATAGCCTGTCGTCTTTGTAAAGTGCTTCCCATATGAGCAACGGGAAATGAAGGCTGAACTGCAGGTTGAATTTTTGGAGTGATATTATTGCTACACGCTTAAGTATTATAGCAGCATCTGCAAGTGTCACATTTCTGCCCTGAGGACATCATGCCAGTATGAGGAGCCGTTTTTAGTTCATAGATGGTATTTGGGTGTCCTGTTTACTGAGATGGTGTCCTGCAACACAGCAATTTAATTTGTACTTGTTTTTTTCAGTATTTCTTGGTTAAAAACGAGACTGTATAATAAGATCAATACATTTGTCTGCTATGTTATTACATAATATGAATGTGAATGTTAGGCCTATAAATGTGAAGTGAATATGTTAATGTGAAAAACGCTTCTGTAATTGTGTAATTTTTATTAGGCTCCATCTTTGGCGTTGTGCATGCGATCCGATTCAGAGAATCCCCCCATTCGGAAGCAATTTGAGTACAGCCTTAGTACTGTTCACTTCACTGGCAAGCCAATTGCAACGACATTAAAAGGCCAAATTAGATTAAAATCTCACTTTCGCGGCAGCAGGGTTCCAGCACCCAGCAGCACTTTGGGAGGCTCCGCACCCACACAGCTCCCACATTCATCACACTTACACTTTGGTTTTGGGGTGTCGGCCACGCAAACTTCCTACAACGAGAGTGTTTATCCGAAAAAGTGGTCAAAATTAAGAGGTCTTTTTTCAGGTATGTGATCGAGAGGTAGCAAGCCAATGATTTAGACAATTTAGATATAGTACAACCGGTTCATCTGGAGTGATAAGACTGAAATGATTACAAACAAAATTAATTGATGATTCCAATATTTGCTGACTGCTGGAAGAACATGGCAATGAGCCTTGGACCACGTCTGTAATGTTTTCTTTTTTGCTATCAAACAGGTTAAAAAAATCATCACTTTCTTTTGACACATTGATTATTTTCAGTTTGATCACCAATTTATCTTAATAATTATGAGGCTGCCCTTAATGCATTCATTTAAATTGGAGAAATACGATGACCAATACATATAGAGTGATTGTTTACTTGCCTTCCTTTGCAGGCAAGATGAAATGCTTCTAATTTCACACAGGGCCATTTGCATTTTTAATCTCCTTAATCGTTCACTGGAAGACCAGGAAACCGTAGGAACCGATCCCAGTCTCACAGGCACATGCAACGGCGCACCCTGCTGACAGTCACTGCTGAACAATGTGTGAAAGTAGCGCTTGTACTTGCGTTAACCCAAACAAATGCGCTGCAATGAGATTTCCTTGGGTCACCAGGCAATTTAGCTGAAAAGGACTAATTGGCTGGTATCTAAAACTGCAGGCTGGTTTACCTGGGGGATGGGTAACCTGATGCCACGATTAACCATACATTTGAGAAAGACTATGTTTGGGAGATTTTCCAAAATCACATCTATGTTAATATTTCACAGATATCTTGGACAGACTCATTTAAGATGTGAATCAACATCATACCTGCAGATCAAGCTATTTTCTGCATTTTTCAGACTCTTTTTGCCTACTGTGAGATAGAGACGGTCATCAAATCACCTGCAGATACCCCTGCAGAGTTTGTTGCAGTTCATGCCTGTCATGTTTCTCGTCAGCGCGTCAGAAAGCTCTGGAAAGAGTCACTGCGAGCCAGTAGGTGACAGTTTGCATTTGTGTCCCTGTCTCTCTGGGGAAAAAAGGGGGGGGAGCTGTCTGCAGCACCCCCTTCTATACACAGAGTAGCTGAGCTAAACCCAGCTACAGCACAGGGATAAACACACCACAGGAAGGCCTTCAGTGTGTAAGGTGTGTAAGGTGTTAAGGCCTTGGACAAGTCTGATTACTGCCGTTGGGATGTTTTCTAGGACATCAAAATCACTTTTGTGGTAAGCTAAGTAAATTGGACACAGGATTTCAAACTGTCATGATTTTCAAACATCTTAACTTCCAAACACACCTAAATTATAACGTGACATGCTCTGTTGTTTCATGGAGCTTAAAAAAATGTGTGTGGTCAAGATGTAAGAGCAAACACAAATAAAAAGAGAGAGCAGTCTGTGCTGGTAACATCCCTGCCATGGGAACAATTTTCTTGCTTTATTATTCTAGGATTATTTATGAAAATACACTCTGTCAGCATTTTCCCCACTGAAAAGACCCTTACAGTTTAAACTCTTGGGAAGAAAACATTTGTTAGTTCAAATGTGAAACCTATATTAACTAAAGCAAACCATTCTGCTGTAATTTCCCCACATTAACATATGGATACATCTGAGATTTCTGTTACTGTCATTCATTCACCCAAGAACACATGTAATAGCATGTCTTTCATTCTGGGAGTGTGTGTTACTGCATAAATAAGACTGTATAGTGGTTACAGTTCATCAATACCAGTACTGAGCATGTACGTATGAGGTGGAGCATGTGTATTTCTGTGTAGTGTGTTGAGTGTTAGAGTTTGTGTTACATGTGTGCATTGTGCAAGTACGTGTGCTGACTGATATCGCACGCAATGAGTGTGTCTGGTTGTACGCACTGTGCAAGTTAGCGAGCGTCTGCTTGTACGTGGGTGTGCTGCTTGACACCACATGTGGAGCTATTCTTGGAGCATGAACACTTATACTGGGATTTAATACTGGGATGGGGCACTAGACACCAGCAGCACCTTCTTAAACCCCAGCAGACAGAGACTGGTACAGAGTGAAAGACAGATGCAAACAAACAGGAAAAAAAGAAAATTCCAATAAAATATCCCAGTAAAATTTTTCAGCTGGATTCAAGCAGGATTTCAGAGAGCCAGACAGTTTGTCAGGAGTCAGTTACAGTCTATTGGTAATTGTTATGAATAGTTCAATTAGTGAGCATGCAGACCAGTTCATATCGGTTGCAACCAAGTGATAAGGCCTACTGGTTTAAAATTAAAAGGTTACCCTCAGTGACAGAAAGATTAAGAGACAGAAGTAGACAGACAGGAGAGCCACAGGAAGGCTTACTCCCTCAAGCCCTTGTCCTCCTCCTGTTGACAGATCTGAGGAAACTCCCGGTACATCTCCTGTACTATCAGCCTGTCCATCTTCCTGGCTGCGTCTCCGCCCTCAGAGCCATCCCCCTCCCCCTCTCCCTCTTCCAGGATGCGCCCCAGCACCCTCCGCAGGTCAGGTAGTCGGTGGCGGTGCTCCAGGTAGTCTGTAGAGCGGATGACTGCATGCATGAGGCTGAGGTACTCCATTCTCAGCTGGCGGTCCGAGGTTGACCAGGGAGAAGGCAGGAATTAAGAAAAAAAACACACTGTTTAAAAATAAATGCATAATAAACATCCATCCATCTACTGGTAATTTATTCAATACAGGGTTGCAGGGAGCCAGGGGCCAAAATGCACAGGGCAAAGGACACCCTGGACAGGATGGCAGTCCATCACAGGACATACACAGACATTATCAGCACTTTCGAGAAGCCAGTTTGCCTAAACACATGCCCCGCATCTCCTCGGGATAATGACAAGCGCTAGCCAGCCAGGGTGAGAGCGAGAGCGTCCTCCACACCTGTCAAATGCTACGGTCGCGACACCGAGCTGTAACACTGAAGCCCAAACGGAGAGGCGCTCAGCCGAGAAACACAGTGGTTACGGAACTACCCAGACCACAAGGCTGGGATCCCGGGAGGCTCTCTGCTGTGAGACTCTAAATTCAAGGAGTCAAACCTTCACATAAAAAAAAGCATTTATTTGCATTTATTTCGCAGACACTTTTTGAGAAAGTATGGTCAGCTAGTCCCTGGAGCAATCTGGAGTTAAAGATCCTACTCAAGGGTCCAACTGTCACATTACTCTGCTGACCCCAGACACTGCATGGCCTCTCACCTTGTCCCCAGGGCAGAGGTCGGAGATCTGTCGTACGATGATGTCGATCATCACCATCATGTCGGTCCGGTAGAATATATGGGCAGAATCTCGACTGGCGAAGACGTCCTGCAGGAACTTGAGGACTGCATTGGGGGCGGGTGGTTCGTGCGTAAACACGCACACAGGGTCATCTGCCGAGAGCGCGGCACAGGGTGTCTTCAGACCCAATGGAGCAAGCGAGCATGTATGTTTCGTATTCATATCTTTTTGAGGAGGACTCATTCATTTCTATAAGCATAACCCTAATCCCAACTATGACAACCTTAACCCCTACCCAGCACATACCTTAACCATAAGTAACCAAACAAAATACAAGACTTTTGGCCATCAGTCACTGATTTTTATAAAATGGAGTTCGCCCTTGTGGGGACCGAAAAATGTGAAAATAACAGGTTTTTAATTACATTGTGGAGACCAAATGTCCCCACAATGTAATAAAAACATAACTCGCTCGCTCGCTCGCACGCACGCACGCACGCAATGATGACCTCTCTCTCCCAATCCACATCAGTAGCTGTGAACAGGAGTGAACAGTTCAACTAACTGTCCAGCTTGAAACCAATCGTTAATGAGACAAAAGCTAAAATAATAAAAAGAAAAAAACCTGTTCAATTGTATTCAACAATAACAATTAACATATTAACATAATTAATATAACTCGATGCATCATTTAAAATTCTTTATAAAAACTGCTAACATAACAGCTTGAACTTAAGAGAGAAAGTTAGGCAGAGAGATGGACAGCTGACACTCTACAAAACAACAGTCACAGACAAACAGACCGACTCAGAGAGACGGATGGACAGACAGTCCAACTGAGACAGACATACCGACTCAGATGGACGGACCGACTCAGACCGATGAACGGATAGACTGACTCAGACAGACAGACAAGGCGAGTAGGCCAGTGCCACCTCACCTCCCCGGTTGAGCAGCAGCAACACCTTCTCCGTTAGAGTCTTGGCGTTGTGTCTCCTTATGAGCGTCTGCATGACAATGTTGCTGTCCGGCACTGAAGGAGGTGGGAGACACTTCAGCGTTGGTCCCACAGGCCCCATGCTGACTTTAGTACCACCCCACCCCCCCACACAGAGGCCACTTGTAAATCCACAGGCGAAATGTGGCTCAGACTAAAATAAACATGCCACGGAATTTTAATTTAACTCGCTGTGTGCTCATCAGATGACAGACAGGCAGAGCGTCACCCTGCCAGCCTGGGGACGAATTGGGCTGCTTAAAGACACACGCACGCACAATGTTCATATATTCCTATCAGTGTGGGGACTCCCCATTCATTTCTATGGGCATAACCTTAATCCTATCCATGACGACCTTAACCCCAACCCAGCCCTAATCTTAACCATATGTAACCAATCAAGACTTTTGGCATTTTTAGTTTTTTGATTGCATTCATAGATCACTGAAAAAATGGTCCCACGTCAAAATAATAGGCTTTTAATCACACTGTGGGGACATTTGGTCCCCAAAATGTAATATATACATGACCAGGCCAAACACACACACACACACACACACACACACACACACACACACACACACACACACACACACACACACGCACACACACACACACCTGTGAAGTGCAGGTTGAAGGCTAGCAGGAGGTTAACGAAGAGATCGGGTAGCTGCTCCGTGGCATCAGACGGCAGTCCGTCCTCGATGACCTCCATGAGGAACTGCACGAAATTTCCATTTAGCTGGTCTTTCAGGGGACACAGAGATAGAGGCTATTTGAGACAGTCGTTAAAACCAAATGGCAAGATCACTCCCACTGCTGTCCAGAGCTTCACGGCTACCAGAACAGGACCCTTCCCCAGTTACCGTAGTGATGAAAGGGGACCTGCTCCCCCATCGAGAAGATCATGGAGAGCACCAGGGCAGAGTAGCACATCTTCTGGTGCTCTGCAGAAGAGAATAGGAGGAGCCTGAGGGACATGATGCATAACAAACAGGAGCTAATACCGATGCCTAATATTACTGATATCCAACACGATAACCAATGTGATAACCAATATGTGTGTTTGTGTTTATTACCAAAGAAAGAGACAAAACACAAATATGTGAAAGAGATGAATATTACACTTATTTAAACAACCTGACCTTTGCGGTCTCATCTGCAGTACATCTAAACTGCCTGCTATCTGCAAGTCTGAAAACAGCAGAATCTCATACAGCCTCTAACCGTATCAAAAACGCTACCGGTCAGAAACACACCTGCTTATTTCCTACAGAGTGAATCGCTGGCGATTTTAGGCTGAATTAGCACTTTGAAAAATATCAGCGTACAAGCAGACTGGGAGAAACATCTGTTCTGCTACCTTTGAATACTGACTAAAGCATAAATATCGGCCAGCAATAATCGACCAAGACTGACACATTGGACCGACGACTGGATTTTTAATGGAGGTTTGTTGGTGTCGATACGTTAACTGATGGATGGTGCATGCGTGGCACTCACCCTGGGTGTCGGTCTGCAGGTCCCGGGCCAGCTCCATGGGCAGCACTGAGTTCAGGAGGGCAGATACCAGGGCAGCGTCCAGGCTGCACATGGCGCCAAACACCTTAAGCAGCAGTAGACGCAGGGTGATGCGGTGTTCCTGCCAAACGCCGGGAGTCAGTCAGGAGAGTCATTGCTGTTACTATCTGTACTGCCTACTTTATCCAGCCCTGCGGCAAAATTGGGTACAAGAACAGCTTATTTCCTCAGTTGCCTAGGCTCCACTACTCCCTCCCATTACCACACAGTACCTCATTGTCATAAATGACTCGCCACCCTTGCTGTATTGTACTGTACATTCTGTTCTTATTAACATCCCAAGTCGATGAAGACCAGAATCGGGCTCAATCCAGGCATTTTTTAACTGATCAGTATCAGCCACCATAGCCCGATCCTAAACCCAATTTACGTCAGCTGCACAGATTATAAGGTTCTTTCACACGCTGTGGTATGTCTGAGGCACATGGCATTAAACTGAAAACTATTGAGATGTCAGCAGACTGGAAGTTCTTTCATTTAAAAAGTGAAAGTGGCCAACAGCTACCTGAAATGTTCGGAATGTCATCCAGAATGCAGTTTCAGAAATATCATAAGGAAGGATACTGCGAAATCGTGAGTGTTAGTTAGACAAAGAATGTACCGACACCTCCTGCATGTATATGTATATTTAAATATTTATTTAAAAAAGACTGTACAGGGACTCAGAATCGAGAGACAGTCAGTCAGTCTCCAGCACCCCTGAAGCAGTTGGAGTTAAGGACTTTGGTCAAGAGTCTACTGGTGGCATCACTCTGCCAGACTCTGGGATTTGATACAGCAAACTTCTGATCTGTTCTAACCTGCAGAGCCATGCACTGCCCCATAACCAAAAGTATAGAGCAAAATGAAGAACAGCAAAAGAGTAAGGTAGAACAATGGACAACAAGCTCACACATACAGAGTCAAACAAAATTAGAACAGCCACTGACACGAAGAACGACACCTAAAAAATCACTTACCCTAATCTAGGACTATTAAAGCCTAGGTACTCTTATATGCTACATGAACAACAGCATGTAATCTAACCCTAACTAAAGAATACGCACAACTGGTACTTTTTGAATGTAAAATTTAAGGCATTCTTAACTACATATTTTTAACTTGAAAATAAGGTATTGGTAACGAAATAATACTTTTAACTTGAATTATATTGTTAACCTGGTAGTGACATCCATTAAGGTCTACCTGGGTAGAGGCTGCTTTATACTTCTGTGCAGAATCTACATCGCCAGTAATGACATAGCCACGTACCCTATGCTGTAGCCTGATGCCAGCAACGTGTCAGAGCCGGAAGTCTGTAGGGACTCTGCGCAACGGCGACGCGTCAGAGCTGGGACTCTGATGACTGTTTGAGCAGCCAATCAATCAAACATTTTCTGCGTTTCTTGGTTGTTACTAAGAAGCAGAACAACGCTTGATCCTATTGATGTAATATGGACTTGGTTTCATGGCGACATGGGCTTGTGTTTACGGGCAGGCCTTCATAGGCGGGGCTTTAGCACGTACCATCTGGTAGTAAGTGACGATGGACAGCACCGGTTCAAACTGGTTGGCTCTGCACATGCGTCGGCAAACCTCTGGGTCAGCGTCCGTCTGGGGAAGATGGCAGAGGGATTCAAATGGGTGACACTGTTACATGGTTACACTATAACACAACACAGTATGAAGGAAAGGTGGGGGGGAGGTACCAGCAGCCTACAGGCAGGGCATGTGTGTGTGTGGTCATGTATATATTACATTGTGAGGACCAAATGCCCACAGAATGTGATAAACTCCTGTTATTTTGACATTGTGGGGACCAACTTTTCAGTCCCCACAAGGAGAAGCTCAGTTTTATAAAAATCTGTGACTGCAATCAAAAGTCTTGTATTTCATTTGGTTACTGATGGTTAAGTTTAGGGCGGGGCAGGGGTTAAGGTTGTCATTGATGGGATTAGGATCCCCACAAAAATATAAATACAAATGTGTTTGTGTGCATACACTGCCAGACAAAACACCCTATAATTGAACACCCTATAATTTAGGATTTCTGGTTAAGCAATAGGCTCACTGTTACCCCTTTTCCACCAACGTGGTGTCGGTGCCAGTGCCGAGCTTTTTCCCCAATCCAGAACTGGTTCCGCACATTTCCACCACAAAAAACTGGCAATGAGCCAGAAAAAAAAAAAACGGCTCCTGCATGGCACCACAGAAAAGCCGGTCTCAGAGTTAGCAGAAAATTCAATTGATAACCAATTGACGGCACTTATTAGTGGAATAACATTATTCTGTGGAAAACAAAAGTTTGATCTGCTGGCCAGATTTAATAGTAAACATGTCTCAGGTCGAAAAATAAAATATTGTGACACTTGAGTGGCGAAGAGATCATAAGGCGGACAGCAAAGTTCAGTTCTTAGCGTTAAAACAGCGAGCGAGGAAAAACTGCCTTACACACACAGACTGAGGAGAAATACAGCCTTTAAGGAGACAAAAGTGTATACAGGCAACAGAGACAGAGCACACAGAGTCATACTCTGAATACCATGAGACTTAAAGGCTCATTTTTTTAGGTTCGGTAAAATCCGAAACATATCAAAATAAATCCAAAAAATTTTAAATAGAATTCATATGGACCTTCACTTTACTCTCACTTCTGCCTACATAACATTTCAGTTCTGGTCTTTTTTGAAACGGGTGGAAATGCAGCTTCTCACAAGGCACCAAGCAAGAACCAGCCCAGCACCGGCTCCATGTTGGTGGAAACGAGGTATGTAAATACCCTGTCCAAACTACCTGAAGAAAAAATATGAACCAGTGCAGTCATTTGTAGGGAACTTCTCCAGCAGTTTTGGAATGAACTTTCAAAAAAAGACCTTTAGTCTTTGATAGACTAATTAATCAATAGCTGACAATTTGTTCAGCTGTAATCACAGTAAAAGGTGATGATTTTGATGAGTCTAAGATTTGACCTTGCTGTATGGGGGACCCACAGAGTGATTAAATATAAGCCCTTCCCCCAGGGGCTGGAGGCCCTCGGACCGGCAGCGTACGCGCATTGTACGCGCTCTCCCACCAGGATCTGCAGGAGTTCCTCCAGGTAGCAGGCGATGAGGGCGTGGTCCTCGTACAGAGCCCAGCTGCGTTGCTGCGCGTCCTCGCGGTGCCGGGCCAGGTCGGCAAAGATCACCTCCAGCCTCTGCTCATCGTGGCATACCTGGCCCCGCGGCAACTCAATGCCCAGGTCCTGTGGGGCGGAGGCGGAGCATGTCGGGAAATAGGCATGGCTTATTTTTGCTAATTATCCAAATCCTGCACCAAACCCTCAGCCTCCTGTGACCTGGTGAAATACCCAAAAATGGAACGGAGAATTTATCACCATCACGCTAACCGGCCAAATGTGTAAAGCAGCCCATGGATTTCAGCTAAAGGGCACCAATCCCACTTTTTCAGTGCCAAAACGATCCCGAAATCTGAAGAGGGTATCGCCTGATTTGAGTACCAAATGCAAAAAAGCTTTGTTAATTACGCTACTAAAAACATATATAATGCACTGTTCCATCTCATTTCTACATCTTGCATTTTTGAGGCAATTGCAGTTCAAATTAAGTATCTTCCAAAGAGAATATATACCAGTGGTGAATATTGAAAATGCCCCACAACTTCTCTCCTAATGGCAACAGCAAATCGCTCTGCTACTAGTTGTTTCAAGCATAAAAACTTCCAAATCGTCACCCTCTTATCTGATGTTCTTACTCTCCTCCTACTGCAAAGGGTTTGTGCATGACGTCACAGCGGGTGTAAGTCACTGCGCCCACAGCCACAGAGGGGCAGCGTTCGCGTTCAGCTTGAATGCCGCAAAAAACACACATAAAATGGGAATGCTGTCGTGCGATTGATTGTACAAATTGATTTAACAAGAAATAGGAGCTTTTTACACACTGCTGAGAACAACTAAATAAGTAAATATTGGAGTCTAATTAGGTATGGATAGGTGCCGATACCAACCCCAAATGTCGGGTCAGTGCACCTCTAATTTGAGCCTAACGACCTTGTGACGTAACCAAATGTAAATATGAGACTCAGCAGCATTAAATGCTGACATAGTCATAAAGTACGAAATAGTCGCCCTAAGGGAGTGAAGCTGTCCAAAGCGTCCAGTGGCTTGAGTGATCCCACAAAACACTATGAAGACATTATCCTGAAGATTAAGGGGTTAAAGGGGTCTGGTTCACTTTCCAATCAGTGTTACTGAGGTTTCACTCTAGTTAACAGCATCTCGACACAGAGAATTTATGCAAATGCTATAGCAGTAACTGGCCCAAATACCCTGATATGGAACAGCTTTGAGAGCAGCCAAAACACGACCCTGGAAAGCATCTAATTCAGCAGCCCATCACCTATTCCCAGACAGAGTATTCACATGTCATTCCCCCAAGTTGTGATAAGTAGAGACTCACTTTGTCAGCCTTTGACAGGTGACTTCTATCCTTCATAAACAGGATAAGGATCATACCAGTAGGACTGACTCTCTTATTAAGAAGCATCTAGAGTGTAGGGTCAGTCTCGTTTCAATTAAAAATGAAAATAAATGCTCATCTTAACCATCACCATCATCTTAGGTAGCAGTGCACGACCAGGTAATGGAGGACCAAGCTACAGACGCCAATTACAGAAGGATGCCTAAACCAGCTCTGCCCACTGACCTTGCTCTCCACCAGTGAAAGGAGGACTTTCTCCAGGGCAGGGGCAGCTTGTGGGATTGCAGTCTGCAGGTGGCCCACGACAACACCCACAGCAACGCGTGACAGTTCGTAACTGAGACCGGTGTTCTTGCGCACTAGCTCTATCAGCTCCGCACCCGTAGTCATTGGAACACGAACTCCATTGGCAGGACTCCCTGAGGGACTAACAGACTCAGGTGCCTGATCTGCAGGGCACGCCAATTCGGGCTGCTCCTGAATGCTGGACACAGAGGAGGCAGGGGGCTGGGGTGCGTGACCCTTTTTGGGGAGAGAGGGTTGAGATGAGGGAGGGGAGAATTCAGGAGTGGTGTGGGCAGGGGGGGGTGGGGCCTGGACTTTCACACGGCTGGGCACTGGAGGAGGGGTGCTGCTGGCCACACTGGGTAGGCTGACGTCCGAAGATATGGCTGAGTGACAGGAGCTGGAGTCCAGTGACACGGAGCTTCCACAGGAAGATGGGCCTACACTGGCAGGAGGGGCGGAGCCAGCCGCCATCAAGGAAGTCCTAGAGGGAACCTCTGCTGCAGTGCCAGGGGGGAAAGAGAGAAAGGAAGGAGATGGCAGGATGCGGGGGGGGGGGGGGGGGAGGGGGAAGGTCAGGGTTTAACAAGCGAAGGTACAACGAGGGCTTCAAAGACAGGAAAATAGGTTGAAAACCGGATTGGTGGGATGAGTGTGAAAAATGGGGATGGAGGAGG
>JAAGVU020000123.1:7804134-7819838 GCA_011763525.2 Mormyrus iriodes | reverse complement strand
TAAGGGCCAGATGATTTATTATGCCCTGATAGGTAAATCCAGAGAACTGAAAGAGGGTGTGCTTTCTTTCACGACTGCATGTGCACGCATTATCCAAAGTTATAGCTGTGTTAACGTGTTAACACAAAAATCGCACAAGGAATAGTTGTTCTGCTGAGCAATGAAATTAAATGGAAATCACAAGCAAAATTATAGTTTATTAATGAGGGGGAAAATGTTCAAGTTCCAAGAAGTATCACCTTCAAATGAAACATATAATTTTAATAACTCGTCTGTAGAGGTGGATAAATATTGGTGTCTCACCTGCAGAGAAAAGGATTGCAGGGATACTGGGGAGACGGACTGAACATTTGCAAAGTTAAAGGTATATTACTACTGACATATTAAAGCAGAGTAAATGTTTGGACACTCTCTGTAGGGATCAAGCGTATATATTAACGTAACATGAGGTGACTAACACATAACTTATTTCTATTCCATCCCATACAAAAAATTCAGCAAAAAAAACCTACACTATTGATTAAAAACCACTGACAAAAACTGTGCATGAATCATTATGCTTCTATATTTCGTAGTTCACTTGTGTGTTTTCAAGGGCCACAGGCAAGCAGTTCAGCAAGCCTTTGCCATAGTTTACCTTGAATTGCATGTTTATCTTCTTCAGCATATCCACAGATTTGAATCAACATTTCTGCAACCGGTTAAGCTCGTTGGGTGAGCAGTCTCATGTTTTAAGTCTTGGGTCTCAAAGCTGTTGTATCCGGTGCTGGTTGTTTATCTTTATTCTAAAGTTTTTCTCTCATTTTGGTAGGTTTGCTGTGACATATAATGACGACTTATGAGTTTGAAAATAATTATTATATTTACTTATATAAGTATTATTAATGCACTTGACGTAATTATTTATTATCCAAAACCAATAAATATCTTTTAATATGTAACTGCTATCTATCTGTACAAGGAAATACATGCTTCAAAATACACTGTAACTCGGACTGTCTTTCTCCATTTTTAAGAGCTGTTTCTGTCAACTGAAAAAATACATTTGATGAGTCAGACAGCTTTGAAATGTTATTGTTCTTGTCACTATTGTCTCCTGGTCAGAGCATTTGACAGATGTCATGTGACAACACACGGATGAGGAAATGAAGTTTCTCAGTTCTCATCACTGTGGTTCCATGTCTGCAATATTTCTCTAAAATTGTCCAGAAAATAGAAAAAATAGATCTTCACAGAAAGGCTATTTCCTTCCATCATGGTTTTCTTTCATAATACCAATTCTTTGATCTGCCTGAAAAAATAAGGATACAAAAATGACACCAGATACAAGATGCATTTGGAAGCACTTTAATTTGCTACCGGTAGAAAACAACGAGACAAATGAAGGAAAGTTCCCTTTGCTTTCCTCACCCATTTTCAGGGTATGTCTATCTAACTGCTAATCTCCCCATCAGAGTGGAGGGCTCCTGCGATTGGCGGTTGCCAGCCGTCACTCTTGGCTGACACGAATTTCCCGATGGCTGTTGTTGTCTGGCGAACCGGGAGAAAACGTGTCATTCAGGAACGCAGCTCACATGTTGAACCAATGTCGGGTTCTTCAAGTAGAACTAGAGGTTGATCATCCCCCCCAACCACACACACCCTGAGCACTGGAAATCCCCTGCTACATCTCTTTCACTTTCTTTTTACACAGCAGCAGACACACAGATAGACAGATACACACACATACAGACAGAGAGTAACACAGACATACGTCTTCATCTGTAAATGTACAGATATACTCTGCAACACAGACAATATCAGACACAGCTGAAGATTTATGTATGTTATACAGTATACTGTATATAGATGTTCAGAAGAAAATATGTAGATACATATGCATGTGTATGTATGTGTATATGTGTGTGCATGCATATGTATGTATATAAAATCTAAGGCACACATGGGCCTATATACAGAGCAGAGAGTAAACACACACATAGACCCATAGATTAATGTACAGATACAGATACCTTCATAGTGACACGCCTGACATTGAATGACATGTACAAATAATTATTGCTCTCTTTCCCACAGATACCACTGTTTCACAACACGGACACACAGATGGATGGATGGATGGATGGATGGATGGACGTCCGTGCAGGCGAATAAGTCTACACACAGACAAACACGCCAAGCACACACTCAGAGCCTTGGTGTCCTTCACGCGTACAGATAAACGACACACACTCACACATCCTTCCGTTTCATCAGTCTCCCCCCCCGGGTCGACAGGCAGTCCTGGCTGGGGTTGGACAGGGGGTCATTGCCTCTGGGGGTGTCGGAAGCAGGTGGAAACGGAGCCCACACACAGCTGCCCAGCTCAGCATCAGCTGCATTGTGGGTTCCGTTACCATCACCTCCCGCAAGTACTCTGCACGATGCATACTGTAAAATCACTGCGCATAACCTCCATGCAGGAAGATTGAATGTGGCAAAGTGAGTGGCACACAACGATTCCCTTATTATTGCTGTAGTTTCCTGGCACTCATCACCCGTATCAGAGCAGCAATGTTTATTTAATCTGTAGGTTATAGGCTTCCATTTATCTGAAGTCTTGTCTACCATAACTTTGGAATCACACAGGTGTATCATGAAAGCTGAAAGGTCTTTGTAACCCAGAAAATGTGTGCTTATAGTGCATTTTTCTACAGTTTTGTGTGAGATACAGAAAGAGGCCTGACAGGTATTTATTCTCATGAGGATGAAGTCGGTGGCGTGTTTTCTTGTGTATGGAGTTAAAAGCACATGAGACTGCTCGTGATTGAACATGGGTGAGGCGACAGGTTGGTATGTCGGTGCACAGAGTGTATGTGGATGAGTGTGAGCTTGTCTGAGAGTGTGTAGGTATACCTGAGGGATAGCGGTAAGCTGGTACAGGCTTTTGGTGGTGCGAGAGCACAGAGCGAGCCTGGGAACTACCAAGAGGCAGATGAAACAGGAACAAAGAAAGCTTTACAGTATTAGGTAAAGAAGAGAGCAGGGGGTAAGCTGGAGTTCGGCGGCTGGGGGAGATGTTACCTCTCTGCTGCAGTTTTCTGGTCCTGTCTTCGGTCCGTGTGTCTTTGTGGGTGTGTATGTGTGGGGGGACACTCGGTTGTGGCCACCCCCGTGTCCCTGAGCCTCTGTGTCCGTCTCTGAACCGGCGACTCTCCACTGTCCTTCGCGCCGCGATTGGTCCTATTTATGAGTCCTCACTTCCTCCAGGTTCTGCCAGTTAACAGCTATTGTTTCACTTTCGTTTTTCTCATTGAAACCTGATCCTTGCCAGACACTCCCTCACCGCCCCCCCCCCCACTCCCTAGGCCCCCAGTTCATACTTTCTCATGAATAAACAGGGATTTATTGACCACAAATATCGAAGCAATGTTAAAAGAACAATGAATAACACTGAAAACATGTTTATTTTAAATATAATATGTTTAATGATTTGGTATAGGTTAGACTTGTTCACCTTCTATGTGATTAGCCAGCAGACATTGGTCAGTGACAGAATCATTGGCACCTGATGAAGGTAATAAAGGCTGAATGGGTATGTCTGTATCTTTTTGACATGGTTTTAGGTCCATCCAGAAAGTGTTTATTGTTTTTATATATGAAGTGCTCCTGCATCCTCACCCATGAGCCCTGGACAGTGGCTTTCTGGAGCTTCATGTACCACACAGTATTTCTGTATTTTGCAGAGTCTGTTTAATGTGATTCTTATCAGTGTGGCTCAGATGACAGGCCAGATTTTATGTCAAGTACTTCTGAACACTACCCGACACACCTGAACACGCTAAACCGCTTCTAAGCATTAGATACATCTCTCCAATCATGGCTGGCAGTTCAAGCAGTATTCTTTAAATACTTTGATTTGAAAAGATGTATAAACCACCTGAGAAACCATGTCTCAATGTAGGGGAAAATGTATAATGTCCCATGTTATGCTTGAGCGATGTCCTGTCCCAGTGTGAAGTGTTTTTCAGCAGATAATTAAATGCTTCTTAGGAGTAAAGCTGTCTGCTGTGACTCCATTTGGGGAATTATGGAGTACAGGCAGTCCCCAGGTTACAAATGAGATCCGTTCCCTCAGTCTGTTTTTAAGTCAAATTTGTAGGTAAGTCAGAAAAAAAAATCACATAATAACAATTATAATTATGCAGTAATCATATAAATAACTGCATAAGAATCACTGAGCCCGCACAATGTTTTCACAACCATCACAAAGTAGTATGTGCATTTGTTATTACAAACAATTGAATTTAACCCTTTCTTTAAACATTTTTGTTATCCATCCATGTTCTTTAACCACTTGTCCTATTCAGGGTTGCAGAGGGTCCAGATCAGAGTAAAAACCAGAGTACCTGGAGGAAACCCCGCGACAACATGGGGAGAACATGCAAACTTCAGAAACACGGAGTGAGTGAATTTTTTATGTAATAGACTTTATGTACAAGTCGAACATTCTTAGCCCAGGAACTGCCTGTACAGCAAGGTTCTGTTCTGGGACCATGTCTTTTTTTAATATGAGTCTATAGCTCAAATATACGGGATTGATTCTTGTCCCAGGCTTCGTTTGTGTGTGGGGTTTGCATGTTCATAGTATGTGTGAGTGGGTTTCCTGCCGCACTTCAAAATCATGCAGTCAGGAAAATTGGTGACTCTCGGGGCTTCTCCCCCTCCCTGGTGTCCTGCTTACTCAGAATCAGAACCACCCTCTACTGGATATGGAACAAGCATATGTAACTTATATATGGAGCATAATTCAAATGAGTACAAGATAAAAAGGAATGTTGTTTAAAGTATGTTAGGGTCATTTGATCCTAGTATCCTAAAGAAAAAAATTTTTTGGACCCTATAATTTCAAAAGCCCTTATGGGGTCATGATGACAAGACAGAAAAAATCCAGATAATAAAAAGCCAGATATGTGAGTCACTTGTGCAGGATTATTTGATGTGTACAGATTTACAAAGATGCAGTTTGGGCACGTTTCTAGCGTGTATACAGGTGTATGTGTGTTTCATTGTCACAAAAATACAACAGATTAACTTAGACCGTCTCTAATATATAAACTGTATCAGTTGCATGTAAGTGCATGTGTTCCATTAAGCATATTTTATAATTACAATTCTAAATTTGTGTGTCTCAAAAATAACAGTTTTTATAGTGCATATCAGATATACACATGGTTTGAATTACGGGAGAGCTAAGGGGAGCTTGACTCTCCTGAAAAGAACATGAGCGCCCTAGAAAGCCTCCACTGAGACATATAGAGGGAGGACAAAAAATTCTCCACTTTTGTGTTATGGGTTATATTTCATGTTTTATTTTATTATCCATACATTAAGGTTTCTGAAATAAAAAAATAATAGTATACATATGTAACTGTTGTGTTTATTCACTCATAATAATAGAATACTTTTCGCAGTAACCCTGTTACTGACCGCGCTGCCGTGCAGTTATCCCCTATGTTATTTTTGGGGTTGAAGTTACCCCAGTCCATTTTCAAAATTAGGATAAATTCTATAGAATCTAGAATTTCAAACGGAAGAAGTAAAATATACAAGGGTTAAATGTATGCGCATGCATGTGACTTGGGAAGTTGTTGTGCACGTTGGACAATAGGGCTCCCCCAAATCTCCTGTGTAATTCGAATCCTGGATACACAGATAGTTTAATAGAGTGTTTGGCACTCTCTATCACATGTACAGGTGTGTGTGTCAGGTGAACAGTGGGGCTCTGGAAAGTCCCGGGATTCTGGACATCTGAGATGGCCTCCTGGGATGAACGTCTCATTTCTCAATTCTCCATCTCTTTACCTTCCTATAAATTAGATAGGCTTCTCCATCCCTCTTTCCATATCTGTCCCCTTACATATATGGTCTCCATCACTCTCTCCTGTCTTTCTACCCTTCTCTTTTCATCTCTCTACCTAGAAGTAACACACACATTCATTTTTCTCTCTCTCCCCATCTCTCTCCCAGTATATATAACAGACATGTAGCATGGATGACTCAGCGTTATGCTGTGCTAAATGAACTTTTGAAGCATGAAGTCGTTCTAGCCATTTATTCACCTGGCAACTGCAGCAACACAGTGTTGGTGTCTGCAGCACAGAATGATAAATAACATTTCAATTGCTGAGGCATAAGGGAGGGCATAAAAATGATTGTAGAAAAAAATTGTGTTTCGAAAATTCTAATGTACAGTTTTCTACGGTTATTTTATGGGAATGTGTTCCAACCACAACTAGCATGACTGGAAAGAACTTTAATCTAAGTCCAGAAGAGGGCAGGAATCAGCCAATAAGATTACATACTCCACACATATAAAACAACCAGCCAATCATACAACCAGACAAGTGTGCATGCAGGAGAAACACTTTCCCCTGTTACACTCAGACCTCACACCTCATGTTTCACACAGTTCCCGCCTCCATTATCATCATTCTCTACATGTCTCTCTCTCCTAATCTGTGTCACGTGGCTCCTTCTCTCTGTAGCCACAGGTATCACATGCCGACGCAGTTCAGCATGTACATACAGTGTGTATGTACAGTTTGCCGCTCCCACTGGAGTGTGTGTGTGACTGGAATCTCATTTACAGTGTCACACACCAAGGCAGCTTATTGCCTGTGCCCATTTTTGGCTGATAAAACCATTGAGACAGAAACAGTAAATGATAGGGATTCTTTAGCATTTGTACTTCCCTCTGCTGGTGCAACCATGTCCCACTACTTCTTCTTTCATTACTTACCAGCATAAAGGGCCGCCATGGCATATTCCCCTAAACAGTTTCTCACAGGAACATAACCCTCCCCCTACACACCTACACACATTCACATATTTTGACCACACGTGGCAACGACATGCGACATGCATGAGCACTTGCCTCTTAGAGGCAGGAGATTTGCTCAATTGTTTGTGTGTATGTTGTGTGACTAGTGAATTTGGAAAATTCAAATCAAATCACAAAAGTGTGGTTATCTTGAATGAGATGGAGCTCCACTGGGTTCCTGCATCTGTGAGAGTTTCTGCCATTTTGTTAAATGACGAGCCTTTGAGAAAAATTGATGCCAAAAACCTACAAATGTGCCTGGTATATGCACCCAAAAACGTGCATTAAGGGAGATGGTGTATTTAATTTCAAAGAAGACAGAATTAGTTTACTGGACCTGTGAGTCTGTGACAGCCCCCCTGGACAGACACTAAGGACAATTCAAACACAGAGACAGCCATGCTTATTTGAGCACCTCTCGGTAAAGCCAGCATGTTCTTTGTAAGGTAGGCTTTTCGGTTTCATTCCAGACTTTCAGGACAATTGTCTTTTATTTTGCCATACTTAGCTGCAGGCTCAGCATACACGTTAGTGCGGATACTGCTCACGTTCACTGCAGCTGAAGAAGTTGGTGCTATTTCAAAGGATATTTAACTTCTGCTGGCCATCTTTAGTGCAAACCATTATAAAGCCTTTGACATCAGTTGATGCCCTTCAAATTTTTCTGCTTAAACTATATCAACAAATTTTCAAATGCAAAGTAGTTCATTGACGTGACATTTTCATCTGGCAGCTCAGCTAAATGGTTTTAACCCAGGTATTTAAATACTTACAAGGTCTTTTGTTCTACTTCCTATTATCTTATCTCAGACTAGTTTTCTAAAATACCGTTGTGAACATGTTACGTTGAAAATATTTTTAACCAAAGGATTATTATGAATGTTGCAACAGTAAGCAGACAGGATTGCCGATCACAGTGATCAGTGGCTTTAGTATTTGTCTTTGCAGGCTCGTGAAACTCTTGCATTCTTGACAAAGATTTACCGGTTTATTGTCAAGTAGCACAAAAGGGTTAAATGTGAAACAGAAAGTTGCTTAAAGAACTCAGTCTAGGACCTCGTAAATAAGCATATCAGCAATTTTAAACGGTTGTGGCGGTGGAGAGACGCTATATCTTCAGTCATAACTGTGTATGAGTAAGCGGGTGTGGTTTATCGCCAAGCTTAAGCTAGCTCAGAAAATAAACGTAACATAAAAGCCTATAACCACAAAAAAATGTGGCTGCTGGAGAGCTGAGTAGCCGACTAGTCTAGGAGCGGAAATGAATTTCAGTTTTGCGAAGTGACTTTGGCGGCGACCGCTTCTGACCGTTGCTGAGCTCGGCCGGCAGGTGGCAGCACTCTATTTGCGGCGAGTTGTAGATCTAGCGCGACACACCGAAACAAGCGAAGCAGCGGGCGCCGGCCGGACTCCTCCCACCAGCATGGCTACTGTAAGGTACGCGAGTCTGCTTCTCCGGGGCGCGCAGCACAGGCTGCTGCTGGGTCCCCAGCGATATCCAGTTTTTATGAGGTATTGATGGCAATGACTCTGATTCTGCACTCCGCTCTCTATATATATCGTGAATTAAATATGTTTTATGTTATCTGACTGATATTCCCAATGACCTCTATTCAGCTGCGTAGTATTCCGAATGGTTTCGGTTAACTGCCTTAGTAATAACAAAGATCTATAAAGTACCTTTAAAATTTTAAGCTGGCGAAATAATCATGATTCTATTAATATTTACTAAACTGAGAAGCATGTTCGCAGCTCACTCAGCATGCAGTTGGTTATTGTGTGAAATGCAAAAGCTGTTGTCTAGTGTTACCTTTATTTTTGCATCTAAACAATTTACGATTCACTATTACATCCTGCGTATTTCATACAAAGTTTTAATGTGCGCACATTGTATTGGTCATTCAAAATGTAATTCATCTTGTAGCGTTATATATAATTGTTGTTTTGCCTTAGTATGTAACATGCGAGCTATTTAGTATGGAAGTATGTCTGTAGGACTCATAAAAAGTAAATGAAGCGTGCAACTGTCGTCTGCAGCCTGTGCCTGTACCCCTACATGGGGATTGTCGAGGAGTAACTTTGCATCCGTGTCCCGTAGCCCTGCTCCGGTGCGCGGACACCGCCTGGCCCCTACTGACGATGAACTGTACCAACGCACCACCGTGTCCGTCATGCAGAAGGAAGCGGAGAGCGATCTGCTCATCCACAGCTACAGCCCGCGGGGCTTCACTATCGGGCGGAACCGCGTCCTGGGACCGTGCGCCGTGCTGCCGCCGGCCATCCTGCAGTGGAATGTAATAATAATAATAATATGCAACAATGTAACGTAAAACAGTGGTGGGATTAGCATTGTTAACTATGCTCATAAATGATTACCTCTGGCTAACGACCGAGGTAGGCCTAACTAAACGTAACTGTTTCAGTAAAATATGCAGCTTTATTAATGGGTGGACCACTTAATTATCAGGCATCCTGAGCATAAGTACCTGTTAAGCAAACAATTTATATGTTAAGTAATGCATCGGAAAGTTGATATAGAATTTGCCTGAATTCTGTCGCCCTCTGCAGGTCGGCAGCTATAAGGATATCTCAGTGGAGAGTCTGGCTTTATTCTACCTGTTAGAGCCTCACATTGGTAATATACTCGCAAAAGAAGGTTTTTCTGCCACAGCTACAGGTTTTTCATCAGCACAGAATGGTGCACTTCAGACCGAACAGTAACCTGATCCACAGTCCACTCTCTTTTCTTCTTACAGAAGTTTTGGTCCTGGGCACTGGAGGCCAGGTGGAGCGGCTTGACAAGAACGTTCTAGACTTCCTGAGGAAGAAGGGCATTGCAGTTGAGATTCAAGACACAGTAAGAAATGAGCATTGGGGTAACTTAGCCTCCCAGTACCTCCCACAATCAGGGCCATACCTGGTGACCTGATAAACTTGCTATACTTGCCTAAAAATGTTTTTCTCACTCCCCCAACAGCCCAATGCATGTGCCACCTTCAACTTCCTGTTCGGCGAGAGACGAATGGTCGCAGCTGGCCTAATCCCACCGCCAATCAGCACGAAGGACCGTCTCTAACAGGAAGTGATTTGAAAATTCACTGAATGATGCATCGGAAAGGCTGGCTTTGGCCTCACTGATGGACATCCTTCCCTGTGAACTGCCTGTGGGACTTTAGGCCCAACTTAACAATTAGGTGGAGACAAGATGAGACAGAATGTCAGATGATGTCATTTTTGACAGGAGAAATGTCCTGTCTGGTGAACACTGTGTGCATGTGTACGTCAGAGTCAGCATGTGGGTCGTTTTGATGTCAGACAGGGAGGGTGTTTGCGTTTTGTAATATCAATGTCCCCATGTCTTGTGTTTAGGTTTTCAGATTTATTTGCGGTTTGGGAGCCCGTCTCTCTGTACTGGTCCACCCCGTCAGAAAACAGAAATGCAGCGGGGGTGGAGTAGCATTTACCCAATGTGTTGGGATATAAGTGTAAAGCACACTATTTGTGGCTAAACCTTGATTTGGCATTAGTATGTCAGCCCAACCTGGATGCTCTGCTGCTATATTTGGGATAAATTCATCGTCAAACCCTGAGGACTGTCTGCATCATACTGCTCCAAATGTCTGGTCTGCTGCATATATAAGGGCATCATCAGTGGATTAAGTGGGGAAAAAACAGGTGCTGGTACTCCACTTGTCATTCAGTAGCATATGCCCCTACTCCCATTGTTATCCAGTACCAGTAGATATTGAGAGGTGCTGGTACTGCGTACTAGTAAATACCGGCCCACTTCAAGCACTGGGCATCACCATTACACTGAGCTGTTAAAAAATGCTCCTTTGTGAGTCTCGTAATTGCTGCAGTCTGGAGCTGTGGAAAGACACAAAAGGAAATGATGTATGTCATGTGACTGTTAGTCAGGCCACCCCAGCCTTAGAGCAGCTGGCCTGTGTGTACAGAATGACGTTATCTTTCACAAGAATGTCAAGCAGCTCATATCTGGTTGGGGGAGATGAGGAACACCACTAAGATATATCTGCTAAACTGGGTTCAGATCAGCCAAGCGGTCTGACAGACCTGGCAGCTGGGTAACATAAGCGTCATGTTCATTAAAGCACCAAGTGCCCAGACATGCTCCACAACGGGGAAGTCCCCATCCTAAAACACGCTCATGCAGTCAGGCAAAAAACAAGGGTGAAGATGATGAGCGAGTATTAATACTTAAGGATTAGCACTGATGTTAAAGGACCAAAAATATGGCAGGAAGATATGGCTCACACTCCAGAATCACCAAATGCTTGGTCATTAAATTGGTGCCATAAATGCACTGATTGATTAAAGGTTCAAAAAGGTTGTAGCTGACCAGCTTACATTCCCCTGCTGGCCAAACGCTTCGTACATCTGGATATCCCACTCACCATCAGTGGCTCGATGCCCAACAGTCTTGCATTCGGTCACACTAACAAACCACACAGCCATGAGAGGTTCATTTAAAAACCCTTTAAGAAGTCTGTATTAATATACAACTGCCGGAAAGTACAGCATTTTTATATCCCCCAACATTTTAAATGATCTAAATATGTAACAGCCAGAAAAATGGGGGAAAATGTAAGAAAACAATAATAAAACAGAGTGCATCGGTTTAGTGTCTTAGTCAAGTATTTTGTCTTCAGAGGGCAGGTTGCACTGTCATGGTAAGTAAACAGGCGTTTGTGTGCAACCTGTCCGTCCCATTGGGTTTGTGCACGAGTGTGACATCTTCAGGCAGACTGGAGACCCCCTGCCATTCCAAGGCACTGGCCTCTTCACTCCAGCAGGGGTCACTATTGAGGTGCAGGGAAGATAATCTCAAGTATCATGGAAGTCCTTGAGCAGTGTACGTCTGTGGTGTTCAGCGATGTGCATCTGGATTTCCAGGTCCTGGAGAGGGGGAGGGGTGGGGTGTGCAGTATTCGGTACAAATCAGTTTGAAGTCACATTAAACTGCCCAGAACATCATAATTCTGTTGCCTCAAAGCTCAGAGACAAGCCTTTTCTGAGTTTCAACTGGAGATGCAGTACCGGTGAGCTGACCAGGGGAGCAGTAAATCTCACTTGTGTCATGTGACTAATTTCACGTCTCTGTGATTCTGTAGAAAAGGCTTCAGCAGCAACTAGCTAACATTGTTGGAACGTGAGCCCAACTGGGATCACATGATTGCCCTGATCACATGACATGGCCCAGCTACATGTATTTTGCAGCCCCCAGTATTGGCTGCTTGAAACACTAACGAATTCTGTTTTTTTTATTGGAAGTAAGATTACTGACTTTAATATACTAGTGGCCAAAATTGTGGAAACATTTCTAGTTTTCAGAGATTGCAAAACTTTATTCAACTGATGCTCCAGTTACATATTTAATAGTGCAGTGTATGATATTTGTAACATTCTTGGATTGTTTATAAACGTAACGGCCAACATTTGTGTAGTCATTTTTAAAGCATAATGGCAAAAAATGATAGGTGTTTCCACAATTTTGGCCACTAGTGTAGCTTCATATAGTTTGTATTACCTGTGGTGATACATCATCCATCTAACCACTTATCTTATGGTTATCAGGGGGCGGAGACTTTGCCAAGCAGCATAGGGCACAAGACAGGGCTACACTTTGGACAGGATGCACATTCACATACTACAGGTGATTTAGGGTCAGCAATTTGGTAAACCAGGCGTATCTAGACTGCAGTCCTATTACTAATTTATTATTATTACTTTAATAAATTATCTGTAGATACTTCAATAATACTAAAATATTCTGTTTTCAGGATGTTCCATTTCTGTACTGTGTACTTTTAAATTTGTTTGCACTACATTTACTTAGAGTACCGTCTTTGCACTTTATCTGTTTTGCACTATATGTATTGTGCTCTACGTGCTCACCATGGTATGCACCAGCGTCCTGTATCACAAACCAGGATTTCTTGCTCAGCTGCATAACTTGTCAGATTTAAGGTAGCCGACTATTTTTGTTCACTTACATTCGGCCTAGACTACCTTAAATCTGACAAATTATGCGGATAAGTAAGAAATCAGGCCCCAGAAGGCAACATTTACAATACATTTACACCCATTTAGTGGACACCTTTTCACATGCCACTCCTCTCGCTGGTTACAGCCCCCCGCAGATCAGCCCCCCTGCCCTCACCCCTTGGGCAGTGGCACTCATCCCTCCTGCCGCTCCCGCTCGTTCGTAACTGTCAGCTCGCTCCAGCTTCCATGACAGGTTCTCGATCTCAGCTTCAAGCTGTGCCTGCTGGTATTCAAACTGGAAAGGGTGGAGGGGGTGACCTCAATCAGTATTAAAACGGCCAATCGACAGACCCCACACCCGTTCTGGTCCATGCTAAATTACATTGTCCAGTTTTATTCAGTTCATGCACACACACTGCTCACCAGTTTCTTGCGGGGTCCAGGCTCCATGTAGTAGGCATAGGGGTATGTGTACTGCATCGTGTACCGGCACTGGAGACATGGGCAAGAAGCCGGGCATCACACGCTGGCCAGGGGGACAGGGATGGCGATGACGGCGGGGACACGCTACCTTGGCCAGCAGCATGGCCGCATTCTGCATGTACTGCCAGTCGATCCAGGTGCCCAGGTTGTTCATGACACGGTCCTGGATCTTCCTCTGGATCCGCTGGTATGTCTGTGCCTCCAGCTGGAGGCTTTTGTTGTGGTTCTCCCACTGCAGAGAGAGAGAGAGAGAGGAGCATAATGTGTACATGTAGCAAATAATAGGATACAAAACGTGACATGTAAGACAACATAAAATATGCAAACTCCAGGCCTCTTGACCCTGAGTAGGATAACCGGTTAGAAGATGGATGGATGGATGGATGGATGATACAAATACGTGCCCTGGCCTCACCCTCTCAAAATAGAAGAGGTACTTCTTGAGGGCCTCCCTGGCCTGGGCCTGCTGGCTCTGGTTGGTCACCTCGGGGTTCTCCTTGTAGCGGCTGCACTCGTAATACTCACTGCCGTGGCTCTTCCAGTCACCGAGGCAAACCCAGCAAAAGTCTGCACATATGGGGACAGAAGGACTAACTGGCAGGCAAGGAAGATGGGGGGGGGGTGGCGGGGACAGGTGGGCTACCCAGCCGGGAGGGTGTTGATGAAGGAACCACAATGGATCATCCATGATGACTTACCATGTTTACACTTGGAGCATTGCTGAAACAGAGGGGGGGCAGCGTTAGCGTGCCAGCTTGTTTCAATAAACACTTTAAGAAAACTCTGGAAAGATACCAGGAGGTGGACTGACCATGTGATTGCAGCCTCCATTTTTCTCAATGCAAATGTTGCATTTTGGACACTGAAAGGAAGAGACAGACAGGCAGAAAGACAAGGGAGGAAAAAACACTAAGAAAATTCCAAATAAACAAATATATAAACAAATAACTGATACCATGACACAGACTGTTAGGGTCCCACTGAGAGATCTGTTGTTCTGACAGGGTAGTACCACACACACACACACACACACACACACACGCTCACACACACACACACACAGCCATGTCCCTCACATATTTGGTGTGCGCGCTGATGTAGTTGGCTGTCTCTGAGTCATCTGCGCACTTGGTCAGCCACCTGCGTACGGCTGCGCAGTCTGTGGGGGCGTGGTACATCTGCCGGCACTTGAAGCTGGTGGGCGGGGAGGGGGGGCAGATTAACAGCAGGTATGGGACGGTGGGTGGCATTCACGTGACTTGGATTGCGAGCACAGACTGCAGGTCTGTGTGTGTGCACAAGGGTAAATGCGCCTGTCCACTTACAGCAGATCACAGGTCACGTGTGTGATTGAGCATTCGTGTGCGTGTCTATGAGTCTGTAAGCACATGTGCTGCATATACAATTTTCTGCAGCTATGTGTATATAAACTCCAATGTTCGCTTTACTATATATGCTGGCACATGCAACGCGTCTCCTATGTTGCTCACCAGAATACCTGGCTGCAGCCCCTGCACTTCACCCGTCCTGCGCGGGGCTCCTGCACCTGGATGACGATGGTGCAGTCAGGCCCAGGGCAGAGCTGCAGCTGGGCATGGCTCTGGAGGCCCACAGGGAGGCGCACAAACACACAAACACACAGGGCAGCTCAGTGTCCCGATCTAACAGCAGGTCCTTACACCCCCCATTCCCCGTTCTCTCCACCAGCCCCCAGCGTCTCCGGCCCCATAAGGGCCTCAATACCCATGAGGCCTTATTTTTAGCCAGAAGAACAGTCTGCCTCAGCACAAGGCCAGCCACGTTCCCCTTCCCTGTCACATTTTCTGTTTTTGTTCCTGCTGAGAGTCTTAAAACTCAGTGATAATGCAGCCCACGGGCCAAATCATTGCCAGAACCAACAGAGAGAAAGAAACAGCAGAAACAGCAGAAGAAAACATGCGCAGAGAGAGAAGCCGCTGTGCTAATACTGTACAGGGGGACGTGGACTACCCGCTAACCAAAGGTGTAAGGTCCCACAGCACAGGAACTCCATAAGCACTAAAACACACTGTAATAGTACTGCATACAGTACCAGTCGAAGGTCTGGATACACCTACCGAAAAGCATTTGCTTTTCAACAAAATAAAAACTTTAAGCGCACCTCAAGGTTATGTAGTAAGTATTATCTTGTGAACAAGGAAAGAGATGGAGTGCTGTGACAGATGACCTGGCCTCCACAATCCCCTACCTAAAACCTATAGAGCTGCTTTGGGATGAGCTGGATCAAAGGAGCAAGGCAGCCAACTTGTGCCCAGAACTTGTGGAAACTCCTTCGGGACTGTCGGAGAAGAATTCCAGGGGGCTACATCTGGAA
>JAAGVU020000123.1:7777981-7799179 GCA_011763525.2 Mormyrus iriodes | reverse complement strand
ATAATGGAGCCTGAGCATAAAAATAGTATGGCCTTGAAAAAGGCGTGTGTGCAGATGTGTAAGAAGGCTAGTTGGGGAGGCTTGGTGAGGCATAAAACTGGAGGGGGGGGGCATGTCTCCCTCGCCCCCCCCGCCATCTGTGCCCCTGTCTGAGTGAGTAAAGCACACATAGCACCTCCCTGCTTGTATACGACTTTCTGTCCCAAACTATCTCACTAATCAGAGAAGTAGCTCTTACAGCAGCGACTGACCTGCCTGTAATTCATCCACGCACGCTATGCTGCTGAAGGAGCTTCCTTCTGCCTTTCACATGGATAGATTAGCTACCGTAAATCCTCTCAGCCCCCATGTCTTTCCCCCTTTGTCCCCACATCTTTTGAATACAAAACATTTTTAAGCCATTCAGCATTAAATTAGCAGTATCCGCAAGTACTGGCCATAAACACATATTATTTGCAGCTTTAGCACCTGTGTTGAGCTTTTTTAGCTCAACAAGTAAGTACATTGTGACAACAAATACAAAGGTTGTTGGATCAAGTCCCAGGGTGCCCAAGCAAATTGTAACCATTCCCTCCACTTTAAGTTGCTTTGGATAAAAGTGTCAGGTAAATATTACAGTACTGCTAAAACACCCACTTTTTCACAGGTGCTGAATGTATGGTTTTCTGTTTCTCTTTCTCATGCAAATACACTTTAACACCCAGATACACACAAGTATGTAAAAAGCATAAACTATGCCAAACTATGTTAAATGGTTTATTAAACAAGGTAACGCTTGAAGGGCTGAGCGGGACCTAGCAGACAGCACCTGTCATTTGCCGTTTCTTCATGGTTGCCTGGTGCTAAGCAGAGCCTGGGTGGCGTTGACAGGGTAATCCTGCTCTCACACTGTACGCCATCAATGGATCCCCTTCACTCATCACTGATGTCACAATGCTCTCCGCAGGTTGCAGAAGCTGAACTCTGACCCTGCGATTTGACGGTACATGTCTTTGATACCGTCACACTCTGTCTCAAAGTGTGTTGTGGCATCGTAAGAGCAGGACACAAAGATCTGGAGGATGCAGGGGAGATAGGAATGCAGTGTTGTACTGTATTATATGCATAGGACACATTTAACACATGCCAAAAGGTGAGTAAATATTTGTATGTACATATTACTTAGGTTACTTAAAGGGTCACCGACCAATCATTTTCTCTGATTACCAGGCAATGTCCATGCATGTTTAGTGTCTTCTAACAAGTAGCTGTGACAGCTTTACTGTATTTTTCTTTACAGTACTAATGTCAACTGTGTAGAGGGCACTTACTATACCATATTAACTATAGCTATAACTTTACTATTTTGGTTGCCCAAATAGATCTATCTCCCACAAACACCATAAAATCAGTGGGTCAGTTAGTTAGTTCCTTATTAGCTAGTTATAATAATTAAAAGATCATAAAGGGCAAAGATCTGTTTAATGGAATATGTCAGTCCGTTTTTCTGTGGACCCAGCAACTGCATGAGAACCTCTAAGGGACTGTCTCAGAGCCCTTTGCGGACCGATCCTTGGTTACTGAAACTAGCTTTAGGGACATGGATATCAGTCCTACTAAAACAAACCCAACTCTGTTACCTGACTCCTTTTTCTATCATCTGTGAGGATAACCAGGTCACTGACAGACACAAACCTGTGGGCCAATCAAAGTATAAATCTTGTAAATACTCTACATATATCATAGTATAAATATAGTAAATAGTCTCCATATATACCATTGTATCAATAGTGTATATACTCTTTATAAACACCATAGTATAAATATAGTAAATAGTCTCTATATATACCATTGTATCAATAGCGCATATACTCTTTGTAAACACCATAGTATAAATTTTAAATAAATTGCACATATAACATGGTATGAATTTTACAATGTTTGGCTCTGTGGTTTTGGATCCTGTGCCCATGATTGGAAGGTCTGTATAGCAAATCCTGTGGTTGGCAGAGTGATGCCACTGTGGGACCCTTGAGCGAGGCCCTTTCTGTAAGTGTGGATTTCAGCTAACCTAGCGACAGACGTAATAAGATAGCATGATTCGGTTACGTAGGATGTGTTTACATTCAGATTAAGGATGTTTTTGGGTTGGATATGTGTTCTGACAAAAGATTCATGTCTAGAGGGATGTAGCTAAGTTATGCCTAAGGTTAGGGTCCTAGAACCAGTTCCAACTTGGGCTCCAGTTTGTGGGATTGTTCAGCATTACACTTAGGTCTAGCTCTATTATTGAATTATATATGGTACTTGCTCTTACAAGATGTGTGTAGATTAACATTCTAAACTTAGTATGGCATGTACTGATGTAAGCTGAGTTAAGATTGAGGTTCTGTGGCGCTGTGGTTCTGTGCTTTTTGCTTAGCTGGTTAAAGTCCCTGTCTTGTAAAGAGAAAATCCTGAGTTCAAATCCCAGCAGTGCCTTGGGTCAACTGTGAAATCCTTGAGAGTATGTGGGTCTTATCATTTGGTGATATGGGTTATGAGTGCATGGGCTATGATGCTGTGCCTATGACTGGAAAGGTTGCCAGTTCAAATCCCATTGTCTTTGGAGTAATTTCACTGTTGGGCCATTCATGTTTGATGTAGATTGAGGTTCTCACTGTGGAATGGAACACACTTGTGCCCATTCAATTTGGGTTTGCTTTCTGTTTCTGACGCATGACTCACTTCTGCATGACTGGTTCCAGCAGCTTGAGACCTGGCTGGACTGCCTTTACAGAGTTCACGGTCTCTGCTGAGGTGCTCACCATGGCAACATAATTGCCCGCAGCTGCTATGTCCAGAGGACCATAAGATAATGGAGGACAATGCAAAATTTGAGCGATGAGACATAACCTCAACAAGATCGCTGGAAATTCAACATAACAGATGAAATCTGAGCTACTGTGAGACTGAGCAAAGGCGAAATCACTATGCCTCTGATAGGCTTCAGAACCCCCACAAGCCTGCATAGGACAAGCGGGTACAGAGAAAGGATGATGGATTGATTGACCACCGATCACCTATGACATAACAAAAACTGCTTTATTTCTCAAGGAATTCCAGATATCTCCAAACATCAGTTTTATCTGTGTGTATCTTATCCTTGTCATTTACTTGGCTATTTTAACTTTTGCCTTTGCACTCTGAATGGTAAATCTGAATATATATGTCAATATATGTGCTAGCTTGCTTTTGCAGGAAACAATAAGAATAATTGTTGTAGGAACTGAACCTACAAGCTTTTGTTTTGGTTCTTTGACCAGCTATTTTGCAAATATTACTATACCTTTACCTCCTCAAGCTGATATTTTTCAAAATACTGATAAGATGGTGTCACTGCAGTCCTTGCTGGAATGTTCTCCTGCGTTTGCCACTGTAATGGGGGATACTGTTACAAATATACCTGCTAATTTTGTCTTGCTGGGTAGAGCATTAGCTACACCAAGTCTGGAGATGCTGCCTATCCATTATTCATCGGCAGTCAGGCCCCCTTGGGTGACCTCAGGGGATTCAGAATAACAGAATCAGGGAGGTCATTGGTGATACTATTAAAAGCTTAACAGGCGCTAAGTTAGTCCAAAGAGGACAAGGATTACTATAAAAACGAGTTGCTTCTCACTCTTAAAAAAATAAGTAATTATGAATTATGCTGCATGTTCATTATTAAAATCTAATAAAGAAGTAAATCAAAAATAAAATGTGAAAAATGTTGTAACTATTGAATTTGTAACTATTGAATATGCAAACATTTTGATTTGCAGATAACTTTGAAATATTACCATGGCCAGCAATGGCACATCACCCTCAACACTATGTAATATATTTGATATGAGCTAGGATACAGAATTAGAGTGAAAATGATGCTCTTGTATAGGAGATTAGCTCTTGTACCTGACTTCCTGTTCAGCTGGGATTGGGGTAATATTTTCTGGAGAGATTTGGCAGCATCAGTGTTTTTGACTGGATGGGTTCAGTAAGCATATGACACATGAATGACAAATCCTGCTTTCTTTTCCTGATTGGACACATAGCTTGGGTTTCAGATCAGCTGTTTGCAGCAGAAGATCTGGAACAAAGAGAGACATAGTGATTATCAGTTAGCAATGGTGTATCCAGCCAAGTCTGGTTCTACTGGACAGATACAATTAGAAAAGCAGCTCAAAGTCATGATGAGCAGGACATAAGACTGTAAGAAAACAGTAACTTGCCAGCAACTTAAATACAAAACAAACATAACTGGCCCAATTGTATTGGGTGCAAGGCGGTGTGTGGCTGGAGGTTAGGATCTGTGCCGGTGATCAGTTCAGATCTCGCTGCCAGCAGAGTGATGTCACCACTGGGCCCCTGAGCAAGGCCCTTAATCCCCAATTAATCCAGGGACAGTCTGACCCTGCTTTCTCAAAAATGTATGTTGCTTTGGATAAAAGCATCTGTTAAATAAAGATAAATGTAAAACAAATAAGCCTGTAACAAAAATGCATAGTGCAATGCTTGTAGATACACCTATATGACAAAAGCACACACACATGACAAACTAGGCCCCAAAAAAACACATTTAGATCATGTGGTGTCACTAAATCTTTTTCAGACCAGTACTGCTGACCAGTTTTAAAAGAATCAAAACCACCAATATGCCCAATGGTCCATGACAGGGCAAAGGGGCAGAAGGGTATAAGATCTGAGAGAGAAACAGGAGAGGGACAGAGGTGACCATTTTAAAATTATCCAGTCCCATTCCAGCCACATCTCCCCCACTCACCTCTCCCTGAGTCTTCATACCCAGTCTTCACTCTGCTGTCTTCCATCACGATCTACTGCACGGGACAATTCAGCATGTAGGTACCACCGTAAACAGCACTCAGTCTGACGGCACAAACAGAGAGAGGGTTCATAAGGAGCAGGTTACGCTCAGATCCAAACCCAAACACAGCCCTGTGACTATGCTGCCTGTTAACTCATGTCCATGACGGTATTATTTAGAAGCAGTCATGCAATTTGAGATGCAATTTGTTAACTGGTTAAATGATTGTGCTATCTTTGAACATGTGATTGGTATGATTAAAATAGCAAAATAAATGTGTTAGCTATGAAAAAAGAATAAGTGAAATGTTTGGGATACCCTGGAAATTGAATTGACTAAATATTTTGGTATCTGTGGAAGGTCATTGGTGTGATAATGTGGGTATTGAGCAGAAGTCGTCGGGGGCGTCAGTGAGAATGAGAGTGGGTGGCATGCTACTGTGCCCAGTGACCCAATGCGTTATGTACATAAGGCTTTAATCGCTGACTATCATTGTTATCATACTTTGGCCTTTCATCGGCTGAGATTTTTCATGCATTAAATAAATGAATAGTTAATACCTTAATTCAGAGATTATGCAACATAAAGCTTTTCTTAATTCATTCTCCACATTTCATTTATTTAGAAGATACTTTTATCCAAAGCAATGTACATTTTTTGAGAAAGTAGCCTCAGACTCAGACCCAATGGTGACAACGCTCTGCCAACACTGGGATTTGAACCAGCAACCTTCCGATCACAGGCAGGGAATCCTAACTTGCTGAGGTGCACACTGACCCCCATTGTCAAGGAAAGAGAGGTCAAACCCACTTAGCAAATCCCTGTGGCTGCTCTCCCAGGCTGTAGAGCAGCTACATGTGGGGGCTGTTACAACAGTGCAACTACGATTCTGTGTACAGACAGATCCGCTTGTTGGTCTGGAGGCATGGCTGCTCCAGGTAGCTATAAATCTACAGAATACAGTCGCTGATATACAACTTCCCTATGTGCTAAATACTTGCAAAGGTCACAAAAAGGCTATTTTGTACAGCTGTAATGACTTTGCATTTTTGTGCTTTTAAAATTTAACTTTACTTTCAAACGAAGTGGTGGGAAGGGGAGGCTGGAACTTATTCTGCACAGGGTAAAAGGCTGGGGTACAGACAAAAGCATCCATATGTTGCTAGCCACAGCCCTACCATTAGCCATGAAGAACTTGGGGATGAGGTCCGCATTCCAGTCTCGCCCCAGACTCATGGACTTGGCTGGATGTGGTACATGAAACTTCTTGTACAGCTGCCAAGAACATGAACATGAACACACCACACCGACCAAAGTCAGGCAAAAACTTGGAGCAAACAAACATTTGTTGAAGGATAGGGTTAGGAATGGGGCTTAAATTAGGGTTTGGGGTATGGATAGGGTTTGGGTTAGGGTTAGGAATTGTGGCTGTAGATCTTTCCAGAGGAAAGATGGATGCACTTTCTGAACTTTAGTAAGGATTTTGGTCAATGTGAAGAACCTTTTTCCTATTCACTGACCTGGTACTTGTAATTACTTGGCATTACTAAGGAGGAGAGAGAGCGAGACAGGAAGCAAGAGAGAGAGAAAAGATGAAAGTTAAAAACCTCCTCGGTAAGGAGCTGAGACGGAGCAAAAACGTGGACCATCTGAGGGTCCCACGAGGATTGAGTTGGGAAACATTGCCTTAGGAAGCCATACTCAGTTTGGTAAAGCAATACAAAACTGGTGATATAACTACATTAATCTGTCTTACAGGAGATCTGCCAGCTTCACTGAAGTGCCAGTAGATTCAGGATCGTTTTGTATGCATGTCTGTGTGCCTCTGCACTGGGATGTGTGTTACTGTGTCTGTATATGTCATTTGTAAATTTTACATACATTTCTTGATTTATTGCATGTAATCACCCATCAGGTGCTGTTTATAGAGATTTGGAAGCATTTAGTCTTATCCTTGCACCAATGCAAAATAGTGATTTACTATATTTATCTGTCATCCTGTATAGTATATAATCCTAGGCCAGCTATAGTTTGTGTGCTGTAGCTCTGTATAAAATATAATCCTGTGGCTATAGCATGAGTTCTGTGATACAGCATAATGTCCACTTCCGAATGACTGTGATCAGCAGTTCTTTAATATGCCATCAACATTCATCATGTCGATGTTGATCTGAATTTTGTGCATATACGGTGTATTCAGGTGACAGTAGGTAGAAACAAATAAATGCAGTAATGAATTTTGGCAATGGATACACAGATATTGAGAATAAGAAAAGAACACAGAGGAAGTGACAGGCAAATAGACATATAGGCAATTAAACATAGACAGGAGCACTTTTCATATGACAGGCAGACACACACAGGCAGAAAAACTCACCTTCAATCCAGTACCCAGGAAAATTAAATCATATTTTTGCAAATTAATTGTTCTTGACCAGACTACTGTAATTTACTATCCAGGCTGGTTTGTGCTCTGACTTAACTCTGGTCTAACTTACAGTAAAACATCCACAGGGAAGTGGAGATCATGTGCCTCATTATGTTACTGTGGCAGGAATCGTTCACTCCTCTTGCAGACACCTACCCATTGGTAATATAATCTCAGATTTTTAACATGAAGACGTAGGGATTGTGTGCAAGGAGTCATAATGTGTATTTGACTGCATGTATGTATCACTGTAAGCAGGGGTGTCGGAGGGGCATGGATACCATGACAAATTCAGGGGGTCCAGCACTTTGTAGAGACCCCAAAATACCCCCCACTCAGCAAAATCAACTGAGTGAATGAAAGTGTCAATCCAAGCAGGGGGCCTGGGATGTCTGTAAGTGATGTATTTGGCACACAAGGATGAGACCACACTGTTTGATACGCCGTCCGTTAAGCACATAACATAGGAATGAATCTTGTGCAAATGAGTTCGCTGGTATTTGCACCTATAATTCAAAAACTTAATTGGGGGTGGTGGGATGTGGGGTCGTTCAACAACAATTCTTTTGTACGTAAAATCAAACTATGTAACCCAAACAAACCGTGGCAATAGTTAAGTGCTGTGGAATTTAGAAAGAAAATCGCAACGGATCAAACAGTCCATTCACGTTTTCATCAATACAATGCAGACGAGTGACTATATTTCCCAACATGCATTGCTGCTGCGACGAGATGACACGTATTCGTCCAATCATGTTGCAAAACGCGTCGAACTTGAATGTGGACAGAAGTCGGTGAAGTTTTCTTGTCTTTTGTAACGAAAACTTTCTTATTTTGTAGCTTGTGGTTGACTGGAGATGTTCTGAGTTCCTGACGGTTTTTCTTCTTTGTTTTTTTTTTTTATCTTAGCGGCTTTCTGTGAATTTGCTTAACCCAAACTTCCAGAACATAAGCTTGGGTGTGGAAACAAAAACAATGTCGACACATGCAGTAAGTTGCTTGTTATTTTAATTTAATGGTTAATAAGCAGCTGTGCATGACATGTACATATTTATACTGCAAGTCAGTGCGAGAGAGGCTACCGGCCAGTGTAACTTCCTTAATGAAGAAGGCTAATGCAGTGGACTTTGTGTTGCAGTCTAGCAAGCTTTACCTGAAGTCCCCATGGTTCCGATCGAATTATTCTAGTTAAACTAGAATAATTAAACATGTCAATGGAATAAGAAATATTTGCCTTTTTTGTAATGAGGCAGCTAAGGTGAAAAGATCGCTGCTTAATAACACGTTTGATATTTGAGAGAGCTTTGTTGAGCTGATCCGTAGAGCGGTGGTGATATTGGCGGTTTCATCGTGGATGTCCCCGGCGTCTTTCCCGTAGATGCCCGAAACCGCTCGCAGGGATCAGCATTCCCGCGTGAGCAGCCGCGCGACGCCGGGATTCCTGGAGCGCCTGAGCGACACGGCTGGGGGGATGCTGCTCGGGGTCGGCCTGTTCGCGCTGTCATTTTACGTACTCTTCACTAACGAGGTAGCTACCTTGCGATGGCAAGTCACGTTTTTTTTAGCATGGCAGCAAAGACTTTGACGCATCCTCAACTGAAGACAACCAATGAGCGATTTTTAAGTAATGTGTGTGCAGTAAAGTTTCCCCTCCCTCACCCCAGGGCAGAGCTTTGCGCACCACCGCCTCTTTGAACGAGGGCCTCTCCAAGGTTGTGCCCCTGAACCCTGCATCTGGACCAGATTTCATGAACAACAATAAACTGGTCCACCTATCTGCTCTCCTGCAAACTTCCCAGGTAGTATGCTGCTGAACCTCTGCACGTATTAACGTGTGTGCATGCACAGATGCTTGCGCAGACACAGAGCTGCAGAGCGACATCTTTTCCTCCACAGCTACTGCATGATCCCAACTACAAAATTGAGGTGAAGGCAGTGAAGCTGAAGAGGGAGGTGGAGATGTACCAGTGGGTGGAGTACCAGGAGAGCCGGTCAGAGCCACTGCAGGGCAGGGGGGTGGGGGTGACAGGTAGCAAGCCTCCTCATGGAGGGCGGAGCTGTCATGTGGTCACTGTGTGCTCCTTTCTTGCAGGGACTATCAGGAAGATGGAGAGACCAAGTCTGAAACCACATACACTTACAGTGAGTACACTGCCCCCTAAGCATTGATTAAGGGAAATGCAAGGACAAGCCATGAAACATGACTGGCGGTTAGTATGCAAATGTAATGGCCATTCATGACTCAAGGTACCTTAGTCCTATTGACTCATAATCATGCTTTATTGTGCTGTCCAAGAGTCCCTGTTTAACAATTGCAGTGCTGGTCTTTTAAGAATCACATGTATTTTCTTTTGTAGCTTAAAAAAGTTAGATGCATTACAAGAGAACATTGGAACATTTATCATTGAATTTAACATGTTTCATGGGGTGTAGAAATACTGGTAGTTTTAATATTTGGTTGTCATTCGAATAACACGGTTGTTCCTTTTCAAATGTCCATTGTGTTATCTGTCAATTAGCCACAGAGTGGAGGTCAGAAGTCGTCAACAGCCGGAATTTCGACAAAGAGATTGGTCACGTGAACCCCAGGTAATATGACCCTGTCTTGGGTATCCATCTTCACCGTAACCGACTGCCTTACAGTCTGAGCATCTAGTGCCGTCATGGATGTGTAGTTCTGATAGATGCACAACTTTCTGGGAAGGTGCTGATACCTTTTATGGTGGTCATTTTGCCAGGAGGGGGCAGCACGGTGGTGCTGTGGTTAGCACTGTTGCCTCATACCTCTGGGATCTGAATTCAAGTCTCCATCATGGCTCTATGTGTGAAGTTTGCCCGTTTTCCCTGTGTGGTCGTGGGGTTTCCTCCCCCCACTGTCCAAAAACCTGCTGAGATTAATTGGAGTTACCAAATTGCTAGTAAATGTGCTTGTGTGCATGACTGGGGTTTGAGTATGTCCTGTGATGGGCTGGTGCCCCATCCTGGGTTGTTCCTTGCTTTGCGCCCGTAGCCTCCAGGATAGGCTATGAACCGTGCCACAACCCTGAGTAGCGCAAGGGGTTGTAGAAGATGGATGGGATGGATGGTTGTTGCCAGGAGAACTGATAGTCTGTTGCTGTGGTTACAGCGCCATGGCAGTGGAGAGTGTAACTGTGGTTGCCCCAGATGTTTGGGTTGGAGGCCTCTCTCTGTCCAAAGGTATGGTGATTGCATTATCTACTCTGTATGCGTATGACTCGAGATGTCCTCGAGAGGGAGGTGGACTGGTATGGACTTGATAGAAGCACAAGGGTTGTTTTTTGCCTATGAACATACTCTGCCTTTTCAGGGCTAGTGGACAAGATCAGTAATTTCCAGAGACTTCATTTGGGGCCCATGTCCCCTGATCCCTTCCTTACTGTTCATGAAGATTATTTCTACCACACTGCCCAACCCAACAGGCCTGAGGTTTGTGCTTGTATGCACATGTGCACACACACACACACTCACACACACTCATGTACACTGACTGGCACTGTTGTTTTACGTTGCTTGCAGGTTGGGGATGTAAGAGTGAGCTTCTCCTACGCGGGGCTCAGTGGGGAAGGAACCTACCCAGGGCCTGCTCAGGTGGTGAGTACAGTGCACCTCCCTAGGTGACCCATAGGTGGCAGTATGTGTGGCTTGGCAGAGAGCTCATGTCATTATGGTCATGGTTTGGTATCTGTCCAGGTCAGTGTTGCCCGTGTTCATGGTCTTTCTTCAGACTGGTATGATCATTGTGTGTTTACTCTTCAGGTAAGCGTGGTGGCCATGCAGAAGGATGGGCAGCTTGTGCCTTATAAGACTACATCTGGGGACCACATAGAGGTCCTGTACATGGAGGAACTGTCTGCTCAGGTGAGACGGCTATCTGACGCTGTAGGTGTCCTGTGGTGGAATGGCATCCTATCCTGGGTGTCCTCTGCCTTGTACACTGTGCTTCCCAGGATTACATCAGGGTTTGCTACAACTCTGCATTGAAGCAGATACAGAAAATAGATGTAAGGGTCTAGAAACTGCATGAACACACAGAGTTTGTTTCGGGATAGGTTTTGCTGTATTTTTGATACTTTCCACATCAAGGTGAGGTAAGCGGCAGGTGTTATGTCCCACAGAATATTAATGTGGCCAGTGGCATGTCTGTGTGTATATGTATGTGTAGGAGGTGTTTGAGAGAGAGCACCAGATGAACTCCATGAAGACCTGGGCCCTGAGGGCTGCCGGCTGGGCTTTGATGTTCTTGGGCATCAGTCTAGCCACACGCATCGTCCACACGTTGGGTAAGCATCCCCCCCCCCCCATGGTGTCATTCATCCCAAACACTTGCTGAAGATTGCAGTTTCATGTAGTTATTGTGATACATTACATGGGTTTGTAGATCCGTTATCAAAATGGACATTTAAGTCTGTTTCTAAATCAGTTAAGCATGGACAGACATGAGCAGTTTTCAGCTGTCATAGGAGCTGCCTCATCACACTCTAAAATTAGATCATTTGCACGCATGTGCTGAGAGCAGTATGAACAGGGTAATGAACATGGATCAGAACAGTTTGTGGTAAATGACCCTATGTTGCCAGTGGACTGGTTGCCCCTGGTGAGGGACCTCGTGAATATCAGCCTGAGGATCTTCGCTCTCTGCATCTCCTGCTCGCTGTCCCTCCTCACCATCGCTGCTGGGTGGCTCTTCTACCGCCCTCTGATGGCTGGAGGAATCATCGCACTGGCACTGCTGCCTGTTCTCCTTGCTCGTTCACGTGCCCCAGCCAAAAAGACAGAGTGACTCTGAAGCCCAGACCAGGTAATTAACCACTGATGTCACTGGCCCCTTCCCATCTCCAGCTGCCTACACGGGCATTCCAAAGCCCACACTGTTATGATCGTCCTTGTGATGAACTGTGACCTTTGGCCCTTTCCCAAGGTTAAGCTGAAAGCTTCAGCAAGTTCATGTCAGCTGTTCCCATCAGAATTTGATTGTATTGTGTGTTTCAACAGCGCGTTGCAATTTTCAGCAGCTCTAGATATGCAGTAATCTGTTAAAGGAGACAATCTGTTGAACAACAAGCGTGGAGAGGTTTTTTTTTGTTAGCTTCTTTCAACGGCATATCTTGAATGCTTGAATATTATTTATGTCATGTTTGACAGTTACTGTTTCTTTGATGAAAGGTTAAATTATAGCAATTCTTATAGCATTTTGCTTTAAAATAAAAGGGATGTTTCAGTGGGGGAAAGACTCCAGGGCTTTTGGTAAACTTTGTATATTCATTTCTGCTGTAACTTGCATGTTTATCCCTTTTGGTGAAATTGCAAATATTTAGTATAATTCCTAATTAAAACAGGAACAGATTCAAGGCAGGAGTACGGAACATGTTTTGCCACATATAGTGAAACACTGTCAGTCTCCGTAAATGTCATTAACAAACAGGCGCTTTAGTTTTTTCCAGTTTAATGTTATTTTAAAATATACATTTAATGACAGACAAAAAACTTAAGGAAAAAGCTATTTACACAGGTGCCGGATGCACAAAGACAGTAATTGCAGTGAGCACACCAGTGCCTCCCTCTGCACACACGCATGCACATATTTTAGACGCTTGCAACCTCATGTAAATGTGCACGCATACACACAGACTACGATGGGCAGCTGGGTAAGTTTTAGAGGAGAATTCCTGTGCATTTGTATGACTGCATGTTTTCTGTGGGTGGGGCAGTGGGCAGAGTTTTATGCAGGCGGCCCGAAGCGTCATTGGCGGTGCTCTCGTTATTACTGGGGAAACGGGTGCAGTGAAGTGCATCTCATTGGCAAGCAGCAAGGTGGGACGGTATGAACAGTATGTCCGTGACTACCAGGAGAATGTCACCATGGCCCCAAAGGAGCGTCACTTATGGCAGGATGACTGGCCTGTTGCAGTTGACAGAAGAGCATCACTAGCTGTCCACGGCGCTGATGCTACTTGCAGAGAGACTCCATGGCATCCAGGGTGCGCTTGATGGCTCGGATCTGCTTTCCGAGGACGTGGATGGGCTGCATGCAGCGATCGAGCTCCTCACAGCGGGCCATCAGCGTGTACATTCCCTACATGGGATAACATGTGCTGTTACACGCTCACACCAGCACATGCATGCGCACACACATTCAAGCGTGACGATCCTGCAGTCCCTCACCTTGATGCTCATGTCCACCGCTTCCCCCAGGCTGTCCACGGAATCTCTGTAGGTCTGGATGTAGCCCACGCTAAGTGCCGTCATCTGAACACACACACACAAAGTTCGATGCTTGGGGTGTGAGTTTACAGAGGGTGTACATATAGTGCGGGGTACTGTCACAATCTTCAACCAGCTCTTTTGAAAACATTTTTAAAGTAACTTTCAGGGGAGTCATAAACAGTACTGTGCGAAAGTCTTAGGCAGTGAAAGAAAATGTTTAAATGATGTTCATGATATTGTCTCATAGTGTCAGTTTAACCGTTTCAAAACTCCTCCTACAGTCACCCCAATATTAGCAACAACCAGTCAATGCACCCATGTGTTGTTGAAACTCAATCACTAGCACTTTCATATTTCTAATCCATATCTCATTGATTCTAAGTAATTAATCAATTAGGTGAGCTGGTGGTGAAATATAATGAATATATGGAGTGGCTGAGGTGCCCCTGAGGAGAGGTTGGGGAAGTGGTGTTCATCTAGTTATCCAACAAGATATCAGTACATTTTTGGAGAACAGAAGAAATTCTTGATGGTTTTTAATGTGTTACTCTTGCATTTATATTTATTTTTATTTAGCAGATGTTTTTGTACAAAGCAATGTACTTTGCAAGCATTCTAACATTTTTTGTTCCTGAGCAAATATACACTTGCTACCCAGATAAACATTTTCTTTGACTGCCTAAGACTCTGTTCATGTAAATACAACAGATTAACGGACATTCAAGTGCATTTATAGTGTTTCTACGATTGCTCATGGGCAGTGAGGAGATTCAGTGGTGCTTGACGGTATGGGATTTCCCTCACGTTCTGGATGGTTCCATTGAGGCTGCGCATCATGAGCTCCACGCTGTGGGCCACTTCCTGCGTGTGCCTCTGCAGGTCCAGCAGGACACCGGGGTCGATGGGGGGGATGTCGGCTGGGCGCCGCAGTGAGCCCCGGCTTCGGCCCAAGTAACTGGCTAGCAGCACAGCCGAGATGTATGCATTTTAGTGGCCCTGATCCTGGCTACCATATGCCGGCATGAACTATCACTAATGCTCCGTACAACTACTGGATTAACAGGTAATTTTGAGCAGAAACTACCATATCTTTAAGGACAACGCAGCTTCTGAACTTCGCAGATTACCATTTCAGTATGAACACCGCAAACTTTTGCATCCTACCAAATTCCTGGTATAAATATATATAACCCATGCACCTTATTAAATCGTTGCACTTTTTACTGTATGCTATTTGTTTTACTGTCCATTTAATACTATTATTATGTGTGATTTCTTGCCTACTACCTAATTTCATTTTCGGTACAATGACAGAGTTGACTTTGACATAATCATCTGACATAATGTAACATGATCATAATAAAGCTTATACTTCTCCCTTGTGTACCTTCCTGTCGTTACTTATGGGCCAAAAGATCCCCTACCATTACAGTGCCAGCTCCAGGCTATCCTGGTTCTCCCCTCTGTCCTACAGCCCCACTTTTAAGGCAAACTCACAATCCAGGCTGCGTCTGGAGCTCATCTTGATCTTGTGCTCCAAGTTCCTGGTGATGAAGTGTGTTAGGTCTCCTTCATGACTGACCGTGCCCTCCAGCTCCAGGGCGCTGGAGATGGTGGCCCTGCGGCCTTCTGGCTGCCCCAGTCGGCCCCGGGTCCCTGCACCCCCACATGCCTGGCTAATCTCATCCAGGCTCTTGCTGTCCTGCATGCCACGCACGATGCGTTCACGCTCTGGCGGGTTCCGTACCCGCACCTGTGCCATCACGTGGGGTGGGCAGGGTCCAGTGGGGCTTGCACAGCCCAGGGTCTCTGAGGCAGCTGGCCTCAGGGAGAGCTGGAGGAAACAGACAGCTTAACTGACACACAGCCACACAAAAACACTGATAACTTTAACTTGTTTACCAGGTAAAAATATACTAGCTATTGAATGTAAACATTACCTCCTCTTCTGCTCCATCCTCATCCTCTTCATCTGCTCTTATACCTTTATCAAGAAGAGGACACCCCAATGGCTGAACATTCACGTGGGTGGAGTCAATTGATGGGTGTGGCATCTCCAAGGCCCCTCCCACATACTGCCCCTCACAGTTCTGGACTCCATTCTGCGGGAGTGCTCCATCCGTCGGTGCCATCACTTTGCATTCAGCTGTAGTCTTAGGGATCCCCACCTTGATCTTCAGGGATTGCTGAATGAGGGGACAGTCTTCAGCACCTGGAGGAGAGGGCTCTGGAGTTTCCATCCCATTTTCTGCCTGGTGGATGTCCATGCCAGTCCCTGAGCAATGGTTCATCTGCAAGCCAGTTGAACAAAAACATGCCAACATCATCATTTTCTGTCACAATATACTGTTATGATATACTCCGAATAATCCAAACCTAACAAACATCTACCTGATAACCGTTTCACTCAGTGGGCCATAATGATTTGTATTTCTGTAAGTTAGATGCTTAGTCATTTATACCATTCAAACTGGTAGTCATTCAAACTCCAATATGGCATCCCTCATATAAGACAACACAACCGTGCTGTGCATATATTTCTGTAAATTGGCATGTACTAAAAAAAATTATTCAAATTAATTATCTTAAGAAAAGTCTCCTGTAGTACACGATAAAAATTAACCAGAAAACAGTAAACTTTTAAATGTGAAAAAGAAAACTAAATGACACTGACGCTAGTCAATTGCGCTCGTCCTCCTCTGATCTTACACATTGTACTATTTAAATATTTGACATTAAATACAGTGTTTATCAATTTATAAAAAGAGCTATATGACTTCATAATTAGGCTAAACTAACGACACAGAATATAAACACAACTGACGGAAATAAGCCAATAAGCAAGTGTGATGAACAGCTAGGTCTTGACTCTGGGTGACACATTAACTAATCATCTAGATGAGCAACTTAATAACAGTGGCTTAGCCATAACGCTCATATCTACAGCGAGATGAGCTTACTCTGGTGTTTCCTTTTTCTAATAAACGTGTTCAGCTCTTCCGTGTCCACAGCACACACAAGATTAGGTCGATGCCATCGGTAATATTATTGCTAATGTAATCAGGTGATGTTTTATTTTAATAACAGCTACTAGATTGCATTACTAAACAGCGAGTCACCGATAGCTAGACAGGCTTCCGAATTTAAGGTTCATAATTATGACATTTAAGCATACTGAATAAAAATGTCACTGGTACACATTAACTCGCTTGTTGTGAGGAAATCAAACAATATGAGATACGTGCGGAAAAATTCCACCAAATTACTCGTCAGGATTTCACAGTAAACATATAAAGAAACACCTAGCTACCACCGGAAGTCTTTTCCGGGTGAACGTTGCCAGGAGACCAAGTCCAACCTAAATAACTTCCGGAGAGTAACAATTTCTTAACGACATAATTCCACTTTTCACAAACATATACGGTAATATGCATGTTTTATTTAAATCGTGTTGTATAATTCAGGACCGTCATTCGCAAACTTCTACGAATAACATTCATTTGAACGAAAAACTCCAAAAAGCACAGCATTTGACTCTTATATATCCATTTATGCCGTGAAATGTAATCTATCAGGTGAAGATAATAGCAAGAAAAAATGAAAACGTGATTTCACTTTCTATTGGAAGAAGGGGCGATTACAATAATAGATTCAGTCGCAACTCAGACTAACCATGTTTGAGATCATATTTCAAAAAATCTCATAGCAATTGATTAAGCACTTAATGCTAAGCAAGTCAAACTGCTGCTGTATGATCAAGAACCGGGAGTAGTACTTGCAGAACCACTTATTAAATCAGTAGCTGTATTTTATACAAAGGGTTTCTAAAACCACATTTATTCTTCATGTCACACTAATTGTACCTCTATGCCAACAAATACATAATAAAAGACCTGAAGCATATAGCATCCCCACCCTAGTTATAACGCCACATTAAGTCTGGATATTCAGGAATAAAACGCTATTTAAAAGGACACACACGAGATGGCGCTATAAGACTGTCCTACCGCAGCATAACTTACAGGGAATTATAAGACTATCCTTCGGGTGCTGTTTTATTTCATGCGCTTCCTTACTGCTTTAGCTACGGTGAAGGACAAAATTAACAGGATAGCTTAATGAAAACTTAATTTAATGAACTCCTGAAGTTTGAATCAGCTGTGCTAATACACTGCCTCTCCATGCCACCCCATCAAGGTAGTTGACAGGATTAATTATCTACATAAAGTGATGTGCATGGTGCATTGCAATGTACAAGCAGGTGGTTAGATGGGCCAGGGCAGGGGGATGGAAAAAATAAAATTGAAAAATTGATCTTAATAGATCATTCTCTTGCTGGAAGGGAATATTTGGAAAGTTGCACGCCTAGGGTGGGAGGCATCAGCTGCAATCATAGTTGCTTGTTTTGTGGGCCTGGAGGTGTGCAGGTGCTGAAGTGATGACAGACTGCAGCCAGTCACCATTAATATTAAGCGGCAGCCTGCATTTCTCCTTTGTAGTATCTGCAGCGAACCAGACAGTGATGGAGGAGGTGAGGATGGACTGATTGGTGACGGAGTAGAAGTACCACATCTCCAAATCTAACTTTCTAGTAAATTTGTATTCAATTTAATATGTTCAAATAATTTTTCATCTGACAAGTAGGGGATGCAATAGCACTCCCCGCACCACCAGTAAAATTGCCTATGCGTTGTGGGGTACACCATGCCATGAGCTTCCTGGGATAAACTCCAGGCTTACAATGATACTATTCTGGATAAGAGGTTAAGGAAAATGGATAGATGTAAAAAAAAGTTTTGTAAAATGGGCAGTTTTTGTAACTATATGATTCTAAAAAATTCCATGATTTTAAGAAGCTTTACTAGTTTTTACTACAGTTTTTACCAGTGAGTTTGCAGCCCTATCAGTGTGGCTACACTTCTTTTAAGGACTATTTTCTTTTCCGTTTTGGAGCATCAGCTACGGCCGCGGGGTTTTGAGACATTTTGCTGTCTTAAATGCACTATTTTGGAAATTAATTGTCTGTATGCCTATAAACTAATACAATCAAGATTCTCCACTGTTTTTTTTGTTTACTCTATCTGCTAACCACTGGGGTTTACTGGATAGAGACATGTTACACACAGCATGACTTGTAACCACAAGTGCAATCAGATTAAGTACATAAGCTCTGTCACACAGGGACTGGTGGCTGCTTGTTATAAAGGAGAATTAATTGTTTAATTAATTTTTTTCCATTTATTTTACAAAAGAAAATGTGCGTTCTGCTTGGTTTATTTTAGAGTAATGTATTTCTTCGTCAGTCATCTCACATAAAGGGCGTAGGTTTGGTTTCAACATTGGTAGGGTCCACATGAACCCCGAACCCCCAGCCACCCGAAACACACACGGTACTCCGACAAAATTGCTAGGGACAAGTTCCTCACTCTCCATACCAAAGTATACGCCCTTGTCTTAAATGTCAGTACATATTACCCTTTTGTTGCATCATAAAGTGACGCAATAGTCATGAAAAGCGTCACTGAAAAATACTTCGATGACCAGAACTTGGAAACATTTAAAGTTCATTGTATGTGATTTATTACAAGTGAATACCCTTTATTTCCGAAAATCACTAAATAAACCGCTATAGAACAAACAGTCAGTGAAGGGTTTGCCCTTGTTACTGGCTTCTGCAGCGGTTTATTGAGAGAATTCGACGAACGGAAAACACGAGTCATCTCCGAACCGGACTTCCAAACCACCACAACTGAGACATGCCTCGGCCTCGCGCTCTCTCGCGACTCGTCCCGTCAGTTACTGACTCGTACGCGATAATCCAGTCAGATGAGCTCATTTAGGCTAAAAATAGCTCCACGCGCCGAGGCTAAAAATAGGCAGGTATATAAAGCCACAATTTGTGGAGTGTTTCACTGACTTCAGCTCAAGCTGGAGCACAGGAAGGATCGCTCCCGCTGAAAGCTGGCTCCGGTGGGGGGAGGAAGAAAATCAGTCGTTCTCCTAGTCACGGGACTTCTTGGCAAAGGCAATGCGCTGGAGAGAAAAAAAAACTCTGGAAACTCACTTCACTTTCCGTCCATTTTTAAATCCAAATAACCGTAAACTTGACGGACTTCCCGTTTCTTTTCTTCGAAAATGACTATGTACAGTGCGAACAGAAGTCGCATGGTAGCGATCGAATCGGTCGGAAATATTTCTTAGTTTGAGAAAAATGTTGGGTTTCTTAGCGCATCCTAGCGCGAAACATGCTGCCAAATCGAGCGAATGTGCTCAGACTAAAAGATACATAATTGTATTAAGATTTCAAGGTGTCACGAAAGCGTGTACATCCTTTCATAGATTTGCAAAAAGGAAACGATTTTATTCCATTGGATCACCCACAGGGTAACAGCTAAGGTGAATTTTTAATCACTTGTAATGCAACTTAAAAAATGAATAATTAATGATTGATTGTTAATAACCGGTCAAATGCATTTACTGGCCACCATGGTTTCCCTTTAAAATATCTGGCGAAAGAAAATCATTTCCCTTAACCCCGTTTAAAATCAATCATTTTAACATAATTCTCAAAATGAAACCATTTCTTGCTTATTCACCTTTCAGTCCTTTGGTTGTTCTATGATTCACGGCTTCTCCTGTGCAGGAAACCATACAATACATAGTTATAATCGTGAGATCGCAATGACGCTACCTTATATAAGGCGATATTTTCAGTAAATTATTCAGTCACTAATCTGGCACCTATCACTGGAAACATACCACAGGTTACACTTCGCCTGGGGTAGGAATCCATCTGAAGGGACCAGAGGAAAAAAAAAACGTATTGTAGTATTACCGATATGCACTTCTAGTTAACCTGAATCACCTCGAGCATGATACTGCTTAGCTGCTGTACACACAATAGATCACACATCCCAAAGCACATAAGTTACCTGCAAAAACCAGCCATGGCCCACAAAGATGTAGAGGTTCAATGGAAAAGCTTCAGGCTGGTATTTAACAATGTGCATATGAAGCCATTCCCCAGTAAATCACAGATAAGCAAACTTCAAAGTCAACACACACTTATACAAATATTTATTACACCAAGCAAATGTAGTTTTAATTAAAAAAAACTAGATTCCAGTCAAGTCCTTATGACAGGCATATGAACAGAAATATGCCTTTTATATACGCATCTTTTTAACACCATGTTTAACAACCATTACCCTGAAAAGAAAAAAAAAAAAAAAAAAAACTTAAGTATTTGTACTCATATTATAGGTGAAACAGCCGGGTTATCCAAATCACAGCTGCATTGAGCGACACCAGAAGGACAGCGACCAGGAGGCTGGGCACCCAATTGGCACTTGAGCCCATCAACAATCCTCTAAGATTAAGTGGACAGGTGTAGAGTGGCACTTGAGTGAAAAATTGCATTTTATATCAGTTTCCCTTTAAACACTGGAAGGTTTACCTCGACCGTCATAAAACCAAAACATAAAAGAAATACAGTTCTAAGGTGAATATCCTCAATAGGAGTATATGCGCGTGGGGAAACCAGCGGAGTGGATTATCAGCTCACTGTCGGCTGATAGAGCCCACCCATTGTCTCCCAGAGTCCTCTAGTAAAGTTTACAGTAACAGGCACTTGCTGGTTGTCTTCCCTCTCCTCGCCTGCAGTGCTGCCCTGGTGGCCATTTCAAACACCTCCCTGACCCCGTCTTTCGTCTTTGCAGAGCAC
>JAAGVU020000123.1:7741064-7767907 GCA_011763525.2 Mormyrus iriodes | reverse complement strand
CACGGTATTATGCCGTTTGTGTGTGAGAACAGATACTTAAAGAGTATTAATTAGCAATTAACAAGCTAATGCTAATGCTGCTAATGAGCTCTCAGAGCTGCATCAATGGTAAATTTAAACTAGTGGTTCTCAGTCCTGTTCCTGAAGGATCCCCTGGCAGAATATTTTCATTCCAACCCACATTGCTCTCAACTTGCCTCATTCATTGTTAGCCTATCAAGGAGCATCTGAGTCTGATTAAGATAGGGTAGGAATGAGAACATTCTGGCAGGGGGATCCTCCTGGAACAGGAATGAGAACCACTGGTTTAAACAAATCCAGTTCCATTGTTTCCAAGTAAACTAGTTATGGTCACAAGCCTAGACATCCAGCACCTTATGATTGATCCCACACCCATCTGCAGATCAGATGTGTGTCTTGTTTCCTTTTTGCTGAAGACAAAACACTTTGTTAGTTCATTAAACCCAGAAACATTGCTTGTTCTTGCTAGTCCCAGGTCAAAGGTCAGGCCACCTTTTGGAATCTCACCCATTCCTGAAACCCTTTTTCAATGCTGCCCCAACCAAAACAGATCCCAATCATTTATTATTTTGGATTTTCTCTGCCAGCCCAAGGAGGATGTGCTCCCTTTTGAGTCTGGTTTCTCTAAGGTTTCTTCCTATTAGGGAGTTTTTCCTTGCCACTGTCACCTCTGGCTTACTCACTGAGGGCACTGGGCAGGGCTAATGTAAAGTGCTTTGAGACAATGTACTGTTGTGAAGATGAATCTAATTGAATTGAACAATGGGACCTGAACTGGAAACTTCATCATAGTGTTTGAGCAGGTGGGTGCTGCGTGTCAGTGGTGAAAGGTGGAATAGGCTGTCTGGTATCCTTCAGCCTGAGAAGCAGATATCTACCCAAAGGGTGTGGTGTTAGGGACAGTGGGCTTGTTATCTAGGCAACAGCTCCTGAACTCTTGCTGACAGTTTTGGATGAATAGTCAGGACAGGCCGTGCCAGACTAACTCAGCTGACATTAGCTGTCCTCTTGCTGCTGCCTTGAAACTGGCTGAAAACCATCTGGCTATCTGTCCTAACACTGGGAAAATCATCAAGTCTAAACCTGACCCCCTGTCCCGCCCCTCGTCCTCATGTGAGACCCTGGGGGGCACTTCTGGAAGGAGCTGCCCCCTCAAGAATGTAGAAATCACCAACCAAACATCCCACTTCAGAAATTCTTCCTCCACTCCTGGCTGCACTAAGTCGATACCATTAGACATAACCAGTAAAGGCATGTTGACCTGTAGTCAACATGCAGACCAAACCGTCCAGATGTTAGTAAGTGTGTGGAGGTTGGAACAGAAAAGAGGCCAGTCATTTTACTTTTTTCAGAGATTTGAAAACCAGCATGAATACGCTGTAGTCTATTGGCCCTTTAGATGGGAAACCAGTGCAATTGATCTAAAACTGGAACATGGGTCAACTTTCTTTGATGAGAATCCTGGCAGCACTATTCTGGAGAAGTTGTAATTTTCTAAGGGAATGCAAGGGTACATCTTTAAAGTGGAGCAAGCACCTTGACCAAGTGATTTTTTACAATTTTTTAATAATAAGACATTAATTTGAGTAGAAATGGTAAGAGAGGCATCAACACTAAGACGAAAGACTACGTGAGACCAAGGGATAACATTCCCATCAATAGTTAGTATGCAAGTACTAAAACCGGTGATCTGGTTAGGGGCTTTCAATTAATACTGATACTGTTTTGTCTTTGTTGAGCATAGGGAAATGAATGCTCATTCATCTCAGGAACTACAGAGTGAAAAGTCTCTGAAAGCCATGTGATGTACAGCAGAGGCCTGCTTTCCTCCACAAGCGCCACTGCCTCCATTTCTGAGTCTTCATGATGCAAAGTTCTTCTGTACACCATTAGGTAACATCACACAGAGGCCACTGAATGAAGAGTGGAGTTAAGGATCATCTGGTTGACAAAGGCAGAACTAGTAGACTCCAGAAACCGAGAGATATTAAGACTCTTGAGGTTATGAAATTTTATAAAGCACTTAATACACCAGAATGAAGGGTGAGATTCTTAGAAACATCTTTACAGTTGGATTCCCGAAAATCAGATATATGAAAGTAAGAGATAGGTGTATATGAAAATAGTAGATCAAAGGTTTGTCCTTTGTTATGGGTAAGAACTGTAATATTATGTACCAGATTAAAACTGGAAGTTTAACAATTTCACATCCAGGGGATTTCCAGGATTATCAACATAAATGTCAAATATAATTACTAAGACAGAAAGTTAAGACAGAGAATCTAAGAATTTTTCTAAACCAGAGCTTGGTTTAGGAGGATAAAGATTAAAAAGTAGAAGAAATTCACCAGTTTCTCTCAGGGAAATGGATTCAATGATCTTAGCAACAGGAAGAATATAGCACAGATGAAGTAAGGCTTGAAAACTCTTGGCAGAGAATAGCAAGGCTGCCCCTGCTGCCCTGATGTTTCCATTAAAAGGACAATGGCCTGGCACTCATTCAGACCTATGCAAGCCAGTTGGCGAATTCGTTCTCAAGGCCACTTACAATCAGATCAAGTCATGCCTTCAGATCATAATACACAGGGGAAATGTTCTGTAATGCTGTCTGCGGACTACGCAACAAGATACCCAGAAGCAGTAATATCTCAGCAACGATTACTGACGAAATACCATTTCATTTTCTTTCCTCCTGGGTTGGAATCCCAAACGAGATAACAAAGTACATCTTACACTACATTTCCCAGAATGCTGTGTATATGAAGCAGATTTCTAGGTTTTGGTTATTGCAGACTTCTAAACCAGTACGTAATACAAACTCATACAAGATGCTTCATATCCTCGCTGTGGCCACTTAGGAATCAGGCCTTTGACTTCTGCCCCCATCACAGTTAAGTCCTGGCAGAGTTAAAGATGGAAAGGGTAGTCCTGTAAGTACTGTACCAACAGGCGTGGCAGGGGCAACTTTGTGGGTGCATGGGCGACACAGTTAATCACAAGGCGTGCAAGGTGCTGCAGGGAGGGACAGGTGTGGCACATCTGGAGCGGGCGCACCAGTCTGAGTGGCACGATGGCGGCATTGAACGTGAGGCCGGGTGGGGCCGTATGTTCTTCAATCTTGGGTGAGCCTCGGGGCCCAGCATAGTTCTGCACAAGCTCACCTATGCTACCAAAGCCAGGCAGACACTGTTTGCCCTGGCAGCTGGAATCCAGACAGAAGCGGCCATTGCTGTACTCAATGCGCACGTTGGTCGGACCTCGGGCTGTCTTTACAGATAGCGTCAACATGTAGAGAGGGTGGCAGCTGTCCCGTACCAGGAACGTGCCCTCTGGCTCATCCCGAAGCAGTGCCTGGGCCTCCCCAGCCGACACGGGCCCCCAGTACCAGCCTGCAGGAGAATAGAGGCTCTGACGGCTTTGTTTCCATGGTCACCAAAATTCCCATAAAATTGTACCCTCCAGAAAAAATGGAATACAATAAACTGCCAGGATTTGTAGATGACACAACATTAAGTGCTAGCAAAATTAAGATTCATAGAATAACCTCAAAACTGTGGCGAGAGGTAAAATTCAAAGAGCTTAAATTGGCCATCGTGAAGTTATCTTCTGCATGCAAATCATTTGTTGTGTGTGTCTGTGATCTTTAGCACATATAGAGGCAATCTGGTCCTTTGTAACTTATTTAATAAGAATAATATTCATTTATAAGGTAGGATACTATTAAATCTTTTAAGGCATGTACATACAACAAGGTACTCAAATACATGCCTGGGTGTGAAAAGTCAAGAAGTGCAAGAGGGGCAGAATTAATGGACTGTAAGGTTAAAAGGTTGCCATACAAAAATTAGTCCTGAGCAGCACTGATACAAGAACCTCTTACATAGAGACATACATACAGATCATGGACAAAGAGAACATTTCTGTACATAAATGATTGTTGATGGTTTGCCATTGGCTTCCTAGCATATGGTTTGCAATGTATTTAGATTTCTTTAAGGCAGCTCTGTAAAATTAAGTTTTAGAATAACTGAGTGAATTTTAACCAACATAAATTCAATGTGCAGAAGAGCATGGTGGCCTCAGGGTTGGGGGCGTACCTGAGGTGTGAAGCTGGTGGAAGGTTCGGGTGAGGCAGCGGAGGTCCTCTGTGGGGTCCCAGAGCAGAGGGGTGCTGTCTAGTGGGCTGTTTGGGGTGTCCAGCTGGGGTGTAGGGGATGGTGTGTCATGCAGCATGTTACGTTCAAATACCCCATCGCTGTGATTAAATGTGCTCACCTCCTCAACTGCTGCCTTTGGATATGCATCCTTCAGAGAGGCTCTCGGGCTGGCAACAAGTTAGAAGTCTAATTATTTTTTTATGTACTACCCTTCATAACATGGTAACTCTATGTCACTTAAAACATCTAAATAAATGAAAGAGTAATTAAAGATAATCAATTTTAAAATCTTTGTTGAAAACACAGGAGAGTTATTTGGAAAAGGGTATTCCTGTACAAAGGATCACAACAGAATAGGGATGTAACAATATATCAAATTTCATGATATCACAATAAAAAAATGTCTCGATACTGTTGTGGGACTATGACGATATCTACCAGGATAGTACCAGGTTATATCGTTAGTACAGCTGGGTTCTACTATCTCTCCTTGTCATTGCATTGTTTTTGTTTGAACAGCAAAGGGCGCAACATACTGGAAATACAGGTGTTCCACTGTGAGTATGATTTGCTTTGTTTACAAGATCCAATTTTTATTTAATTTTATAAAAGGGCTGCTACACAGGTCAGTCATTCATTGCCAAAGACAATTCATGCCAATTTTTTACACATGCTTAGGCTGGCTACTTTATTTTATTAAAGAAAAGCAGAAGCACTTTAAGTTAACAGGAAACATGAATTTTATATGAATAAAAAACACTTATCTGATATTTAATTAACATTCTTTTCAAGTCGTCATTTTTCTTCATATTTTAATATCGTGACAAATATTGTACCATGGACTTGTTATCGTAATATTATCATATTGTGAGTTTTTGATATCGTTACATTCCTATCATAGAAAGAAAAAAAAATCATTGGTTATATACTATGGGAATTAACTAAACATGCATGGGGCTTATATAATACAAAGAGATTACATATATAATGTATTGGTAATATAAAGATTTGCAGTACCTTAATAGCAGAGCAATTAACAAATGTCAGGAATAGATGACCACTTTCACACAACTAGCTGACACTCAGGAGCAATAACAGGCCCACAAACAGTCGTGCAATTCTATATATAACCCATTTTATAAGTGTTGTCTGTCATGGGATTTAACAAGAAGTGAGACTCATGGATGCCAGGTAATTACCAAGTAATTTCCCCTGTGGTAATAATAAAGTTTGTTTGTCTAATATGACGGAGTTTCAAGTTTAGAAAGAGGCCACAAGCAAATCTCCCCTACCAGGCAAGAAAATCCTGCATGCCACTCGACTTTATGGGCAAGTGAATTCCAATCTCATCCTGGGGTCCTAGATCGCTGTTAGGGTAGAATTCTGTTTGTGGTCTAGACAGCTGTTAGGGTGACATTCTGTCCAAGAAAAAGCTGGTATAAGCTTCATTAAAACTGATTATGATCCAATTGTTTTGAACAAACAGGTAACTAAAAAACAGATTCGAAGTGATCGCAATAAAAATTAATATACACTTTGTATTTTACATTTTATATGATACCGTAAGAAGGACTGAAAAATTGGACAAAAATCTGCAGTGCCTACGTTTGGCAACTAAAATAACATTGTGAAGCATCATAATACGTATAATATAAAAAGCAGTACCTCGCCAGCAAAACAACATAATAAAAGGACACTAAGAAAATAATACAATTAAGTATGAGCTGTATATTAAAAGCAGAGAGCAGTGTACAATGCCAGCTAGGAAAAAATCAGTTCCAGGTATAAAATCAGCTATACTTTTCACCTTCTATCGTCAAGGGACGCTGACATTAATTTGAATTAATCAATGAAGGAACAAAGTGAATTAATGTCGTGCAAGTTTAAAGAAAACGATTAATCATCATGAAAACAGTGCGGTTCTGAGACTGTACTACACAATTCGGTCTAAAATATACGCGTAGGCATTTTTAGAAATATTTATATTGAAATGGCAGGAGATACACTAATAACTTCTACCAGAGTGGTACTAGGCCTATGTTTCTTAAGTTCCATTTAATTATTTTAAAAATTAAATTTACCCCCACGGGGCTGAAAAAGTCCTATCTTATCTTAAAATTAGTATTTCGAGAACATAGGTGGACATCAGGGAGTATTTACAAAGCAAATATTAGTATTTATAGTGCTGAGAAATTTAGCCAAGAGTTAGCGTAAAATACTAGGAAACCATCAAATCTGCTGCTAAACAGATTTGACAGCTTTCACTTTCTGGTTTCAAATTCCTCTGCTATAATTCTCAGACATCCCAAAACATTATAGGTCTACTGTTCACATTACACAGATAAGATGTATTTGTTAACTTTAACAAGTAATCACTTCTGTTGTGGCACCGCTTTCGGTGGTAGCAGAACATTTTTATTGTATAGTGCGCAAAAGTTTAGGCCTCTGCCGACTGTAAATCTGAAAAAAAATCTTAACCTAAGAAAAGGATATAGTAAGAATAAGATAACATACAGACCAATTATCCTTTAACAATCTACACAGACCGTACCACCTTGCACCTATTACATCTAATTATTATCATGATCGACCAATTGCTTACCTTTGTATGCACGTAATCATGACGGATAATAACAGTTGCATGTAATCCCACTTTGAGATGACGCAGAATACGTTTCCTTTTCTCAGAGACAAGACTAGAACACTGACTGCGCAAACTTAGCATTTATCTGTAGGAACTACTTAGTCATTTAAAAAATGAAATTAATAGGGTTAACAGTCTTCTAGGATACTACTTACAGCTTTCTATAAAGTTTATATAACCAATGTCCTGGATCGGGCGAGTCCGGAAAGCCTTATCTTTTGCGCTGCTGAGAGCAAGAAGCGCAGACAGAAAGTGTTCGAGAGTAACTGACCATGCACTGATTTGGTTTCATGTGAGTCGGTTGAATTCGTGGAACCGGGTTCTCGGTACCGCTTCGTACTTGTGGCCCCCGCGGCCCACGGGGGACCTCCAGTTCGGTCTGTTTAAAAGGACTCACTGTCCGCAATCTCTCGTCTGATGGGCTCGGCAGGATTAGTACCGCCGGAGATATGTTTTTTACGGAGCTCTGGTTCTAGGAAAAGCGGGGCGGTTCTGCAGAACATCCCCCCGTCTTCTCGGAACTTGCGGGTTAATAATGCAGCCCTGGCTGCAGGTGGCGCCGTTTTAAGCGCAAAGCGAGCCCAAAAACAGCACTTTCACCCAGGGCTGCCCAATGTGTGAATGGTATGAACCGTCCCTATAATGAAGTGTCGCTCGTTTTAACACGCTCGTGTACGGTTTCAGCGATAATCCGAGGACATTTTTTACTCTTCGTGTAAATACACGAGTTGATAGAATCTGTTAAATAGATTTATGTAGCAAGAGCATGACCGGGTGAGTCTTGAACCGGTGACTTAACGTTGTGCTGTATGTTTTGCGCTTAGTAGAACGCAGAATTGTACCCATTATAGCGTTTTTAAAATAGGCCTAAAAGTACCATTTTTTCATCTTTTTGTCATCTCAACGGATAGATTATTTAGTGTCATGTAGTGAAAAGTATGGCAGGTCTAGGCATTTTAAATTTATATAAATATTGATAAATATCAACACATTCATTAATGTTTTTTTAAATGTCTATTAGTTACAGCCTTAAAATATATATTTTAGATAAAATAAGTAGCACCTGTGTATACCGGCGTTTGCTAAAAGACATGTGGTTGAAATAACTTCCCCAAATGAATACTCTGGCTGAGCGTCCACATATATTGATTGATAATTGTATACGAGGAAGAGGTACATTAGGTTTCAATATTTTAAAATATTTTTGTTAATAATTTGGCTAAATAGGCTGTAAAGTTTAATATCTGTTTTCTCTGTTTAAGTTAATATTTTCTACTGCTCTTCTCCATAAATCAGGAGACAAAATAAATAAACATCATATTGACAGACAAGTGTACGGAAAACAAATGTTTTATTTTGAAGATCCTTAGTTCATAATTTGCAAGTATAATGGCTTCAACTCTTATGCACTGAAGTAACCAAAACAACATAAGACATTTAAACAAGTAGAAAGGTTGCGCGAGAGAGCGAGAGAGGACGCGATTGAGAAGCACCACTAGTGGGAGGACGGGCTGGTATTTACGCGGAACAAACAAGGGGGGAGGGGCTGCATATGAATGCGGCTGAGAAGAGCAAGGAGGAAACAATGATTAGGAGTGTTCACTAAATGAACTAAGGCGACTGGAGGAAGGACAGGTAAGTCAGGGATCAGCTTAAGTGTTGTCAGATATATAATAATTAATGTATTTTGCCAGGGTCGGCCAAAGGCATACGCGAACGAAGCAGCTGCTTAGGGCCCAGTGGCCACAAGGGGGCGCCCCATATAATCATCCTATCAGAATAGGAAGGAAGATGACAAATGAAAACTAGGTTAATCAAATTAGGTTTAGGGCCGGCCCTGTATTTTGCCCTATAATTTTTGCCTCCATAATTAGTGATAAATCGGGGTTGTTTTGCACACAGGTTGAAGGTTGCATTGTCTAATGTAAAAAACATCCAGAAGGAACTGCTTTTGGGCACTGATTTAGCTGGTTTAGGGATGCATTGCACTACTGGCTTCTGTGACTCCTACAGCTGCATGTGCAAGACCCTGTTTCCAGTATGTATCTATACATCCAGTAGAACATGGTTGTCTGTGGATCCACGAAGCCACAATCCCATGTGCCTTAATGGGCAAGAGGGACACTGATTGCCATGAAAAGCAGGAGTCATCGTGCAAAGCATATACTCTTGGAGTTGGGGTTGCAGCCTGAGGTTACCCCCTCAACCCACTGGCCTTATAGGCGTGAGCCCCACTGCCCTTCCTGTTCACAAATACCCACCCCCGACATCCCTCCCTATGCCACTTTCACACATCCAGCAGTAAAAATCTCTAATAAAAAAAAACAGAAGAAATGTTAACTTCAAACATGAGCATTTTTTCATGTCAGAGATCAAAGATTGGTGACAGGGAGGTGTGTTAACAAGCAGAAGAGAGAGGGGGTGTTCACTTGTACAGTTGTGCATGTGCGTCTGTGCTGTCATGTATATATTACATTGTGAGAATCAAATGTCCTTTTTATTTTGACATTCTCAGGACATTTGCAATGAAAAAACTAAAAACACCAAAAGTCTTGTATTTTGTTTGGTTACTTATGGTTATGGCAAGGGCTGGGTAGGGGTACAGTAATCAAAGTTAGGACTAGGGTTATGCTTGTGTGTGTGTGTGTGTGTGTGTGTGTGTGTGTGTGTGTGTGTGTAAAATTTATAGAAAGCAAAAGAAGTTCCAGCCAGTGCAGAGTTTAGAGTCCAAGCAGCTCATTGTATATCATCCAACACCATCGTGGATGGTTTGAAACACACTGGGCTTGTTGGTGAGGCAAGCAGGAAATACAGTAAAAATAATACTTAAAAACGTCACTTATAGAAAGCCCTTGAGTTTTACAGGGAATTAGTCATAGGAAAAGGGGCGGGGAGGGACCACAAATGGAAGCTGGTGAACCCACAGAGGGAGCATTGACTGCCATCAGCTCCACTGAATGAAGAGGTGTTTTGTGGGTGTGCCCTTGAGGGCAACAAGAAGGGCAGTGATGGTGGGCAGTGGAACAAGAGGGGTCTGTATAACCAGAGCCTGTAGCCCCGCCCTCTAGCTCTCCTTTCGAGCCTGTAGCCCCGCCTTCTAGCTCTCCTCTCCATTCTCCCCCGGTCCCCTGATGAGACGCTTGTTGCCCCGCTTCCCTGCCGGCCCCCGGGGCTTGGCAAAAGCCTGCTTGAGGGCGTGCTGCTTGGGATGGACTTCCTCATACAGGAACTCTTCAGTCAGCTCCTCACCACTGTCAATCTCCATCTGTTTATACATACAGGAGTTTGAACAGGCACATATGTGTGACGGAAGAGTAACAGACAGGAATACAAGCATGTGAACAAACACAGGAATAAAGACAGAACACATAAAAACAAAGGGGAATACAAACAAACAGGAATAAAGACAACATGACAAAACAAAGGGAGGAATGCAAACAAACAGGAGGAAAGTTATAACATAAAAAAGAGAGGAATACAAAAAAACAGGAACAAAGACAAAAACATAGAGGCGTACAAACAAACACAAAAAAACACGGCCATAATTGCATATATCCAAGCAGGAATTCGAACAAACATGCAAATAAACACAGGAAAAAGATATACACACATCCATCCATTTTCTGTAACTGCTTATCCTATTCAGGGTTGCAGGGGGTCTGGAGCCTATGGGCGAAAGGCAGGGAAAACCCTAGGATGGGGTGCCAACCCATCGCAGGGCAAATGCACACACCATTCATTCGTACATGCACACCTATGGGCAATTTGGCAACTCCAGTCAACCTCAACATCCATGGTGGAGACTCAAACCCTGGTCCTAGAGATGTGAGGCAACAGTGCTAACCACTGCACCACCGTGCCGCCACTACACACAAACAAACATTAATAAACAGAATTTTATCATGCAAACAAACCGGAAAAAAATACATATGCAAACAATACACACAAGTCTAGAGGAAAAAAAACCCTAGTGGATGCAGAGGAGACTCCTGTGTGACCTTTTTGGTAATCTCCAGCTGGTAATCCCTCTCCACCTCCTCCAGAAGCCGACTCTTACAGCTCGAGTACAACATCCGCTCCTTTATGCTGCAGCTGTATCCCGGCATGGAGTAAATAAAGACTGAAAGAACAGGGGGGAGACAGCTCATTAAACAACGGGGCACATGGAAGCACCGAACGACAAGGGGGGGGCAGGATGAGGCAGTGCGATAAAGCTTTAGCGATAAGGTAATGGAGCGATGGAATGGGGCAGGAGGAGGGGATTATGTTGGGAAGGACTAAGATGGAGGGGAGATTAATTCACACAGCTCCAGCAAACAACACCTTGCCTCGCAAAGGAACAGTTAGGTTTTTGACAGGCTGAAGGGTCTCTAAGTAACATCTTTTTTAAAAATATTTTTTACCAAAGGCATCAGTCGTCTGTGATATTTTTATTATTTGTTATTTATTTTATTTTTTATATGCACTGATTGGTTGTCAGCCTAAGGCCCCCTGATATAGTAATCTGCCCCTGGCAGAGAGGGAAGGCGGGCCTGGCAAATGAAATTGGGCGCTGAAAAGCGGAACAAGAGCACAGAATGAGAGGCGGCAGGTGGCTTCACCCAGGGACTCCAGCAGGTCGCCCTCATGGCGGTGCTTGTAGAGGAAGAAGTGGTAGCGCGGGGTGTCCGTGGGTATTCGGCGGGGCAGCTCGGAGACCTCCGTGGGGTTGGTATGGACCAGCTCAATTGTCTCCCTCTCCGTATCCAGCCGCTGCCTCGCGACAAACACAGCTGCTGAGCGGGCGTGTGCACTCGTGTGTTTGCGTGTCCTATACAGCACGCTGGGTTTCTCATTGGTTCATAATGCACTGCTTGGAAGGAGACTTTAAGATGAAAATGGTGGTAACAGAGCTACACTAGTTTAAATGGCTGGTTAGCTGCCACACCACCTAACTAGTAACATATAGTAATTTCATATAAAAGAATGCAAATACCATTAAATATGAACTGCCATAAGTAATCTTAATGCACAAATGTTCAGAAAGGGCAGTTGGGTATGCAGGCTTTTGCTGCAAGTCCCTAATTAGATTACTAATTAGCAGACTGATTAACTTGAAGAGTCCTCACACCTGGGTTTGAACAGCTGAATTAGCTAAATTAAGAGCCCCTGACTGTAAACACGACACTTCCTTCTAAGCTGATGATTCTAGCTGCTGCTGGACCTCAGTTGAAATGGAGGCAAATAATCAGATTTATGTCAAATAAATCAAACAAATACTGAAAGTCATTGTCCTGATAAGGGAAATTCCTAAACAGGATGACGAATACATTTCATTTGATGGCATGGGTTTCAGCCAAGAAACAGCGGCACGTTAACATGGTCAGAGGCCCCTGAGCTTGTATTAAACAAGATTAGTTGAGGCCTCTTTTTAGCGGAGGTCCCTGGGCTTCGGCCTGGGTAAGCCCATACGTTAATGAGGCTCTGCCAAGGATGGATGGAGACCTAAAGCGCAAGGACTTGTTTTGGCATGTTCTAGTATGACTCAGCTGCGGTCATATGACATGAGCGTGTGCATGTTAATATGTATGTATGTGTCTGCATGTATCTGGGACTCGCAGGGCTCACCAGCTGGATATAATTGATGCGTCTCTGCGTGAGCTGCTGTAGGGCATGCCGGGCAGCATCCTGCAGTGGGAAGGCCAGGCCCTGCATGGTCTGGTGCTTGCTCTCCATGCTGATCTCTGCTTTTACCTGCACAGCGGCCAAACACATTATACTCGACTTAACCAAAATTGCAGCTTATTACCATACCTCACCTGCATTCAGTATCAAATAAATATGCAAACACCCTAATGGACACGAGTTAAGATGTCCAGCAGCAGAGGGAACAGACACGCATAAAGGAAAGAGGAGGAATCAAGTAAATCAGAAAAAAGAGGAACAGTGTGAAAGAAGTGCTACAATGCCAATATGAATCCTAGATGGAGGAAGAGGTGGCAGACCTTTACACGGGCTAAGGGTGCGGGGGCCCTCCTTCGTTCATCCTGTGTCAGCATGGGGTGGTGGGGAGAGACAAGTGAGACGCACGCTCACACTGACGCACAGGAATACGTAAATCCACGCGCACGCATGCACGGACACCTTCTGCCAGGGGAAGCCCCACAGAGAGCCAGAGAAGCTACCAGAACAACCCGAACCTCTGCCTCTTGATGTGACAGGCTGTCCTTAAGCTCACACTGGCAGGTTAGATTAATTCTTTGCAAGCTACTCTGATTACAACACATCCTCTGTGAAACTCCCCCTGGCAGACTGACTAAAGCTGCTTCACAACACGGTTCAGGGAATATTCAGCAAAAAAGAGTCACAGTCTTTAGTTCAGTGGCGATCCATCAAATTCCTACTTTTAACGAAAGGTGTGCCTGGGATAAGTGTCTAGTGACAAGCCAAGAGTAACAAAGGTAATGGGAGATCCAGAAATGGGGGGGTGGGGGGGTGTCTGATGCAGGGCGACAAACCCCAAGACACACAGGGGGTGATGCAGATGGACTCACCCGCACGACTCTGTCCTGGAAAAGATAATGTTATGGTTGAAGATTAGTATGCTGCTGATTAACACTGTCACACCACACACACATAATCACACATAATCACACATAATCACGTACAAGCACATGTGTACAGGCATGCACACGTTAACATACTTTCTAACCCACTGTGTGTACGCACAGAAAGGCATCTGGGAAACAGACTGGATTTCTCAATATAGGATGCTTCTATCACTTACCTCATTGGTTGTAATACCCAGGTTCACTCAGCTCATTGACCACAATCCTGCCTAGTGTCTCCAGGACTCACCTCATTGGTTTTAATGCGCTGCAGCTCCTGCTCAGCAGCGGTCAGGGGCGCAGGGCCACAGCAGGAGGACATGTGACGCAGATACCCTTGGAACGAGACGTCTTCCTGCCACAGACAAGAAACACGATCACCAGGTTGGAGGTGACGCAACAGTCTACTGAACCCTGGACGTGGTGTACCGTAGGATCTACAATGTTTTAATCAGCTCTAATAGCCAGATAAAGTATTAACGTGAACATTACATGTACATGTATGTTAATATGTATGTGTGTCTGAATGTATCAGGGTTCTGCTGGAGATGTAACTGCTCAGGGTGCTGAAAAACCTCCTCTTCTCTGATGGGCAGTGCCGGTTCTGTACCTCCACCGTGCCAAACATTTCATCCTTGACGTGACCTCCACCGAACTCTTTCTTCACAGTGGCACGAGTTGCAGCATAAAGCATTTTTTGCCTCACCTGTTGGGTTAGAGCCACCTGTCACCAGCGGTGCTGACCAGAATGTATAAATGGGGCAGATTTGAAGTTGTTTTTGAGAAACAGCATCAGTAAAGAAGGAAGAAAAAATATTATACTACTGCTGAGTTTTTCATTTAAAGTCCTGAGGATTTGAAGACACATTTTGTCTGTATTAGCACAATTAACTGAATTAGTAAATGAGCTATTTTAGGCTGTTATCTGATTGGTTGAATCCACTTTGTTATTGACCCCTGAAAAATGTGGCAGGGTGCACATGTCTGTAACTTGTCTTATTGCCAATACCGGTGACTGGTCAGGTGACCAGGATATGAAGAGCCACTCATAGCCCTGTGCATTCTGGGAATCCAGGCGGTACAGGATATAGCAGGGCTCCAGGGGGTCCAGCAAAGGAAGCAGGAAGTGGTCGTAGTCCCGGTCCCAGGTTTGTGACGGCTCTCGATACGCCCCGAGCACCAGCTGCTCTGAAACACACAACACATCTCACCTCACACCCAGACCACGTCTCACTTAATATGCTCACCTCACACCCAGACCACGTCTCACTTAATATGCTCACCTCATACATTTTCAAGCAGACAATTGTCCAATTGTACAAGTGAGGATCAGAAAGCAGGGTCAGTTAATGGCCTTGCTCAAGGGCCCAATGCTAATATAATTACTCTATGGGATTTGAGCTCGCAACCTTCCGGATATGGCCACAGATCCCTAACCTACTAAGCCACACACCACCCCAGGCCACTGCCTCATCCAGTGAGATACAATGAGACTCTCAAATTGGGATATACTGAGACTACCTGAGCTGCCCTCAGGCAGACTCTGGGCTGAGCTCTGAGATGGCCCTCACTCCTGTCTCTCCTGTTATCTAACTGCATGCTCCCTGTTCTCCGATGTCCCTCCACCCCTGTGTGTGTCAGCGCCGGGCTTAAATGACAGCCCTCTGCCCCTTCTTCTGAATTTCTGTCTCTGTACAGTGTTCAATTATTTACAGGCACCATTCCTCATCTCCTCTGTCTATGGTCCGTCAGCAGGGATCCCCCAGCACGCACACAAAATGCAAACGCACACACCGTGATCGGGTTTAAGGGCCGGCTTGAACAGGGTTCGTTGTCCCGTTTTTAAATCCGTTTTTTTGTTTACATACCCAGACCACGCTGACACATCCATCCACAGTTTTCATGGTAGGTGTTTGCTACTTCTGCTTAAGGCTCATAACTGTAACCAACTTCCTCGAGACCCTACATTCCCATCATGCCCTAATTTACAACCATCACCACTTTTGTACATGCACGCTCTGACTCTCATTAGTCATTGGCTGCCACTCTTAATCGGAGAAGCGTGGCAAGCCTAGCAACACTGAGGTGTAGGTGACACTGTCGACGGGGAGTGGTGACAATTCGATATCGGCGGTGATGTGAAATGTGGCATCAGTCTGGGAATGAAGAGTGACAGTCAGTTTAGGGGTGAAGCACGGACACCCAGCCCTGAGGTAATGAAAAACAGTCCAGTGCCACAAGGGCTGATCTCTCAAGTAGTCGGAGCCTGATCCCACTGATACCAGGACCCTGGACACCCTGCGCCATTGAATACATCAGTTTGCTGAGCGCTGTCATTTTCTGGACGCCTTCATCTGCCGATTCAAGCATCTCTTGGTGTCAATAACAGTGCAGTTCCGGTCCACCTCAGCGCTCCTCATAGACGATCCCAGCCTGTGTGTCCTTGGGGGTGCCGAGGGGGTGGGGAGTCATACAGCAGGTGCTATTCCAAGCTCTGCGCATTCCAGCACAGACACACACTTTCCACCGACCATTTGTACAGCTAAGCTAAAGCACACACGCATACACACACATACATTAACAGACTCTACAGAGGTACGCGCTAATCAACCAAAACCTACACGACATGTGCGTGCTCATAGCTCAGTCGTAGGAATTTGTGGCAGTGACACGTCGTCACCGAGGGCTAAAGGATCGATGATGACATCGATCTTGGAAGAGCTGATTACTCACCCCAAACAAATAGCAGCACCCTGTTTACAGGGAGGTATTGTTGCTATGGCAATGAGACAGCTGTACATGGTGTGACCTGAAGAGCAAACTAATCTGGGCACATTTTCACCACAACTTCAGCTGTTTGTTCCCTAAGTGACAGCTAAAAAATAACATCAATAAGCAGTCCCACTTCCCTGGGACCCAGAAATAAAGCCAGTGGCACCCCGTGTCTGCCAGTCCCCTGTAAAGACAGCCATAGGACCGCGCACAGGACTGTCACAAGGACAGTCATGTGACCACTGTGTGGTTTTATAGAATGCAAAAAATCAGTTGAATTTATATTGGCCCTCGATGGGCTCCTGTCTAACTGTGACAGGCTTCCAGTGCCGCCGCAATTTGCCTCAACATTGTTCGATCATTCGGTCACTGTCAGCTGTGCCTGCAGGTGGCATTTCATAAGGCCAAGAGCACACAGGAGCCAATGCTGTGCAACTGGGCGGGCGACTGTATCATGACTACTCTCCAAACCCACTGTGTACCAGATAGCCCTCACGGTGAGCCCAAGCAGAGATACCCCAGAGGACACCAACCAACGCAGGTCACATGACCTGCAGCCAAGTTCTGTATGTGTCAAGGAGGCTATTATTCATTCATAGTATAGAAATGTCACCTACTGAAACATTCAGATGTTGAATAGAAGAATCAATAAAGAAACTTTACAGCTTCAACAAGCAGCAGTGGACCAATCAGTAATTAAATTTCCAGTGTGCATCCGGATTAGCATTAAAATTCACCTTGAGGGGAATCTGGTGTTAATAACATAGAGCAGCACATACATCCAACATGGACATATGCACATTGAAACACCCATAAAACGATAAGCCATAAAACTAGCTGTGAACAGGAAGCTTGATGGAAAAATCAGACCCACTCACAGAAAGGAGAAAACGAACTTTCACCATAGGCACACGATGCATATACAGTATACACAAAAATATAAACACAGAAACAGACATTCAGATTCAAAAACTCACACATGGGACAGACACATATAGAGTCAATGCACACTCTTTTCAGAAGCAACACCAAACAATGAACCCTTCACACAGACAGACAGTGTGGCAGCTAGTACTCCGCTACACTCACCGTTCCTGATGACCACCTTGATGAGACGCACCGCACCACACCTGGCCTTGGCCAGGAACTCCCTCAGCTCAGCCGTCGCTACGAGAACCAGAAACATGGTGGGGTCAGCCCGCACCCCCCACAACACTGGTACAGCCCTCCGGGGTAGGATGGGGTAGGATGAGGAGAGATTGAGAGACACAGGCGGAAGAGAAATATCAGTAGGCCAAGAAACTGCAGAAGTGCGTACAGTCTGTAGGGCCGGTGTATGTGAGCAAGAGAGTGACGGGGCTGGGGAGATGTGGTAACTAGGGCAGGAACATGTGATCCAGGGGACAGAACCTGATCCTCCACACCCAAATTTAGCCAGCAGGCACTTCGGGCACCGCCTCGGGTGACAGAGGTGGGGGTGGGGCGGTGGGGTCACAGGACTTCGTGGCCCTGTCCCCAACAACCCAGTTTCTCGGCGCAGAGAGCTCGCCATCCATTGGCCGCGTTGGGATTTGTTTGTTATTGTTGGATTCCTAATGTGTCACATGTGGTTGAATCACAAGCTGATGGGCGATCTTGAAATAAGATGTCTAACCTGTCAGCCGTCTGACAAATATCATAGTGACTGATGTTTTGTACATTAATAATAGAATGCAATTAAAATGTTCAATTCAGAACTAAGACATAATAAGTTACTGAAGAATTCAACAATTAAATGCTTACGTTTTGTTAAAATCTTATGACTAAATACTACTAATTGCTTTATTAAAGCACTCAAAACAGTAACAAATTATTAATTTAAACAAATTATTCAGATGATAGTTTTAATTAAACCTCATATTATAGCAAAGTGATATTATTTATATTAAACTTGAACTTGATTTAAAATACTTTGATAACGTTGGTAAAATCATACATCCAGAGATACACATTGCTTACGACACTTTTCTAGTTGCCCTCATCACCAACGACGACAGTGAATCATCTTATGTTCTGGTGTAGATGTGACAACCTCGAACTTGCACTCGCAAAATCTGGAAATGGGTTTCACCAAAAAAAAAAAAGCTCATCTCCCTCTGGAAACTAAGGGTTCACCTGTAAGCAAAGATGAAACATTTAAATTCCCAGGACCCCCACCATGGTGGACCTCCTTTGGGTAAGAAGACCACCTCCATCTTATAAAGGGCCAAAAACTGAAAAAATTCAACCACTCCCAGACTTTGTTTGTACACTTCTATACCCTGATCACTGCATCCATCACAGTCTATGGTTCATCAAACACCCACTCCAAGGGCAACCTTCAACAAATTGTGTGGTTTGCGGAGAAGATCATCACAATTTCACAATTTCTGTATCCACCACAAGCATATCAGCCTTTTGGGCATAGTTTGGTATTTTGAAACCTTGGAGACAGAATTAATGGGACCCCCCCCCCACTACCACCATATATATACCACAGTATAATGTCTGGATGGTATGACCATATGAAAAATTAGACAATATACATACTAGCAACTATCTCTATTCACTCTCAAGTTCACTCTCAATTTATTCATCTATTTATTCATTTATTGTAACGTTTATGTGCACCTGTAAGTAAATTCTCTGTGTAACACCACCACCAGGAAAAATCCCATCTAAATTCCCATCCATGTGTTTAGTGAACAAAGGGGATTCTGATTCTCATACACAGTGGTTCTTCAGTTTTCCCCATAATCCAGTATGCAAGAAGTATCTGGAAGATGATGGATGGATGGATGGATGGATGGATATTTAGCATCCATGAACTAGAAATATATTGCCACATTTGTTATGTGCCTTGGGGCAACTGTGTTGTGAAAAGCACTTTTTAAAAATACATATAACTGAATATTCAGTTTAATTTCATTTTATAGTGTTTTTTAGGCCAAAAGTACAAACCGGTTATGCTTCAGTCCCATTAATAAGTGTGACTTCCCAGACATCGGTTGTTGTGGTCCAAAGAAATGGCACCTGCCTCCATGAGATGCAGCCTTGTAGGCTGCAGATGTCTGGTGCACCTGAGTAACAGGACCCAACCTGAGCATGAATGATTGAAGCGGGTGTGGGGAGGGGCGCATTACAGAGCTAGCACAGGGGACAGGTAGAGCACCAGCCCTCTCCCATCTCCCATTACCGCTGAGAACAGGAGTCAGGTTCACATGTGCACACAGACACACGGCATACACGTACATATGCCATTCATCACTCACGCGAACACACAAGCTCACACACACAGTCACGCATACCCAGATACAAACGTATACATGCCTATGCACACAAATACACATGTGGTAATAAACAGCTATCCCAGTAGTAGCTCTGATGTAGCACAGAAGCTTTATTAAACATTTACTGTATGTTAAGTAAGTCTAACAGTGCACAGGTCATTGTTCTCACCCTCTATCTCACACTGCTGTGCTCAGGCCCGGAGTCTACGGCTCTAATCACTCATTGGTCCGGCACAGAGATGAGATAAGGGCTTCTAGTTAATTAATTAATCAATCCAATTATTCATTCATGGGTAAAGTTACTTATCAGTCACGTGTACACAAAATTACAGTAGGAGCGCAATATAATGAACAATATATCTCTGTACAGCCATAGTTTTATTAAAAAGTAAGGTTGTGTAATGGGCTTGACCAACGAATTTTTTGATCCCTGTATGTAACTTTTCGGCAAGATCAAAAATTGTTATTTACTTTGCAAAGAGTCAATGGTCTATCAAAAATCTAAGGCAAAAATCATACCAGGACAGACTGAATATTTATTACCTGCTCATCATAGTTAAAGATGAAAAAGAGTTGAGAAATGATATTCCAGACCTGCTCCTGCGCTGTTGATAAAGAACACTTTACCTGCATACCTTTACAACAACAAAATCAAGAAGCGTAAATGAAACATGATCACGTAGATTTAGCGCGATGTAGAATGGACCAAAACCGCAGCTGCGGAAGTGGCTGGAACTGATCCATCCATCCATTTACTTTCACACAGCAGGGCAAACAACGACCACAGGTCAACCACGCAAGACTTGCAGAGCCGCTAGCGTCCGCAGGTGCGCCCGAGTGCCCTTCCTCTGTGTCTCCACAAACAGAGACACCTAAAGGGGCTCTGGATCAACCCCTCAGAAGGTCCTCCAACTATAGCCACTCGTCCATACTCCAGATGGGAAATAAACTCTTTTACAGGCACTTGCACGTGCCAGGTGTGAAAGATCCCAGGTGAACAGGACAAAAGAGACTTTCCCTAAATCTGACAGCTTTCATCGAACGCACGTCAGCCATTAACTTCTGCTTAAGATGAATATCTAGTGTTTTTATTATTGTTATTGCTGCAATAACATTATTATTCTTGTTGTTTGTATGTCCTGATAAATAATCAGCTAGGCTATGGGTATTAAGTTGATGGAGAACTGCAATCTGCAGACCAGCACCCTGTTCGTCTAAGCAACACCAGAGGGACTGAAACTTCAACGCAACTCTTGCAAAAATGCGCAGCCTATACGGGATTCGAGACTTGGAAAAATTCCACATCCTATTCCCATACTGCACGCTGACGGGAGCTACCTTACCGTGAATTCCTGTCTGGTGTGACATTTCAATGCAAGCTTCAAATTACTTCGCGGCGCAGATAATTCACAGTTTTCGCTTCCTCTTGCTTCGGCGCTTACGTTTCCTTCAGCGGCTCCTCGTTTCCCCTACTCTGCCTAAACACCGATGGCCCAGGACCCGGCTCGGCTCCTACAAGCGGCAGCCAGGAATGAAGCCGGCTCAGGCTTACTTCCTGGTGTGTGACATCACAGCTTCGAGGATGAATTTGGGGATCCCTGATGCACTTCAGAGCCGTGAAACGCGATCTGGGTAACGGCGACAGATCTGTAAAAATGCCAGGCTCAATGGTCACGCAGCAAAGAGCCGTTTCCTGCGGCATAGGGGGGTATCCTCTCTCCACACTTGCCTATCAAAACAATTAAAAGTGGCTTCTTGGCATGATATTCAATACTGGGATATCAGCAAAGTAGATAACTCAATATCTGCGTTTATTGAACCACATAAATTATGAACACCAACAAAATCATTTAGAATAGATATTTGACAAAGACGTGCGTGATTATCGTAAAAGTGAAATATTTCTAAGCTATTTGGAACATCCATTATCTTATACACCAAAGACAAAAGCTGCTCATGTGTACGTTGCTGATCGTCGCTGCTGTGGGAGCTGTAGTAAATGGCAGCAGGCTGACGGCTGACACCCTATCACACAAACCAGATCCACTCTGCATTCAACCGAAGTTACGGGTTCAAGTTTTAAGCCACTGGGTCAGGGAAACCTGACACCTGCTGGATGGGGCAGATCCCGCGGAGTCCAGCACACCAGCATAGCCTGGGATTGAGACTTATATTGCCAACAAAGAGCAGAGACAGAAAAGCTTAAGCAGATGTCCTCTGATTCAGCAACCACACAACTGATCCGGGGACATTTTCTTGAAAGCTTAGGGTCCCTTGTAGAAACTGCATTGATACATTGTCAGCTGAGCACACAGCTTCAATGGCAAATACTTGTCAGCACGTTCATGAGTGTGCATGTCGAAAGTGTGTCAGTCAGTGTTTAATGTCCCTCATCAGAGTGTGTGTGTGTGCCCCCCCCCCCGAGGGCTGAATTTGTGTAAGAGGTGCTGCTGAATAATGAATTGACATCTGGGCTCCTGGATTCACTACATACTGGTGAGTGAATTATAGATGACTGTCACAGGTTAACTCACAGGAGGTCGCAGAATCGAAAAATGATACTCGATATGAACACTTCTGTACTCCTGCCTACAGGTGAGTTATAGCCAGGGCTTCTGTGGCCAGTATCCAGCAGGTGTGCTCTGTGTGAACTGTTATAACACAGGTGTGGTGTGTGTCAGGGTCTATCCCACAAATAAGGTAGACAGTGATCTGCTATGATACAGATGTGGTATACATAAGATTGTATGTCACGGCTTAGGCATACAGCGAACTCTATCACACAGATCTGGTATACAAAGATATTAATCTCGCACATCTTGGTGATGTCACTTAGTCGATGTTGATGTCATGTGTGTCAGTCACATGGGAGTGCACAGTAAGAGGTACTGTCATTCAAACACTATTTAAATACCTGTGTTCAAAGATGGACTTATAAATTTAAGGTTAATGGCCCATTAGGGTCCTGTCATTGCATTCTTACATACAGTATTTAATCATTGTGTCATATGATGCCTGTGATAAGCTCTGGACCCCCTGCAACCCTGTCCAGGATGAAGTGTGATCATTGTAACATTTTGTGTGAGGATTGACAGCAAGAAATAGTGTACAGTGTGTAAACTACATTGTGTACAGACAGAGCAAACATACATTACATATCTGACTTGTAGACAGAATGTCTGTTTTTTAACTTGATTTTATATAATTGTAGACACATGATCTGACTGGGCTACCACTTTGCACTATGCTGCCCCTTGTGATTGTTGTAGTATTCATCCATCCATCCATCCACCTTCCAGCTGCCTATCCTTGTTAGAATGGTACGCAGTGGTGGCTCATGTGGTATCCAAGGCAAGCTTCACTCCAACCCCACCCAAAAACTGTCTACCTCAGCCCATATTGCCCTTGCCAAGATCTGCCACTGGTTATGGGGTCAGGGCCTGGAGCCTATCCCAGGCAGCACAGGGCACAAGGCTGGGGTAGACCCTGGATGTTAGTCATTATACCATATCAAGGCAATAAAAATAAAGTCAAGTTACTTTATTTGTCGCATCACTTGACACTTGCTAAGCACAGATGAGCGGAAAAACTGCAGGATTTCACAGCATAAAAAGTGCAAATAGGAAATGTGTATAAAAAGTGCTAGATATGAGTGCTCGTCCACTTCACAAAGTGCAGATCATGTGCACGTGTCAATTCAGTTTAATTCAAATTCGTATGAGTTACATTCGGACGACAATCGCATAAATAATGAGCAATCATATTCAATATAAATGAATAAAACAGATCCATGAATTACATTTAATTAAATGAAGTAGCTAATTTGTAGAAGTAATTTATTATTGCGCAGTGAAAGTAGCCACTGAAAACCAATTATGCAGTTCATATAGGTTGCAAATATATTACGTTAATACTACTTGTAGACAACAAGTCAAGAAAACAAAAACTTGCAGAAATGTGGCTTTAAGGAGCGGAGCTGCCCATTTGTGTGCGGTGTATTTTACTCCAGAACACCAGATGGCGGTATAGGCGTTTGTCAATTTTTTTTTTAAAACTGTCCTTCCACTTCAAGATGAAACCAGCACCACGTTTCCAGTCGTTTTGATGTTAGTAATTATGAAAAGCGTTCGGACTTTTGCGACTGTGTTTTACAATGATCCGTTTTGGACTAAATGTCTTCACTGCCGTTCGGAGAAGATACGACCGCTGTGCGCAGCAAAGCAGTTTGTTAATCCGCCTGTGCGGACACATGCTGCCGCTCCGAAGAAGAGAGAGCAACCGTCGGATACTGAAGCGGACACCAAAACTGGTCTAAAAGCTATAGATTTAGCCCAGAAATACCGGCGCGATAAAAACAAAGCAGCGGAAAGCGAAGTATGTATTTTCTGGGTATTAGGGGCGATGTTGGGAGACTCCGTCTTGCATTTGAGTCCTTGATCACGGTGCTGATGGGTCATGCGTGTCTGCACAGGTCCCGCTGTCCCCAGCGCAAAAGCGTGTCGCTGAGCTCCGGCAGCTGTCCCAGCAGTTGCAGTCCGTTCATCCCAACGTCCTGGCCAAAGCATTGCGCCGGGGCCTACTTTTCCACAACCATGACATCGTCGCCATCAACAAGCCCTACGGCGTGCCTGTGCATGGTACTTCATATATCATCTGCTGTGTTGTCATTACATGGGATGACAGTTATGTTACGAAAACTGCACAACTATTGTTTTGTATTTCTCTGACCACGAACTTAATGGGCCTTCCGGGTATTTGTGCTCATTGCTTTCATTTCTTTATTTTTTTCCTATTTACAGCTATCTACTTAGTATTTTGTAGTCTGTATCATGTAATTGTACGTAAACATGTACAGATTGTTACGTGACGTAAGGGCTTAAGTAAGTGAAGTCTGCAGTTACTGTCAGTCTATATGTAATGCTTACAGTTTTTAATTTTTACTAGTTGATGTACGGTACATATGGTGTGTTAGTCAAAAGAAAAGGTAATTTCTTTGTTTTGTGTCTCCCTGTTTTGAAAATAGGGTGGTGTGGAAGTGTTCTCTGACTTGCATGGGCATATTAAGCTGGTTTTTATTAATATTTAATAAATGTATTTGCAATAAGTTAGTTAATATAGTTAGGTGGTGCCTTTATAACTGGCAGTGGTCATGTAACACAGAAAAATAGCATCAGTAATGCTCTGTAGTCTAACAGCTGCATTGGATTGCTTCTGCTGTGTATTTTGTATAATGTCACTGTTATGGCTTTGAGTCCTAGTTTGGCATGGTCACTCCATATTCACACACGCTTTCATTTTTATTCACTTGTTCACTTTATACTGCCCGTATATTCATATTGTCTGCATACGCAGCAAGGGAATGCAGACCAATACTGTTTGTCCTCTGAGCTTTTCAATATCATAGGCGGGCCCGGTGTGGGAAATAACATCAACGATGTCCTGCCGATCTTGGCCAAGATGATCGATGGGATTCGGGGGGAATCGAGTCTGTACCTCTGCCACCGACTGGACAAGGAAACGACTGGGGTGATGTTATTGGCCAGGAGCGAGGAGGCAGCCAAACATGTGCAAGAACTTTTCAGAACTCATCAAGTGGAGAAGAAATATTTGTGAGGGCAAGAGAAACACCCAATCATCTAATAAGAGTTATAATCGGTACAGCTGTTCTGTTCTCACTTGACTTGTATGCTCTTGTTTTTTTACAGGGTACTTAGTGCTGGGGTGCCTGTTCCCTCAGAGGGTGTGATTGATATCCCTATTATGGAGAAAGAGGTCCAGGGGTCACAGCCACATTACAAAGTGAGTTTGTGCTCCTCTGCTGGTCGTACTGGGTATGACACTCTGTATCTGACTCAGTTGAAGATTAATTGCCTAAAATGTGAGATCAAACACTACACACACAAGATTCTGTCTTGCACAACAAAGACACATTGTGTATACTGTATTAAGTCTGCCAGTCAGAAATGTTACGAATTCACAACAGCAATGTTGTACCACCCCACCCTCATCCATCATCCCCCAGATGACCGTGAGTCCGATATACAAGGTGTCGGAGAGTGGTGATGAGGTCACGCGTGTCAGAGCCAATCGACAAGCCCACAGCGCTGTCACCCAGTACCGTGTGCTGAACAGCTCTGGAGGTTGTGCCCTGGTGGAGCTTCAGCCCATTACAGGTGTGAAGGAGGTTCCTCTGCTTTTATTTTGTTTAGTGCTGACATTGTCTAGTGGTCTAATGTTTTGAATTTTGGAACTGTAAATGGGGATACTAAAGTTGCTCTGAGTTTTACAGAGAACACAGGGGCTGGTGTTGCAGACTTCCACCCAGTTACGGAAGGGCAATCTATGCACCAGTGCAGGATCAGAGATTTATAGATCAGTACCTAAGTTTGATCTTTGTCAGCTGTATGTTAGTGATGTGCTGCTTCACTTATATGTCACTCTGGATAAATGTCTGATTGATAAATAAATGTAAATACACATTTTTCCAGAGTAACCTGTAGAACATTTATCTTTTGCATCAAGATTGATTGCTTTATTATAAAATTTACATTACATTCTTGACCATACGGTACAGCGAAAGGGGTTCCTATAGAACACAAGTAGCACATATATCCTGCAGCCTGGTTCATAAATGCATAATTACTTTTTTGTTTTATGAGGTATAGCTACTGTGTATTTGTCAGCAAGTCTGGTATGCATCCTGCACACCACAAAGTCCTTCTTTACATGACCCTTTAGGAGTGAAGCACCAGATCCGTGTCCACATGGCGTATGGGTTGGGTTGCCCAATCCTTGGGGACCATAAATATGCCCACTGGACCAGACTAGCACCGCAGGTAAAACTGTGGGTTCTCACTGTACATGTACTCCTGTTTAGTGACAAGTTCCAATCCAGCAACCAGGTCATTAAGTGAAATGGTCACTAAATGAAAATCATGGTAGCCTGGCCGTCACCATGACTGTGCTTACGACTTTACTTCAGCCTTCCATACTCGGTTTCTTTTATCCTTCGTGAAGCAGAAATTTTAACATTGTGTATATTCTCATTCAAAGATCGCATTTTGGCGTGCATTGTTATCAGGCATGTGAAATTTGATCATAAATGGACCCATTGGTCGGAAAATGTAATTTTTTTATTACCATCATATTTGCGAATGGTGGCTAATCAAGGTAGTTGCTGAATGAGGAATGGCTTGCTGTGAAGTACCTGGATTTGTGTTTAAATGGTGTCGAATGGGGGGCGGCACGGTGGTGCAGTGGTTAGCACTGTTGCCTCAGGGATCAGGGTTCACGTCTGCGCCCGGGTTCCATGTGTGTGGAGTTTGCATGTTCTCCCCGTGTCGTCGTGGGGTTT
>JAAGVU020000123.1:7712915-7735098 GCA_011763525.2 Mormyrus iriodes | reverse complement strand
CCCACCGACCCAGAACGTCTCGAGCTGAGGTCAGCAGCACCCCATCCCCACCATAAACAGTGTTGATGTTGTACCGCTTACCCGCCCGGAGCCGCCGGATGGTGGACCAGAATCGCCTCGAAGACTCTACTCTACTCCCGTAGAGTATAACTGTGTTTGTGCCCGGAAATAGGATGGGATCCCGCCCAGTGTGTACCCCTGCTTTGTGCCCTGTGCTGCCCCGTCTGATATGGATAACTGGTTAGAAGATGGAGTCATTATTATTTAATATTATTCTTATTCACCAGTTTTATAAATATCCAGATAGGGTGTGCATGTGTATAATACACTCTATGGTCTATTCAGCCGTAGAATGATGTGGGTGAAAAGTTGTTTACTGCACATAGACCACTAAAGTAAATCATAGCCTGATGAGCTTGAAAGGGGTTCAACTCATGGTACTCAGGAGTTACTCAGACTCCAGTCATGCTATCCTGGAAAGCGTACAAGCCATGCCATCTATATATGAAACACCAAAGGTATCTATAGTACAGGCATACTGAGGATTGTATTGCGCTGACCTGTACAAATTAATTCTCAGAGAAAAACAGCTGTTAATTATTATTGAGTCATTATTGCCAGTAGTGACTAATTTACAGAAAGCTTTGCCATAAAATGTCATTGAAACTATTGGTTAGCTTTTTAATATAGGAATGGCTACTTACATTTTTATCTGTTTATTGCTGAACTGATAATGCTGGATATAGCTATACTTAGACATGTGATATAATAAGGAGCAGGAGTGCTTTATATTGCATGTATAGAATATTTCTGCTTGTAAATTGCATTCAGATGTATGGTATATTTAATTTGCTGATGTGGCTCTTGGAATTATGGGAATTTGCATGTCCATACTATGATATGGTGAGGAACACTGTACATTTACTCAATTCCACATGCACTGTCTTTAGAATATCCACTGGTGATGGGCACTATCCTGGAGGAATGTACTGGAGGAATGTACCCTTTAGTTTGATACATGGGGGTAGCAGAGCACTGGTCCCATATACAGGTTTGAGGTGATTCTCCTTGTGTAACACTCTGTGGTAAGCATATTCACACAACAACGCTTTAGTGGATAAGCGATTATGGGAAATGGATGGCAGATAGTGGTAATGAAAGTGATTTAAATGTAAAATGACATGAATTATAGCAGTTTATTTAAAAATATGTATGTATGTTTCAGTTTCAGCATAGTAAGCTTTCACCTCTGATGGCAATATGATCAAAGGCCAACCAGAAAGACACTCGATCAAAATGAACTTCTCTGAGTGTGTCTTTTTGGAGGAAGAGACTGAAGCTATTTTCTGTGAGCCTCATCAGACATTGTCAGTCATTGCAGTGGTCATTCACCAAAAAGCACGTATAAGTGGTATTAAGAAAACCTCAGAGGTGTCAAACACAACAGAGCTGATGAGAAAGTCTACTAAATTATTCTCAGTAACAGTAAAAATGATGGCAATACCCAAATCAGGATTGTTTTCACCCATGTACTGTACCCAGGGCACTAAATTATTTGGCTGTACTGAAGTTACATGCCCCTGGCTGTTATCCCTGCAAAAATGCATGCTGACTCCCCAGACATTCCTAGTCAGAATTAGTGGCTGAATGAAGTGTGGACATGTGTTACACATGTGAAATAAACATTTCCATTACCAGAGTACTGCATGGTTCTGTGGGTTAAGAGTCTGTTTTTTTCTGGTAGGTTGTTGGTTTCAATCCCATGGCTGGTAGAGCAGTCATATCATTGCAAGACCCTTAACCTCAAAAGTTGTTTCAGGGCAATTGGAAAAATGACCGACCCTCAGCTCTGACCCCAAGCTTTGCTCTGACTTGTGTTTTTATGTTTGACTATTTTATAGCAGAACAAAATGGCATATGTGAAAGCCAATGAGGCCTTGCCTATTTTTGTGGGTATACATGTGAATAAGGTGCACTGGCATTTACAGGCAGTTATTGAAGATGGGTGAATGTCAGTGTCATTGGACACGCGCAGCACATTTACAGCATGTTGTCATAGCTTAATCTTATCTGTCCACAAAACACCCAGGATGGAAAGCCAGTCCTTCACAGGGCACACACACAGTTGGCAGCTTCTATCCATCCATCATGGTTAGTGTCATGGGAGGGCCTGGAGCCTATCCCAGGCAGCACAAGGTGGAGGTGCATCCTGAATGGTGTTTCTTCGGGACTGTGAGAGGAAACCTGTATGGCATACACAGAGTGGGGGCAGGATTGAAGCCTCCAAACTCTGAAGGTATGAGGCAGAAGTTCTGTCTACTCAGCTACCCTAAATGTATTACTTAAGTGTTACATTACATATCCATACAAACCATGAATACAATCACTATTCCGAAGGCATTATTGCCCTTATCGGTAATATCCAAGGCGTGAGTGGGCCATTCAACCCTCCTTATCATTGAAAATGTAGTTTTCAGTTTCTGGTGTCTGCTAATCATTGGTCCGATTAGCAAGTAACGACCTGACCTTGGAGATTATGTTTTATAGAGCTTCGTTTCGCTGAGTTCTAAGAAAAGATGACGACGTGTGAGATACGGGGAGAAATAACTGTGCAGATAAGATACTCTCCGTGGAGCTGAACCTGTTCCCTGTGTTGTAGGAGCTTACTTGTTGACAGGCAGGGGGGCCGTGAAGGAGGGGAAAGTTGGGACAATTCTAATAATGATAATTATTTTTGATTTTGATATTATTTGATTTGATATTGTTGATCTCTGAGGGGAAATTCTCTTTAGGCTTCCCTCAAGTTGCTCTCTCAAGGTGAGAGCAAGCTGGCTGCGAAGGGTGGCCACCTGTTGTGGCGTCCAGGGGGGCTGGGGGTCAAGGGCCTTGCTAAAAGACTCATATACGCGTCGAGGCTGGGCTTGAAATCAAATATCTACCTTCTATCAGTGGATTTAACCCACTGAGCCAAATGCTGCCCCAGAGCAAGAGGGGCCCTAAAAAATTTGGAATATAATTGCATTGGCATGAGTTGGGGGTCCAATGCAACGTGCTTTCATGGGGCATTAACAACAAATTCTTTTTTTTAAGCAAATGTATGCAATATAATAAGTTAATGTTGCCAAAATTGGTGTTTACCATTCTGTAACTTGAACTTTGCAGTTCTGACTTATAGTATGTCTAACATACTTATTTGTGTAACATGCCATTTATCACCTTCCTTATTACTGTTGTGTTATCTAGTATCGCAGCAGCAATTTTAAAAGGCTTAAATTGTTTTAAACATTAGCCAGATTATGGGTGTAACTTTAATTTTGCTCACACTGATGGTGAGTACCACACAATAATGAGTAATAGCTTTTTAGTTTAAACCAGAATGTAATATCACTAGAAGTGATTCGAACAGGAGCAGGGCTGCGTTTGAGGTCATACCAATATATGAACTGCTTTGGGATATAAAATTTCCGTCTACATTGCTCCACTGTACTGAAAATGGACACCAGCCATACAAAGGAAATTGTTCTGCATTGGTCTAGTGGTGATTCACGTGATACAGCCAGTGACAAGTATGAAGATATTTAATTTTTGTTGCTTTTAATTGACCGTCCCAAAGCACATTGCATTATATCAGTGTCTATAACCACTACCTTTCCACAAATTTGACCACATAGTGTATATTTTACATGACCTTCTGATCTAGTTGTACCAAGACAGATATTTGGATAGAAAAATACTGACCGAAAACAGCTCAAGAGCAGCAACTGCATCTGCTAGCTACATATTAATCCACCACCCCACCCTAAAGGCCACCCTGAGACAGGCACAGTCAGTCACCTGCGGAATCCTCTACATCTCACCTTCACAGGTGCCCTCTGATATGGGGGGTTGGGTATGTGGGACCGCCTAGGAGGAGTTGGGGGGGTGGGGGAATCCCTGTTATCAGCAGAGGCAAACCTCTTACCCGCTGTCAGGTGGCTGAGGATGACTTTGTCAGGAACGCTGTTAGACATGGACTTGGTGGATTACAGTGATGCCCTGGACCCAGCCTACACTACACTGGAGTTTGAGAATCTTCAGCTTCTCCCAGTAGCCCTTGGTGAGTCTGTTGTTGAAACTGTTTCTTTGTTCTTAAGATATAGCTGCCACATAAACCATTAAGATGCACGTAAGCCTTATCTGGTGTTCTTATGATTTATAAAAAATCACTGAATTTGCTGTTTAGTAATATTACAGCATTGGCGTAAACTACATTACATCTAAATACATTTTTTTTGTTTGGGAAATGAGTCATTTGAGGGGGTGACACGGTGGCACAGTGGTTAGCACTGCCGCCTTACACCTCTGGGACCTGGGCTCAAGTCTCCGCCAGCATCCCATGTGTGTGGAGTTTGTGTGTTTTCCTCGTGTCATTGTGGGGATTTCCCCCTCTCAATCCAAAAACATGCTGAGGTTGGTTTGCATTACCATATTGCCCATAGGTGGGCAGGTGTGAGTGTGCTCAGTGATAGGTTGGCTCCAGACCCCCCAAGACCCTGAATAGGAGAAGTTTCAGAAAATTGATGGAGTAGTTTGAACTACTACAGAAGGAATGAATAAATATTGGATTGTTTCATGCTGGTTGGCAGGATAATTGATGGTATAGTAAGCATTTTGTAACAATTTTTGAGAGTTTGTGAGTTTTTTAAATGCATGTGTTTGTTTTCAAGCTTATTTATTTAGGTACCCATTGAACATTTCTAGCTCTTTTTTAGTTAATCCTTTTGGTTATTTTTTATATTAAGAGTTAGAAATTTTTTTATCAAAATCAGAAATACCGTGTTTTCAGCAGTAGGGCTTTGTCATGGTTTTAGATAATGCTGTTTTTTCTTTTAGTTTGGTGAAATAATCCTCATAATTGTGAATGTTAGTTATCCATCCACCAAATTATGAATAAAAACCCTGCCCTGCTTTGTTATCAGTGAGTTTTCAAGGTTCCTATTGCTAATGTAGACGTACCGTTCCCTTTGATCAGAATAAAAGCAATCAGTATATTGAGTGACGTGATCATCATTCCCATTGTTAAGTGAGTAAAATGTCAGTGTTAATACATCTGTCACTGACTGGCTATTGGCATGCTCTTTATTTACCAAAGAAAAAACAGACCGTAATGTAAATGGCACAGCTTCTAAATGGTGACTTTTATGGTGTGTATTTGGTATGTTGCCATAAATCATTCATACAATGGGTCTTTTATGTGGGAAACAGGATGGTTTGACACAGATTTTGAAAATGCATTAGACTGAAAGGTACATGTGCTTTATTTTAAATATGTTTTAAATAGGGGTACATGTGATGAGACACTAAATGAGAAAGAAAATTAAAGTTTTATCACTTCCTACATTAAAGAAAATCATATCATTGTATCAAGTGTTCCCTGGAGAATTCCTGTTTGTTCGATTAGTCCTTCTGTCTACAATAACTAATTTGACCCTTACTATGTGTTTTGTGACTTGTGCTTCTAAATAATTGATAATGATGAGAAATGTGAAAATGTTTTTTTCAGCATTTACATTGTACACAGCACGTCAATATGTTAGATTTTTTTTTGCCAGGATTGCAGATGATATTAGTAAGGATTACTTTGATAATATCCCTGTAAGGCAGATGTATATACTGGATTTTAGTCAGTACTTAACTGCTTGTCTGAGTTTATCCATTTCACTGATGTAATTGACCATCTGAGCACTGAGGATTTTAGGTTTTCAGAGGGACTGGACCCTGTGCACTTCTGGCTATTCAGGGTCAGCATTTGGCAGCTCAGAACCACTGTCCCAACTTGTCCTAATCTGTCCCTTCAGAAGTTCTAAATTATCAATAATCATATATCCATCTCCCTACCACAGGGAGGCCTAAGCCTCAGGCAGCCCACACACTCACCCAGCTACTATGGCCATTTAAATTCAGTTAATTGCATGTATTTTGACTGTGGGAGAAAACTACAGTACCAATAGCAAACCAGCACAAGGCAAAGAGAGCATGCGGACACTACACACAGAGTGGAGGTATTCAGCTAACCCATTTTGAACCCATTGAATCCAGAACCAATTTTGACACGTAGCCTTCCCTGATTTCAGACTCCCCTCTGGTGAGCACCAGCGGGCATGGAGCCACCTATCCTGAACCGGGTGCCCTGTGTACCATCTGCGGAGACCGGGCCACAGGCAAACATTACGGCTCCTCTAGCTGCGATGGCTGCAAGGGCTTTTTCCGCCGCAGTGTCCGCAAGAACCACGTCTACTCGTGCAGGTAAGACCATCCCATTCCTAAATGTGCATCCCATTTCTGAGTGTGTCCCATTGCTAAATGTGCATCCCATTCCAAAGCACATCCCAGAATGAAGTGTGTCCCATTCTTGAGTGTGTCCCATTCCTGTCCCATTCTTGAGTGTGTCCCATTCCTAAATATGCATCCAATTCCAAAGTGTGTCCCATACCTAAGTGTGTCTCATTCTTAAGTGTGCCTCCGATTCTGAAATGCGTCCCCTTTCTAAATGTGTATCCCATTTCTAAGTGTGTCCCATCCCTAAATGTGTATCTCCTATGGAATGTGTTCCATTCTTAAATGTGCCTCCGATTCTGAAATGTGTTCCATTCCTGAGTATGTCCCATTCCAAAATGTGTTCCATGCTGAAGTGTGTCTTATTCCTAAATGCGTCCCATACCTTAGGGGATTCCGATATTGAAGTTTGTCCCATTCCAAGGTGCTCCCATAGTGAAATGTGTCCCATGCCTGCCTGAACCAGTAGATTTACTCATGATATCTCACTGCAGATACACACTTGTTAAAAGTATCAAGGTTTTATGCAAGGCGTGATCCATAGAATTGAATCATTTTTACTTTTCTGAAGTCGGATCCCAAAACTGAGACACAGCAATGAATATAAATGTGGTTCTGTAGCCACTAAGAAGCATTAAAGCAGTATGAGATGTTATACAGCACTGGCTGGGGCTGCTTAACTTCAATACAGACACTACCAGTATTCTGACATATTTTTTTCTCATTTATTTCAACCTTTGGTTCATCCATTTGATGATTTGTACCTGTTCTTGTTGTTTTATTATCCAGGTTCGACAGACAGTGTGTTGTGGATAAAGACAAAAGGAACCAGTGCAGATACTGTCGGCTGAAGAAGTGCTTTCGAGCAGGAATGAAGAAAGAAGGTCACTATATGTTCATGTATCTCACCATTACACTCCTGTCCCATCTGCTTAAAAAGTGATTCATAGCTGAGAATTTCTGTGAAGAAAGCAGCTCAGATTTTAGGCTTTCGAAGATGGTGAGTTAGTCACTGCTGTACTGTTGATCATTTGGGAGGGTGACCAAGATTGTGTTAGATATACAAGGAGTGAGTTTTTGGTGTTAAAGAAGTGGGATGGCCATCTGTGACCCCTGCGATGACGAACGCCTCTGCCTGTTCCCCACTCAGCGGTGCAGAACGAGAGAGACAGAATAAGCAGGCGGAGGTCAGGGCATGAGGATGCCAGCTTGCCCTCCATCAATGTGCTCGTACATGCGGACATGCTCTCAAGACAGGTACAGATATGCGGGTGATGTTTGTGAGTTTGTCTCTGAAAGCTATGTATCATCCATCCATCCCTCCATCTATCCATCCGTCCATCCATCCATCCATCCATCCATAGCCATTTATTGAATACAGGGTCAGAGGGAGCTTGGAGCCCATCCCAGGGCACAAACACAATTACACACAGTCACACACACTTCGGGCAATTAGAGATGCAGATTCATCTGACTGCCTGGCTCAACACAACTCTGTATGGATAAGCGATTATGGAACATGGGTGGTATAAATATACGTCATAACATTTAGCCATATAAATATAATTGCTGCATCTGGATTTATCAAACGTAACCTCAAGGAAGAAAGTATCCAGCATCAAAAACAGATTATAATTATTAAGTTTACATATTATATATGATTATCCATCCATTAGTCCATTTTCTGTAACCACTCTGTAAGACTCTGTGCTTGTGATCAGAAGGTTGTTGGGCGAAATCCCATGGCTGGCATAGTGATTTCACCATTGGGCCCTTGAGCAAAGCCCAAACCTCCAACTGCACCAGGGACTGTCTGGCCCTGAACTTTTGAATTGGACCGCACTTTTGATAAAAGCATCTGCTAAATATATTTGCCTTTCTCATGTCCTGCCAATCTGGCATATGTCTCTGACAGTAGACCATGTACTGTAAATGGTGGGGGGGTTGCCCCAGACCCCTTAACCTATTAAGTTAATTTGAAGTCAACAGCAATTTTGCTTGTGCTTTGAAAATTATTGTGCTGCAAGACTTTATTTTATGAATGGAAGAAGAGCCATTAGCAGAGTAGTACCATACGCTCCAGCAGATACGCAGCACAGAGGGACCTATTTTGCAGTACAAAGGCGGTCTTTATAACCCCAGAGTTTGTAGGACAATAAATATTGGTGGTTATATTTCAGATTCTAATGTATCCAGTAGTGTGAGCTCTTGCTTTTTTAGTGGACTGCAATACAAGTGAGTATCATGGATTGTGTCACAGATATCGGCACCGGATTCCCTCCTACATGGGGACATCAGGACTAGGAAGGTCGCGACCGTCCCAGATGTGTGCGAATCCATGAGACAGCAGCTGCTTGTCCTGGTGGAGTGGGCCAAGTACATCCCTGCCTTCTGTGAGCTCCCGCTGGACGACCAGGTGAGACTCAGTGTACAGCAGCTAGTCCAAACCAATCTGTCACACTTGCACAGCATGCTCTTGGCTCAGAAAATGGTCATAAGTTTACGATTATAGCATTTTTCTTTACTTAAATGCTGAGTTTACTAATGGCATTTATAGCAGGACAATCACAGGGTAATAAGGTTTTGGCCTCGTCTGTCCCTCACTCTCCATCTCCCTCTCTCTTTCTCTCTCACTCTCCCTTCCTCCCTCCTCCCCCTCTCTTCCTCTCTCTCTCTTCCTCTTTCACTCCACCCCACTCCTTCCAGGTTGTTCTACTGCGTGCTCATGCTGGGGAACATCTACTCCTTGGGGTGATCAAGCGGTCAGTGCAGTTCAAAGACCTGCTACTTCTTGGTAAGAATCATCCAGGTGTATTAGGATACTTTTCTCAAACAATTGTTTTATTTTTATTAAAGCCTGTGGAAATGGGGACATTTTTTCAGTCCCCACGAAAAGAAGACTGGTTATTCTGATATGTAATCATGCATGTAACATTGTGAGGAAGTTAAGAAAGGTCAACTAATGACATGACATGTCTAAACTAAATGGCTCTGTGAGAACACTATATCTGTCCTTTCCAGGGACACTTGTTGTACTTTGACCCAGTCGCTGTAACATGAGTTTCTCACTGGCTCGCCGTTGTATTTTGAGTGATATTTCATCCTGCTTTCATCAGGAAGTGGTCACATCATAACCCGGAACTGCAGTGAGCTTGAGGTCAGCTGGATAGCGGCGAGGATCCTGGATGAACTGGTCCTGCCTTGCCAGGAACTTCAGATAGATGACAACGAATTCGCCTGCCTGAAGGCCATCATTTTCTTTGACCCGGGTACAAGCTCTGACACGTGACCCCAACACAGCCAATGCTATTTGTGCACCCGCCATTCATAAAATCTTTCTGTGACATAACCTGCGAACGGATCAGGATTGGGGCTATATTAAAAAAATAATTGTTCGTTCCCCCATGTCTGTCTCACAGACGCGAAGGGCCTGAGCGACACAGGACACATAAAGCAGCTGAGGTCCCAGCTGCAGGTATGCCTGGCTGACTACATCGCTGACCGGCAGCATGAGTCTCGCGGCCGTTTCGGCGAACTGCTGCTCCTGCTGCCCGTGCTGCAGAGCGTGGCCTGGCACATGATCGAGCAGATCCAGCTAGCCAGGCTCTTCGGCTGGGCCAAGGTCGACAGCCTGCTGCAGGAGATGGTACTGGGAGGTGAGGCCACCGCCAGCACATGTCCTTCATGCATACCACCCGAAGCCCTCTGAGAAATATTCTGCGTTCAACAGCTGGTCGCTAAAAAAGATAAAAAAAAGGCTTACATTTGCACTGTATCTTAATATTTTAAGCAATAATCCAGCATAGGCACCTGGCTGAAGAGTTCACACACATGCAGCCCCTTTAAGACTGGCTGACCCCACTAGATAGGGGTGCTTAGAGTGAGGGTGTGAGACACGGAGTGCAAACAAAGGACAAAAATAGGAACACGAGAGGGATTGGGGTGGAAGGCAGTGAGATCCTCTGTATAAATAAGACTCATACTGTAAATAGGTGGTAATGAAGGGTTTGTTGCAGTGGAGAAAATTCATGGTACAATTCCAAAGTAGTACTAATATTGTTATTTAACACAAGAAAATGAGGAATTGTCTGCCTTACACCAAGAGGAATGAATCTTGTGAGAAAATAATTTCTGGATTTTGCCTGGAATGCAATCCGAGAAGGCATTGAAACCATGAAGATCAAGCTTTTTCAACTTAATAGTGAGTTTTTATGCAGGACCAGTGCACCATCTTTTGATGAAGTGGTACATCACTTCATCCAGCCGTACAAAAAAAATCTCGTTTTTTTTCATGCATGATTGAAGAATCCAGATTTTAGGATGTAAAAAGCATGTGGCTTTATTCTGGTCTTTTGAAAGATCACAAGAAGTTGTTCTGGAGAATGTTTGCAGTTAAACATAAGACTGATGATGTTTTAACCCAGAAAAAAGGGAAAAAAGAAATGTGCCCATTTATATGTTTAAATTCAAGAATGCAAGACTTATCTAGATTATTCAATAATACTCAATCACTGAATTTCAGGTTTGGTGAATGAAATGCACTATGCATCTCCTTTACATCCAAATGGAGTCTCAGAGTGCCTCAGCAATAACTATAGGGTGGGCAGCAATATGCCTTTGAATGACAGAGGGATCAGTAAGTATAACCACCCTGCCGAGTTTCCAATTTAAAAATGAAAATGCCTTTAATCCAAAGCTGGATCAGTCTAAGTTTTGTGTGGTTTTCAGGCCAATATATTGTAATGACATGACTGGACAAAATTATGTGCTACATAGTGGCAACGGAATCCCCCCCCCCCCTCAAAAAAAAGCCTTGACGTCATTTCCCCTTTCTCTGTTCCTCAGCCTCTCTCGAAACGCCCCTCGCATCACCATTAGCGACCTCTATCTCCGAACAGTACAACCTGGGCCAGAGTGACATCACCATGCTGCCCAAAGACACAACGCTTCTGCCCCAGCACATTCCCACCAAGCAAGAGAGGCACTGAGCCTCCTCACAAACTGGAAGCCATCTTGGCCCTGATTTACCTCCTACATTAATATTTCTGTGGTGGTCCTTTTAAAGGTGCTTGTAAATAACTCCTAGCATGTCAGGTATGCATTGTATGTACCGTTAAACAGGTTTCTTTTTATAATAAATAAGTTTTTAAAATATTACATTGGTTTATCACTTTGTCCCAATTTTAAACATCATTACATTAAGAAGTAATGAAACCTTGTAACTACCACACTCAAATTTTATTATTTTTTGGAGAAATTTTAAGGTATCCCAAGTGCGTCAAATTAACAAGAAATAGTTTGCTATTATTCCTACAAAACTGAATTACAGCAGTCTTCACAGAAACTGCAAAGTACAAATTGAGCTATTTTTCAGGCTGACATGCAGCCGCACCAGTGTCCAAACCTCATCTCCATGGGTAGTGAAATGTGATTTCTGGCTTTTCCAGGACCACCCTTTCCAGCCATAATAGCTTTAAAATAATCAGTCTGAAATTTATAGGAATGCAATTCTTACTTATCCTAACCCAGAGGTTCTGACTCAAAATATTCAAATGTGCAGTTCCCCTTCCTTAGGCACAGATGCTAGCAAAAAGTAGTCACATTTTACTTCCCAGTATTCTTCAAGTGTGACGCATTTACACATGGCATCCCTATTTGAAACTATGTAGGAATGAAAACTGACAGCATCCAGTCAGAAGACCGTAAACCATTAGTATTTAAAATTACTTTAGACAGTTCAGATACACCAAATATGATGTTACTATGACTTTATTGCCATAAATGTCAGTTATATTTGCAAACATAAATGTAGCAGAGCGGCAGCTTTGAAACCAGCTGAAAGCAGATCATTTACACATTCAAGGCAAAGACTAAAACTGACAGCAGCTTAATACAGAGGATAATTCAAAAATATACAAAGATTTGTATAAATCAAATCATTGGAAGAAGCATACAAAATAGCATGTAGTAAATATATACCCAAAATAGCTTAAGCATTACTTAGAGTACTTATTTTTGGTTGTATGTCAGGAGGTTAAAGTGCATGAAGAAAAAAATCAAGTCATAAGGCGTTGACTGAAAGACTAAACACAAATGCAGACGAAGAAATGAACTAGAGGAAAGCACTGAGGGCAGTCCATAATGTTACATTTTAACTTGTTCATCAACTCACTACCTACATTTTTTAAAAAATTTTTCACAAAAAATACTGCATCAATAGTAAATAAGACATCAAACAAAAACAGGATAGGAAAAAAAGATACGCCTAATCTTACTTCAGGGAGGGCAGCACTGGTGGTAGAATTTGCTTAACTGGAAGGGGGGCTGCAGCAGTAAAAATTGTCAAAAAAAGGAAAGAATAAAATTTTTACAGCACACTCCACAAACCACTGAAAATGGTTCCGTGACCCACTTTTGGGTTGCGACCCATCAGTTGAGAAAAGCGTAGTTGTGAGCTTCAGCCTAAGCCCTAACATCTCCGAAACGCATCACATCCTTTCATATATTTTTTGGTCCAGGACTACACACCCCCTTACACTCTGACACACGTCACTGACAGAAGACAGCTCTGGACCCACAGTAGTATATCAAAACCAGTTCAGATCAGGAATGGGTATAATCAAACAGACACGCACCTGGCTGTCTGTCTTTAAAAATTATTAGCGTTGAGACATTAAAAATCAGAAGTTCACAAATGCTCTTGGTATTAAATAGTGCACACATACTGTAACATGTCAAATGCACCTGGCAAGACATTATACAAGAAAATTAATTGAAACCAATCAATCTTTGGGGTTCAGAATAAAGAACTGAGCAACACACACTATATTTTGTGTACACAGTTAGGCAAACTTTTGGAAGTAAATATAGAATTTTTAAAAAGACATGATATAAATTACAAATATATCATTTTGTGCCTCATTCCAGAATGCTGGAGCAAGGACCATAGAAAGTGCAAATTAAAGCTCTTGGAACATTCTACGAAACTGGACCTCATTATTCAACTGCATAAATCAAACAACATTTTTCAGCAAGTCTGGTGTCTAAATACAGCAAAAGCTTTCGTATTCAGCAACATCATGACTGAGGCACTGCTGGATTTTCCAGAAAAAATTAATTGTAACATTTCTCACACTTACTTAAATCCTTTTATACACACAAATGATTATTGTATTGTTATTTTAACACACTGTAATGTCACTGTTGGATGAAGTTGGATATTTGATACAACACAAGATATCGCAAGGTAAATGGCTGCAATGCAAGAAGCATGACTATTAAAGCATGTTGTTCCGTAAGCATGTGCAGGAACTGACATTTATATTGCATAATGCATTTCTTGGTTATTTTTGGTGTAAATAGAACCGTTACTACTTATTATGAATTTTTAATTTTTCTATTGATTTTAGAATTGGGCTGTTACTAGAATACCAGATACGAGGGCATGTATTGTACAGCTATTTTGGACTTTCAATAAAACATACCACTAATTGGTTTATTAAAAGGTACTGAATAGCGCACATCCATTCTAGAGCCAGTCCCAGGCAGCATAGGGCACGTGGCAGGGGTACACCCTGGACCAGATGGCAGGTTATTTCTAAAACATTTGAAATGGTCCCATTACAATGTAGTCAGATGGCATTCATTAAAGAAGAGTGATACTACCAGCATCTCGTTACTGTGAAACATGAAAGTTTTGGCTGCTAAGATGGCGACGGCAGGCAGAGCAGGGTGCCACGGGCTTTAACTGAAGTCTCGGTTTTTGAACGCCAATGGAGCCACAACCGTCCACAAGTAGATACCTAGGCAAACCCAGCTGGACACCATCTTCACCCAGACGACAGGCCACTTGCTCATCATAGTGTTGTGATGTGCGTCGGGGCTAAAACCGGAGCAAAAAAAACAAACAGGGCAAAACAAATGCATATCATCACAGTGCTACTCCAGAAACAGGTCTACAGGCGTGCATACGAAAAACTAACAGCGATAAAAGCACACCTGCCTTGTTCACTATATCTCTCCAATATTACCAGCATTAACAGCAAAATTAAAATCATACAGAAATGATCATCAGATCTTACATGTTTATACCACTGAAATATCTTGCATTTAAACCCCCCTTTCAGAAGTGATTACCTTTTGTAAACAGTTTGAACGATAATATGTATATGTGCTATAAGATGTTATGATTTCAGAAGTATGCAATCTACAGACTTATCTACTGACCTGTACCAGTTTGTCAGTGTTACCATTATGTAAAGTGAAGCCAGAAAGAGCATTAAATGAAAGGCCGAATAGTTGTACTGGACAGCATCTCTCTCGTTATCCTTGAAGCGTCTTGGCCCTCTGGACTCATCCGCCTCATCGGGGGTGCTCACTGCGTAGTCGTCCAAGATGACCGTGTCATTGGAAGACAGGGTCAGCTTATTCACCTGGCTGGTGCTGGAGGACCGGATGCTGCCAGATGCCATGAGGTAGGGTTAGGGGTTAGGACAATGCCCATTCCCTCCTATTCTTATGAGCCACCTCTTACTTTTTAATATCCTGTCAAATCATATTTGTTACTAGAAGGTTATGTTCCTGGAAGACACTTACATTACATTTATTTCTTGCGTTATTTTTTTTTTTATCCAAAGTTATATAATGTATAACTATATAAAATGTATATACATACTACAACTGTGGTTAAGAGCCTTGCTCAGGGACCCAACAGGGCAGCACTCTGAACTCTGGGATATGAACTGATGACCTTCCGATCACAAAACAGCATGCTCACCTACTGAGCAACACGCTACCCCAATTCTACTCCACAGCACCTGATTAATTTGAGAACAGGTTCTCTTTTCAAAAATGATTGTAAGAAAGGAAGCCGCTTGCTTAGTGCCAATGGGATCCCATGCTCTCGCGAGGATACTGTCGTTTACCCATGACAAACCAGAAACACACTACTGTGGAAGACAGATGCAGCTTGGTGACGGGAAAAGGGCACCATGGCCACATCTGGCCTTTGCTTCCATGAAGACGGTCCATCTTACCTCGAGTAGAGAATGCAGATGATAAAAATGAAGAGTCCCACGATGCTCTGGGCATCCCACCATGGCAGGTAAGGGGTGGAGGGGGTGGGCGCCTCGGTGCTAACCAGCACAACTTCTGTCTGGTTTTCCACAGCCAAGGGTGAAGGCGTGGGATCTACAATCAGCTGGAAGATGCGGAGCAGGCCAGGATTGCACTTCCGATCTGGGGGGTAGGAGGGTGAGGTACAGGGTACAAGGTCAGGGCCACCCTAAATAGGGCACAAGGATTTTAGTCACTTTTACCACAACTGGATAAAAAGTTTGAAATCAAGCATCATGCACTTACTGCATGTTTTTTACTTGATGTGTCTTTTTAATCCTGGAATTTTACCCTGGCAATTCCCCAAGGTGATTCTAAAGCTACTCAGCTTATACGAGACCATCATGCTTCACCGGGTATATGACAAATAAAGCGTCATGTCAGTGCAGACTGCTGGCAGGGTTGGAGTTGGGGTAAGTGAAAAAAATTCACTATTACTATTTTTAAACTGTTTATTTACATCAGCCATTAACTGCTTCACTATCCCCATCATAAGAACACAGAACCTTTAGAAATGACAGTCTAGTGAAAATGTCATCACAAATGAAGCATGCAGGAAAGTACTTCATATGTGGCAAGGTGATGTTCTTACCAGGCTCATTGGTGATAGCAGACCAGGTCAGGTAAATGGTATACAGGGAAATTATGGAGGACTGCAGCAGGCCAGAATGTGGATTAAATTCCTGCTCACGCACACACACACACACACACACACACAAATGAAATTAGAATTTCACATGAAAAACTGTACACACACAGTTTAAACCTAGAGTTCCTTTACTAGCTGTACAGAGATGCAGAGTAGTCCAGGCAAGTGGAAACATCGAGGAACTGTCAGGTTTACTTTGTTCCACAGAACAGTGCTGTCTGACACACGGGGTTGTAAGATTGCTAGTTCAGAAGCATCACAGCTTTCATCATTTCACTTAATCAGTAAGCCCTCTGGAAATTCTTTAGCTTTGTGCCAAGCGAAGATGGTAAACCACAGGACGTATGCAAGCCTGTATGCAAGTTGTGCCACCGCAAAATAATGACAAAGGGGGCAAACACCACAAATTTAGCAAAACATTTAAGGGAGCAACACGCGATGCAAAACAAAGTTAAACAACGGTCTGCAGTTATTTTTATCTGTGGGTCATGTTCTGCTCTATGTAATCTTGAATGGTCATGTTTATTAGGGTTTATCATCTGGATACAATACTTAGAAGTGTTTGTGCTTTGAGAAGACTAAAAAGCCATGTAAAAGTAATTACATCTATTCTACTATACACTGTTATAATAATATAAAGTAATATCTAATAATTAATAGTGTTTACTGCTTGCAAATGTCTCAAAGTGATTGCAGTGCGATTACAATGACAACATTTTAAACTGGATTTAAGAAAGCACATCTTTACACAGCATGTAGTTAGAGTATGGAATAGTCTTCCTATTAGTGTAGTGCATGCTAAAACCTTGGGTTTCTTTAAATCAGAGCTAGATAAAATTTTACCAACTTTAAGCTATTCGTTAATTCTCCCCAGGCCTCCCCTCTTTTGTAAACTTATGTTAATTACTGCACTTATTATGCTTTGACAATGCAATGTGAAGGGTTTCTTAGACATAATGACATGAGTTTACAAAAGGTTGTAAAGTTTTTACTGCGAACAAAAACACAATTGCAAATGAAATTATTTTTTAAACATGTCTTATATACTGTTTTGTGTACCAAAAAACGATTTTGAATACTTCTCTTGGTATCGTATTGAAGTTTGAAATTTTGGTATCGTGGCAACACTACTCCCTTGCCTTATTAATAAGGGTAGCATTTCCTTTTCTTGTGATTGATTGGCTGTAGAAAACACCACCACTCTCAATTTGCCTTCTTTTCTGAAGTCACTGATCTCATTGACAATCTTCTGTTCAGGGTTGATCAAGTACCCTGCGTGTGAGCACAACGAAGGTCTTTAATAAGCGTGGCTTCAGTGAAAGTCATCAAGATGTGGCTGAATCATTTTAATTGTAAGACTTAAGCTTTAAGTGGGAATCAATGGTAATGCTAACCAGGCTAATTCAGTTAAGCACAGATTTGTTTAGCGACCTTGATGGAATAAGCAAGAGCAGTGGATGTTGAAGACCTCGCACACATGTAGTCAACTCTAAGGCTACGTCCACACCAATATGTTTTTGTTTAGAAACACAAAAGTTTTCTTCCGATTTAGCCTTCCGTCCACACTAACACGGATCTTTTTCTCTCAGAAGCAGAGAAAATTTTCAGCGCTGTCCGACAACTAATCTTTCTGTCAATGCATCAGTGTGGATGGTCATAACTGTAAAAATTTTGGTATGCCTATATCAGACAGTTCCGACTGGTTCGTATTTAGCTCATTACCCTTTTCTGATTAGCTCTTCGTTTCTTTTCCTGATTGGTTATTCGTCACAGGAATGAATAATATTTTTCCTTAGTTTTCACATGGAGGACAGGATGTACAGGAGTTTTGCCATCTGGAAAATGTTCTATGGCTTACATGTTTGAACCTAAATCGTGTTTTGTGTATATTGTATGCCATTTAGAAGCAAAGAAAACTAAGAATTTACCAATCGGTGCTTATTGCAGATAAATTGGAGTAAGACAAGAGTGCAGTGAAACTTGAAGGGAAGAGAGTGAGATGTGTAATGACAATTTCTGGATCCATGATGCATTTTACTGATAACTGTGTTGTTGCTGTGATTTTATTAACCTACATGGTTCCTTTTACGTACAACACTACAGTACTGCGATATTTTGCTTTTGCTAAATAAAACACGTGCATTTACATTAAAAACATTGTCTGTGAGGATAAAATCAACAGTCAAAAACTGAACTTTATTACAAATAAAAGTTAAAATAATTCAAAATATCTACATCATTTCTTGAATTCTAAAAAAATTTTTGATTGGACAAAAAGAAATGGGCAAATGACACGTTGTGCTCAAGCTACAACAAACGAAAAGAAGTTAAATACCCATGCCCAGTGTAGGCTAATGTGACATTTGCCTACTACACAATACAAAAGTTTTTCAGCGCTAGTGATAACAGTAGTGTGGATGCAGATGTTTTTCCTTTGGAAACCCCCACAAATTTTTTTTAATGCATTAGTGTGGACGCAGCCTAAGTAACGATGGGAAAAAATGTAAAGAGGCACTGAATTCAACTAGGTAACCCTAGTGTCTCCCTCTCCTGAAGTTTTCCCCCATAAATTATCCATTATCATGTTCATCATGTCACATTCAGCTCTCAAATATTATTTTGTTACGCCTACATCAGTTATGTTTTTCTTGGTGAATGGAGGATGTTTATAGACATAAGTGACCTTGTTGACTGTTTCAAAGAGTTTCTCAGGCTTTCTTCAGACCTACCGACTCTACTTAGTCTAAAGCTCAGCCAGACCCAATGCTGAAGAATTATAGACAAGGATAAGAAGTATAATAGAGTATAACAGAGTGAGAGAAAAGGTTACAATGACTCTTCACACACATCTGTGTTCTGTGTCCCTGAAGCACTCCCTAACCTACAGCCTAATAATGATGAATAAAATGAAGTAAGACCATCATGGATAATTACAAAGCCAGTCTGATAAGAAAGAAATCCCCAAATCATCACTGATGAGCTTTCAGATTGAGTGAAGTTATGGGAATGGGTTGTGGAATCAATCATCCACAGTGGGCGAGTCTATTTTGGCACAGGAAGCTCACACTCACCTGCACCTTATCCAGGACTGAAATGATGGAGACAAGGATGCACAGGAGGACATTGAAGGTGACGAAGAACACGTTCAGCCCACAACCCTCGGACCAGGCATAGAACACATAGAGCAGGACGACAGCAGTCAGGAACAAGGCGTAGCTGACACCAGTCACCAAGCATAAGGCTGAAAACGACCAGGGTTGGGGAGAAAGATGGATGCTTGAGTCTCCACGGTTCAGTGATCCCATCTGACCAATGAGGTGATATTTCCCCCACTGAGAAGCAAGAGGCGTTACCTGCAAACCAGCCTCTTGAGTTCCCTTCCTCCTTCTTGCCCATCCAGGACTCGTTCAAAGAGTGGGCGAAATCGACCAGGAGGATCAGCTGGATGAAGATGAAAAAGAACGCACCGATGGCTCCTGAAATAAACCAAACTTCACAGAGAGGGAAGGATGTTAATATGAGATGGGATTTCATTTCATGTGAAACCAGACAAATGGCCAGGCTGAAGCCTTACATCGGGTGAAGAGCCCATCAGGGATGTAAAAGGCACCAACTGTCACAGCAACTATGGCAGCAACCTTGAAAAACCAAAACCTGTAAATGAAAAATTATATTTTATACTTCATTTTTGCAGAGCTTCTCAGTAAGCTGTGAGGTAAATCAGCATGCTGCATGTTTTATCACTTTTATTATTGTTATTAATACAATGTGCCACAGTCTCAATCTGGCAATGTTTAAATATGCTCTCTCTTTAAGTATGATAATCAAATGACTTGTTGAATTTGTGCCAAATTTCTCTGAGCAAACCACCAACAGTGTCATCATTTCTACTAACAAAGCACAACTAAGACTTCCTACTAGCTCTGAATGTCCAATGTTAACTTTTGATTAAGGTATTGTTATGGGGTTAGGGATGTGTGCCCATCTCCAGAAGATCACTGGTTTGAATCCTGTGGCTGGCAGAATATCATATCACCATTGGGCTCCAGAGCACCAGGAATGCTGGCTCTCCAAACCCAATCTTTGTAATGTACTTACAATGTAATGTAAATTACATTAAATGTATACTTTAAATTTTACCCATTCTGAATAGCTGCCCGTGGGTCTCGACTGCTTTTCACTTTGAACATGAGGATGGAGAAGACCAGGAAGAATACAGCCATTCCAAAGCAGATGCGGTAGACAGCCTTGTACCCCACAAAAATCTCACAACTGACATGGCCATGGAGGCCAGGTATAGAGGAACCAGCCCCCCCTTCACAGAAGCCGGGAATCTGGAAGTGGACAGACACAGCATTTAAGCACTCACCCACAGTGAGGCGACCATACTTAAAAAGTATACTGCCTGGATGTCCAACCCTACCAGTAAACCCAAATTGTGTGCATGGAAGTCCTACAGATTGAAGCCCATGGGATGTGATATTAAGCTCTGGTCATGGCCTGAAGCAGCATATGTACCTTCTTCAACTGGTGCTCAACTCCCGGCGAAAGCATTACGCAGCATACCAGGGTCCCCAGCAGCAAGATGAAGGCGTAGATGATGCGTGTCACTGTGGAGTTGCGACCAGTGGGACAGCATGCGCACTGAATGCACATGGCTCCGCCACACAGGCAGGGAATCTACACAGGCAGGTCAAAGAGGGACAGCAATCAGATCATCTCATTCGTTTGATTCACTGCACTCTACTTCAGGGCTGCCGCAATTAGTCGACGTAACCAATGATGTTGACGCTGAAAATGCATTAACATCAATATTTTAAGTCAATGCATCATTATAAAAAATTATTTTAATAAAATTACTTTTATGATTTCTAAAATGCTTCAATTCACTATAACATTCACTACAAGTCGGACTTGTTGGGACGAGTCGTTATCGTAAACTAAAACTGAAATGAAAACGGACACTAAATAGAAGAAATTAATTTGTGATCTGAAAATAAAAATAACCATATATACACAAAAAATAAAAACTTGTCAGACTTTAATCTGCAAAAGTAATGCCACACCACCATCTTTTTACCTAGTTTAACACAGAATCTCCTCTTTTAAAAGATGTTGTGGCTGCTCATCTGTTCCTTCCTTCATCTCGACGACTTCAGTGCTAAGCGCTTGTGTCGCATGTGGCGTGCTCCGCTAAACGAATTTATTAAGCATGCGAATACACCAAATTTATATAGATTACAAACTTTTGTCCATCACAATGCGCATCTCATTAATATCTTTAGGCATACTACTAATCTGCTTGTCGAATTGTGGGCGAAAATAATGTGTGTATAGTGCCAAAAAGCCGGTGTACATCATCTAAAGTCCTGCAATGGCATGCAGTTTATTGTTGTCAAAATAAAATTAACTTAAAATTAAACAGTCAAGTTCATTTTCCGAAGCATAATTAATCGTTTAGATTAATTAACCTTTCATAATAGTTGACTGATTGACCTATAGAAAAACAGTCGTTAGTGGCAGCCATACTTTACTTTGTTCGGTATTTTTTAAATCCCAGTCAGAACACAGCGAAGACCTACCCCAAAAACACAACACATTCAAAGGTTATTTACCAGTCCCATTTCCATTTATATCTAAAATTACAGTAACACTTTACTTGATGGGGCACAAATAATATCGCATTATGCCATTACATATGTATTAATTAACCACAAACAATCTTAGTTACATACTGATTTCATGTTATTCATCCATGAATCATGACGCATGTTTTACGTCAAGCAGGTACTATATCTGTCAATTCTGTAAATATTTGTGATCTACTGAAGGAACAAGTCATGAATAATTTATATACTGATCTCACATTTATCATTAATGACTCAAGATGCATCTTTCATCCAAAGCAGTTACTATGTCACAATATCTCTTAATTGTGTAAACCAGTGTGAACTACTGAATGAACTACTAAGGAACAAGTAATGAATAACACAATGTCATGTTTGTTCATCAGTATTGAAGCGAGGCAAAGCAGGAACTGCAAGACTGTTTTGACTGCACTGACTGGAGTGTTTTTGAAGCTGCATCTGACAATCTGGATGAACT
>JAAGVU020000123.1:7664543-7688420 GCA_011763525.2 Mormyrus iriodes | reverse complement strand
TTACATACAAAACGAATCTTACCTAATATCTAAGAGAATATAAAGGATTTATAAGGGCTTAAAATATACAAAAATAATATGGCTTTTACTTCGCGGATTTTCACCTTTCGCGGGGGGTTCTGGAACACAACCCCCGCGATAGACGAGGGATCACTGTATATGTTTCTAAGAAAGCAGTGTCATATGTACAAAGTACAATGAAATTCTAACTTAAAATTCTTACTTGTCTACTTTCATAAATGTTATTTTTCAATATAGCTCTGGTATTTATAAATCTTGGTAATAAAATTTTCCAAGAGCACAGGGTTCATGTTTTGCTCAAACATTTATATTGCTGTACGAAACAAAACTTAGCAAGCTGTGAAATTTGAATGACCGCTCCTTTTCAGGATTATCTAGTGTATGTTTAACATTAGTTTAAAGTTTGCCATCACTACTTTTGCATGAACTCTGCTTGCACTCTCTGAGCCATTCCAAATCATTTTCATCCTTGCTGTTTAAAATCATTCATGAATAGACGTGTTTGTGAGAAACTGATATATTTTTAACTATTTTTTTCTTTATAAATATGGCAGTACTTATTGCAGAAATAGACCTTTCCCATTATTGTGCAGCCTAATTACAAAATACTAACTACTACGAGATATCTAACAACATACAATGTTATATTCAACATGGGGTAGTAAAGTGATATGTAGCAGAGCAAAGTACCAATACAATGTGGAGCAGTGGTTAGAATACAGAGAATGCTGCAGCAGTGTTACAAAATTAGCAACTTGATCACTGAGGAGGCAGTGAGTGTACAACATTTCATGTCACAACCTCATACAAACAAGTGAGACCAGAAACGAAGGAGCCGACCAAGATACAGTATAGTGACAAAAGTATTGGGACACCCCTCCAAATCATTTAATTCAGGTGTTACAATCATTTCCATGGTCACAAGTATCTAAAATCAAGCACCTAGGCATGCAGACTACTTCTACAAACGTTTGTGAAAGAATGGGTCGCTCTCAGGATCTCAATGAATTCAAGTGTGGTACCATTATAGGATGCCACCTGTGCATCATGAAATTTCCTCGCTACTAAATATTCCACCGTCAACTGTTAGTGGTATTATAACAAGGTGGAAGCAACTGGGAACAACAGCAACTCAGCCACGAAGTGGTAGGCCGCAGAAAATTACAGAGCTGGGAGAACGCATGCTGAGGTGCAATTTGCAGAAGTCGCCAACTTTCTGCAGAATAAATAGCTACAGACTTCCAAACTTTTTATGGCCTTCAGATTAGCTCAAGAACAGGGTGTAGAGAACTTCATGGATTAGGTTTCCATTGCCGAGCAGCTGCATCCAAGCCTTATGTCACCAAGTGCAATGCAAAGCGTCGGATGCAGTGGTGTAAAGCACACCGCCACTGGACTCTAGAGCAGTGAAGACATGTTCTCTGGAGTGACGAATCACACTTCTCTGTCTGGCAATTCGATGGACGAGTCTGAGTTTGCGGTTGTCAGGACAACGGTACTTACCTGACTGCATTGTGCCAAGTATAAAGTTTGGAGGAGGGGGGATTCTGGTGTGGGGTTGTTTTTCAGGGGTGGTATTACTTGGAGTTGTGGAAAGCCTTCCTAGAAGAGTTGAAGCTATTATAGCTGCAAAGGGTGGGTCAACTCCATATTAAGGGATGTCATTAAAGTTCATGTGTGTGTAAAGGCAGGTATCCCAATACTTTTGGCAATATAGTGTAGTTTCTCGCACTGCCCCCTGGTGGACAAGACCTTTAATCCTCCAGATAGACTAAAACTATGCATACAAGTATAGTCAGTACATTGCGTACGCGCTGCATCAAATACATCCCAGCCCTAACAGGTATCTAAAAGAACTCTTCAAAAGCAGTTTATTCAAATTTGAGGGGGTGTACATACCCTCAGTCGCGTGACCTGAGTCTGAGGGTCAATGAGCCTGGGAAGGAGGGGAGCAGACAGGGAATGAGGAGAAATTTTAAAATTTATCGTCAATTCATTTTCATCTACGGCAATAAACATGTGTCCGAGTGCAGCAGTGGCTAGCTGAGAGTGATAGTAAAAATAAATGCTTGTGATATTAACACTATACTACAAGTACGAGCAGGAGAGGTTCTGGGGGGGCAGTGCCCCTGTGACAACATGCATGGCTCCCCCTGTGGCCCCCCTAAATACGTATGCTACTTGGGTTTGAAATAAATGTATTGTTACTATTATTATTTACATTTATATGTGATTTAATTTTGTGCGCTGGGAACAGCAAAACATAAATGTAAGCAAATTTTCATGACGGACTGACGGACTTCACGTGAGTGCGCCGAGTCACTTCAATTGGTGAAAAGCAAAGTTAACAACTGAAAAAAATAATCAAGCTTGTTGGAAGCAAGACAGTCTAAACAAGAAATCAGAGTGAGTTACGTATTTGTAAAAACTGTAAAATGTAACTGCAAAGCATTGCATAAAAACTTTTCGGTTTTCAAAATTGTCACTTATGCTACTTAATGCTGGTTCTAGTGCTCCAGTGTAAGTAATTTTGGTGGCAATTCAGGTCAAATGTATCTGGCCCCCTTAACAGAACAACTGGCTTCAATCTGTTACCCAAAGTTGAAATGGTCTAGAACCACCATTGAGTACGAGAATCATCAACAGGAGCACAGAAACACTGCATATTTTACGGAGGGTGACTAGCTGGTTATGGTTCAAATTCACAGAGAAACACATCAATACTTCTATAAGCCTCATGTACCACTATGGGGCCTACAAACAGCACATATCAACATGCGCTATAGCTAACAGATGAACAGCATTAGCTTGGTAAATGTCGAGGAGCCACACACAGCAAAAGCCAACTCACTTGAGGCAGTCGCAGGTGACCAGCATGTGGGACTCAGTCATGCGGAAGATGTTGTGGATGGCTCTCGCGGCCAGAATCTGCCTCATCGTCTCGTAGATGACGTCCGAATTATCCATGGCCCTTACCTCCATAGAGCCCAGGAAATGCACAATGTACAGCTGATGCAGAATGGAGTCTGCAGGGGAGAGAGGGATCCAGGCTGTCAGCACAAGCACACAGGCCATGTCCTGAGCTGCATAATACAGCAAGCAGGAATGGGGTCCTTACCTGCACCATCCTCTGACTGGCTATCTCCAGACTCCCCAAATGGGTTTGTCCTTCTTGCGCAAAAGAGCAGAGAGATGTAGACCAATTAGAAGTAGATTTTACACATCTCAATCAACAGCATATTACCCTGGGGACAGCAGTTAACCAGGCTAGTCTACAAGCAGTGTTCCCCCAAATATATGTCCAGGACATATATTTCCAGGACATTTAATGACCCACACTCATTTTTACTTTACACTTGACAAGAGGGCTTCCACTGAAATGCAGGCCACTGTTAAAGAATAACCTAAACTTCACTATAAAATATCCTGACACTTAACTCTTATATTATTTGCTTTATCTTACAATTTCTTACAGCATATCCCATAACTGATAACCCACACATTCTTTCCTTAAATTACATGCTGACATGATGAAAAGGGCATATTATTATGCATTTAATACTACAACAACAGTTCAATTAAAATGGCTTTTGTTTTTTTACATTGTCTATAGAATATTTCATCAGCAACCTGCTCATTATATAGTACTTTTAGATTTTACATTGCTGTGTTCCATGTTCAAACGATATAAAATTTATTGGTTCATGGAATACAATTCAATAGCATAGAGTACATACTAAGAAACAGAATAAGATCAGCAATCATGAAATGGAAAAATGTGCCCAATATATATATATAAATGATAGAAAAGGGGCTGATAGAAGCTCTTCAATGGTTTCTCGCTGTGGCTGCCAGGTGAGACAATAGTTCTATTATTAGCCACCTTTGCAGTTTGCAATTGTAGTAATTGCATATGGTGCATAACTACATAACTTGCCCTCCGAAATTTAACTCAAACTCATTTTCAATAGTGAGTAGCAAAGAATTGTGCGAGGAACCGTGAAATGGGCAAGCGAAGCAGAGAAAAAAAACTGACAGACTTCTCAGCAATGGTGTGCATCTCGTATATGCCCGTAAAAACGCCTTAGAGGTTTAATATGTATACCTGCTTGGTGGTTATGGTTTAGATAAAATGCTTACTTTCCACATGAAGCCCCCCCCCCCCCACACACAAAAAGTTTATTGAATTTTTTTGCCTCCCTTTATATTCAGGTAAATATGGTAATTCCGATCAGATATACTCACAATTGCTACCAAAAGCTAGATTCGAATTTTTGCATTAGCTTACTGAAAACCACATACAGTGGTTGAGATTTATAAGACCTTATAGCTTCAAAATATGACCAGGCTATAATTATACCATGCATGTAAAAATCCAGGACAACCCATTTATTTTCCAGGACATACTGACAATTTTTTCCACTTTCTATGACTGAAAAATGCATTAAAAAAAATCCAGGTTTTCCAGGACACTTGGGAACTCTGACAGTGACTAATATCGTAAAGGACAGTGGGCTCGCGTTTTAGGCGAGTTTAAGAAACATGACTTTAAAATAATGCTATGTATCCTCAGGTTTATTTTTTCTTTGAGTTACGAGGCATAAGTTAAAGTGATGCAAATTACATAATGATAACATTTTTAAATATTTAACACAAGTATTGCATAAGCTAAGAGTTCCATATATGCAAACGCAAAGAAAGATATGAGCCAATGACAGCAAAATTTCCTGCCTGCCACACTTGTGTTTGTATGTGCAGTCACATGACTCCAGGCATCTCCCCACATATGTGTGTATGCATGTCTGCGTCACAGGGCTCGTGGGACGGGTGTGAGGGACCAGACCTGCCCGCCTGCCCGGAGCTCTTCGCCTGGCCGCTGCATTCCTCGCTGACAGGCGAGATGATGTCAAACTGGATGGGTGTGTTGGGAGCCACTAGAGAGTCCAGGGAGAGGGAGGACAGAGAGGAGAGGGCTGGGGACTCGGAGCCCTGGCTGCTGGTGCGCGTCGCTTTGGGGCGGCCTGGTCTGGAAAGGTGACAGCCAGGAGACATCAACTGAGGCATAGAGCACTGTGCTATATCTGTGAGGCCTGATCAGCCGACCACATGTATTATCATCCATCCATTGCAGGAAATACTAAATATATTTTTAAACGATACATAATAAAAACAAATATAATGGTAAGTATGATTTGTTTGTTTGTCAGAGTATTTTTGGGTAAATATTTTGCTGGCCACCAACTGCCAGAGGCACAAATCCAGGGCTATGCTGTTATCTGGTGAGTGTGAACCCGTGCACCGCAGTGAGGACACTCACGCGCTTGGCCGCAGGCTCTCGTGCCTTTGCTGGAAGGAGGGCGACGGTGTTACCGCCTCCAGAGCTGACTGGTTTACGCGGGCGGCAATTTCCTGCCAATGAGGAGAGAGAGCCTCAGCAAATAATCCAATCACGGGATGGCAGCCAGTCAAAAGGGGTGGAGCTTTTAAAACGCATCCTGCAGCTTACTGGGAAATGTCACAGGGCACATCCTAGAGCAGTGTGAAGTGCTTTTATGATAAAAATGGTCACACCCGGCAGTGGTCTCACACTGACCTCAGGGTTTTCACTGAGATAGATCCTCTTTGAGATGTTGTTAATGGTGGCGATCCACTGTGGGAACAGGCAAACAATATGCATGCATTATTTGACGGAAATGTCACTTCCCACTTCTAATTTATTTAAGCCAGTTAAAAGGCTAAATAGAAAAAAATACAATTGGGATAAAAAGGAAGTCACATTGGGAGAGATAAGGATGAATGACATTAGACATTAACATTCAGACTGACAATTCCTTCCAACAATGAGGATTCCAAGATAAATATAAAGAGGACAGTTTCTTCTAGAAAACTCTTTTTAAAAATGTGACAAAAAGTTGTGACAGAACTGAACAGCATGATTCCCACATCCTGCCATTATCAGCACAGTTAATACAGCTAAAAGGATCCCCGGTTCATTCTTAGAGCAGCAAAAGAAATCTGGGTTAATGAGTCAAAAGTTCTAAAAACTGGCAGAAATTTACAGCCACAGGATCAGTAATATATTTGATCTGTAATTAAAAACATTGAACTCTGACGACACTTTCATTAAATTAATAAAAGTTTTAGTTAATTATATTAATGCCGCCTCCACTCCTTCCCCATTCAGTGATAATATATAGATTTGCTAGTGCTGCAGCTCAGGGTAACTCAAGCTTACAGCACCATCCTGACCAGCTGTGGAAGTGAACAATAAAGACCAAACAAACAGGCGTGCTTTATTACCTCCTCGCAGTCCTTTCTGCTGTCTGCCTGGAGGATCGCCACCCTGAAAAGGTATTACAGGTGTCACAGAGGCCTCAGACCTGTTCCGTGAAAATGCCAAGGGTCTTTGGGGGAATCTGTCCAAACAGCATCACTACTGTCCTTTTTTAGCAGAAGCTGGAACAGGATCCCAACCAAGACCAGATGGGGAGTTTTTGGTCTGATCTGCTATCAGCCTGTATTGTGTGATCAGCGCTCATGGGAGTTTTACTTACACAAACATGTTCTTAGGGCAGAAGGAAGAATGATTGGTTCAGAGTGAAAACCAATCAAATTACATAGGAGGTGGGTCAAAGCAACTAGAGGAGGCGGGACCAAGATACCTGACTGGCTGGTCCCATCTCCTCTAGTCACTTGGACTGACCTCCTCTACAATATGATTGATTATCACTCTGAACCAATCATTGGCCCTTCTGCCCTCAGAACACGTTTGTGTAAGTAAAACTCCCATGAGCGTGATCAGCTATAGCGTTTTTCCCATTACTAGATACCGCAGTTCAGTTCAATAATCATTATAACCACTCTACGGAAATTTAGCAGAAAGTCAGACTCAGCAACAATAGCGAGAAAAAATGGTAATGGCAGTGATCTAAGGGAAAGACCAGCCAGACACAGCGATGGGGTAAAACAGCTCACTGACTTCTTGCCGTCGAAGGCCGTGATCTGGAAGCAGAAGCGCCGGTCCTCGCAGTCCACAGCCATCACGGAGCAGTTGTCGATGTCCATGACGAGGCCACCAGCAACATCTCCCCGAGACTGACTCATCAGGTTCCCCCCCTGGGTGAAGAAGTACTGCCGGTCCCAGGACGATGACACCAGGCCCGTCTTGCTGGAGGGGATGGGTCATGCGACAGAACGCGTAGGTGTGAGATTCAGCCGGGCCGAAAACCCAAGCTAATTCGCAAGGTAAACAAAGGGAACTGTAAAGGACAGCAGGTGGCCCCGTGCTAGGCCAGAAGATCAGTCAGATCGAACATCCTGGTGCCACTGGTTGCTTCCAGCACAGTCAACAACCATTAGCTACTGGCTAATAATGGACCATAAACCAGCCTTCCTAGTTAGTATTCCCAGTCAAAAACACGACTGGCAGAAGTGAACTTACTTGCGGGTGTTGAGGTAGCCAGCTTTCCGCGTCAGGTTCCGGTTGATAGGCATCTTGCTGGGGTCGGGGTCCGGCAGGTAGAGGATGTCGCTGACCTGCTCGAGGTCCTGGATGGTCTGCTGCATGACGGTGACTTCGCCATCCATCTCCCTGCGGACACTGAGGAAACGCAAGGCCTGATGGTTAAATGCCCCTTTCTCACTACAGGAACTAAACACTAAGCAATAGCGTAGATTTGGAGACTGAAGATGCATGTAGCTAATGATACAAGACAGTAAACCAAAATGATAATGTGTCCAAGATCCTCTCCTAGATCTTTCTTCCCAATTAATAGTAACTCCACAGAAATTCTCCTTGTGTACAATTAAACGCAAAGTCTGACATGCATGACACATGCACATAGGCTCTCTTACTTCTGCACACTGGTGCTGATATCGGTCAGGAAGTCCTCCCACTGCTGCGTCAGGTTCTCTGAGCCCAGCTTGAAGAAGCTGATCTGCGGGGGGGGGGGGGGGGGGCCGTTTTTGGGTGGCTCTGCTGGACCACAGGAGCGAGGAAATGCCTGAAGTTCTAGCCACGTCCCACAAACAATGGAAAGCGATTTTCTAAAAACTTGCCAGCCCCACAGCAAGCCTCAGGGAAGTGGAGTGTGTGTCAGTCTCAGAACAGGAGAGCCAGTAAGAGCGTGACTGTTTTGATATGGACAGGAAAGATAACCACCATAGAGGTACAGACGTGGTATTCCAGTCATAATACAGCATGTCAAAATACAGTATAGAGATGCAAGTGTAATGGAGAGGAATTTTGGATTTTTTTTCCTTTGCGATCGTGTAGGCTACGAGCACGTGCCATTCCCCAAACAAACCCCATTCCCCCACCTCACTGTGTTTTTGGAACTCTTTGGCACCATTTTTAGGGCTTCTTCCTCAAATGGAATTTACCAAATCAATGTATCATATGCACAGGGTTCCATCTGAACTAGGCCTGCCCAACACGAGGCTAATGAGGCAGCCCTGAGCTGAGCGTGTGGGGGGCGGGGTCTCTCGCACCTGTGCCTGCATGTATCCCAGCAGAGGCTCTAGCAGAGCAATCTTCTTCTTGTACTGCAGGGTGTTCAGGGCTGTGAAATAGTGCATCATGGTCTGGTGCTGCTTCTTCCGGGATGTGTATACGTCCTCAGTGACCTCACTCCGCACCTGCGAGCACAAGGACATGCTGAGCACAGCCCGGCAGAAGTACACGTACACACACACACACACACACACACACACACACATACACACACAAACACACACTCCATGTATTCATATCTTTATGGGGACTACCCAATCATTTCTATGGGCATAACCATAATTTCAACAATGACAACCTTAACCCCTGTCCAGTCCTAACCTTAACCACAAGTAATCAAACAAGATAAAAGACTTCTGGCATTTTTAGTTTTCTGATTGCAGTCACAGAGTTTTATAATACTAATGTTATCCTTGCGAGGACCGAAAAAATATCTCCACAAGGTAAAAAGTTACAGATTTTTATCACATTGTGGGGAAATCTAGTCCCCACAATTTAATAATTACAAAGCCACACACACACACACACACACACACACACACACACACACACACACACACACACACTTACATTTCCGCATATATACACAAAAAAAACAAAGCTAAAAACAAGCTCTGAACCCTTTAAACGAGAACTGATGCATACAAAGCAAGGGGAACATAAGGTAAGCAAAGCGCACTGAGGGTGTAATGCCGCTAAAATACCTACTTAAGGATTGATCCAAGATCCTAGGCTTCCCTGCCTGTAAAACCTACGGCTAAAGGCAATCAGATGCTGCTTTAAAAGCTCCACTATTATGGTACGGCTTAATCTCAGCCTCAATAACAGTCATTAACAGGAATCACATGGCTCAGTAATCAGGGCTGAGGTGGTTAAAGACCCAACAGACAGCGACCAAAACGTCAGCAGTTCACAGCTCCTGAAGGAACAGTTTCTGTGCCGTTAAGCAGGGCTCTTCCGTGAAAATATCATAGGAACTGTGTTAATATGTGAAGAACAATCTATAAGAATTGGTCTGAAGAAAAAGATAATGAGTCATGAGGGATTTTAAAAAGTGAAATAAACATACCTTCTCATTGTCCTTTCTTTTAGAAAGCCTGCTGTATCTGTTAATGGCCACATCATGGTCTGAAAGTGGAAACAAGGCTCCTTAGTAACACATTCACATAGGAAAGGGAAAAACTGTGCCTGTAGTTACCGGGAGCAGTGAGCTTTGCCATTAGAGTTTCTTACAGGAAAGCAAAAGAAACTCACCATCGCTTGCAATCTGGAAGACTTCCTTAAGGGTGAGAATCTCTGTGGGGTTAAGAGAAGATCTCAGGCTAATTCTGACAGTACTGGGCAGTCAGGGGTGTGCACCTGTGGGGGTAAAGGAGGCCCTCATCTTACCCTTTAAGTCCCTCTCCTTAAACTGGGTGACAGGGTACATCATGGCATCAGCCAGCTGAGTCGACAGAACCGCATGGCAGGAGCTGAGCTGCAGGTCGAGGAGAGATGGCCTGCTGGATTAGCTCACGGGGTATCCAATATCGATTGGAAAGGGAGGAGAGGGGGATGCCACGACAGGCAGGCCACACGTACCTCATCGATGACTTTTGCAAACTGTTGCAGCGTCGAGCTCATGACCTCATCGTCGCCCCCCAGTGGAAAGCGCTGCAAAAACAGGACAGACAGAAAAGACACTTAGATCAAATTACACAGATGGAAACTTAATCCAGGCAAATGGCAGCAGGCACAGAAAATGAGCATCGATGACAATACAGTAATGCAAACAGCAATTTAATAAGATAATTAACACTGAGTCATATGTTCAATTGCCAAAATTATTACCTGTTTCTCATAGTCCTTCAGCAGCTTGGATGTTAGGTGGGTGGCTGCGCTGAGCTCATTCTGAAGAACAGAGAATGACACCATTATTGAGGACACTGATTACGGATCAGAAGGGTCTTCCCATTACAGACATTGACAGCATCCAAACTTTAAATAAAGAGTTATGTTTTTTTAATTGATTTCACTTCCTGGAGTTTAGTGATAAGCTAACAAGCTGCACACTCTTTGAGGAACCAAAAGGGGCTTCTCACTCACCTGTGCATCGTAGATCCTCTGCATGGCCTGGAAGAGCTGGTGGGTGTAGCTGGAGATGGCTGCTGCATCCTCCTCGAAGACACCCAGCAAAGATCGCGTCTGAAGAGGAGAGGACCGAAACATCCATAAAAAGAAAATAAAAATACAAGGAGGCAGGCATGCAGCAGCATGGTGATCAGGAGCACAGGCTCACATCCCAATCATCTTTGATCTTCTGTTGTACCCTAAGGTCCTCCACCAACCATAAAGTACCAAACCAAATCTTGGAAGCTTCACTTTGTAGATTTTGTATCACCATGGTGGAGATCATAGTCTCCACCTCCTTATTCCCGATCTCACTCACTTCCTCCAAATTAGAGCTAGGCTGTCAAAGTGCATGACTCCTTAGCAATGGCCTAAATTTAACTTTGCACTGAAGTGATGTGGACCCTTCTTCATGTAGAACTGTCACTGCATTACTCCTTTTCATTACCTTATAAGGTGACATAACAGAATCCCCCTCATCTACAGCTTTAGATATCAAATATTTGGTTAAAAAGATTCACGGGGGGGAGAAAAAACGCTAGACCTCAAATTTAAATCGACAAAACTACAAATATTTTAATTACTAATCTGCAGTCATGTGAGAATTCTTAGCAGAAGCTTACAAAAAGATTCTTTCTGCATATCTGCCTGTCTTGTGCTTTGGCTGACATCCAGCGGGACTGCAAAGTTAATGGGAAAGTTGTGGAGGTGGTGTTAGGACCATGAAAAGAAACATATGCAAACTTTAACATAACACTGGCTTCTGCATCTGGATGTTGTTGACATTGGTCAGCCTGAATCTGGTATCTAAATAGCACTAAAAAAATGACTACTTTGGTTATGTCACTGTATTCAAAGTATGTAGTGTCCTGGGGTGTGATCCAGTTTCTTCATCATGTAACCCAGATAAAAACCCCAAAAAGGACAGGGGCACTTGTGCACAAACTTCAGGTAACGATTTTACACAAGGTTGCTAACTGTCATAACTTGGAAGGGAGAACACAGACTACAGTTTAACTGAAAGTAACCCATAAATGTAATACTATGGAAAATTTTAAGGAGACACAAAAAGCCGCAGAAAATTGGCTTCTCTTGCCAGTCGCACTGCTTACTAAATTTCAAGGAACCATGGACAAAAACAACTAATTAAAATGTTATTTATAAAGTCAATGAATCATTTCTCCTAGAGACAACTGAGCATACCTGAAAAGCATTCTTCTTAGATTTGCCTGACATTGCATCAAGTCTCTGACATAAAAAGCAAATATTTAAATATAAAAAGCAGCAGTAACAGCCTAACATTTCTGCTGAAGGGAGTTCCGAAGTTAAGCCAAGACACAGTTAATCAAACCCATAATGGACATACTTTTAATTTAAAAGTCCTGTCTGCAATGCAAAGTGCTCCAAGAAATTCGTAAGATGGTGCAGAAAAAGACAGGGATATGAACTGCATATTATATTTACAAGTGTCCAAATCATTGATATATATGCGACCTCTCTACAGAACAGAGTATTGTAATCTTGGTGTAACTATGAACGTAGCTATTACACAGTACAAATATCACACCTCATATCCCCACGCAGAGTACATACAACGGTCTTCGTCATTTCAGAGCGATATCCTTGTCGAACGTTTGAAATAATGCAGATGTGCACGATTTGCATAAAAAAAAACGGAAAAGCCCGAAGAGGACCGAGGAGACTGCTTCGCAGCTCACCTCGAGCTGACTACCAGTTAAACACATAATTCTAGACAATGACGCCACGGAGTGATTTTTTCACCCCGTGCATGCTTCAGCTCTTACATAATAATAGTCGTAAATAAAAATTTTGTAGCAAAGAGGAAGACCTATGCGGTTTGCAGAAAGTAAACACAGAGGCAATTTGACAAGAAAGCCAGCAATCTGTGGGCGCGCTGATACGATTCTGTCCTCCCCGCGAGTAACACTGGAACGAGCTGTCCAGCCCGGCCACTTACGCGACTTACCGACCAGTTAACCTGTATTTAACCTGCAGGTAACTGTCCGGTCGAAGCAAACAGAATAATGGGTGGGTATGACACGTTGATATCTTGGCTAATAACCTAAAGTCTACAGGGTGTAGGGCACAAAGAGCGGCTGTGTGGAGTTAACCATTTAGCAACAAACAAAACCCCCATAAAATACCTGAGGACTGTCTTCCAATGTCTCCTCTATTGGTAGTTTGTCAATGCCAGGCATGTCCTTACAGATTACCAGCCAGCAAACGAAGCCACGAAACTAAAACAATACACCAACAACGAGCGATAATCACAAAATGCAACAGCTCCCACGGATCCACAACACCATAACCCAGCCCTTCCCAACATACGGATGTCCAGCCTTCTTGCTTGTGATTGGAGGAAATTAGACGTTCGTAGTCTATTTCTGTCACACGATTAGTCTAATTGTATGCCATTTAAAGAAAGGAAACTGAATCCATTTTGGCTCTTAAATGACCTCCATTGTATCACGTGTCGCGTAATGGAGGATAGGATGTGGTGGCACCTCCTACTTAAATGAAACAGACGCCTACGTTAGTTTGCATACAATGATCTGAGGTAACACGACATTCTTTTCAATCATTATAAGCTGTAGTTTGGCAATTCAGTTAGCCAGTATCCACCTGGGAACTAAAATGAAGCTTGAGAGTGATTAATCAGCTTTTGCAAATCCAACGATATCTTCATTGCCAATACATTCTTCAAGCAACCAAAGCTTTGATTACTCCTGAGCGTCACCAGATGAAGTTCACTGAAATTAAATAATTTACAGTGCAAGGCAATGGAGGACCTCAATTCAAATAATAAAGAAGTGGCTTGTGCCATATTGTGTAATAAATGAACTATTCATGTGCACGCTTAAAGTGAAGCTGAAAAGGAAACACAAGGCCACAAGACATCCAAGAAATGACCTGCAGAATATATTCAGTACTTTAAAAAAACATTAGAAATCAATTAAGAGTACTGGATCCATTTAATAGAGAACCAAAGGAACTGAGGATAGAATTCAAAGAAATTGTTCAAGAAAAAAAAAACACTGGGAAAATGAGTCAAAGAAGTTAAAGTTGATGACAGCTGGACAAAGAAGAAACAAGACAAGAACAGTATCAATGCTTTTGAACTTTGATGCCAAAACACCGAGGTTCTGGAATAACCCCATCTACATGTTCACCAGGAGTCAATGCAAATTCCTAATTAGGAACTCTGGGACTATTCAATATTTGAAAATTATTTAGCAGTGTTGTATTTTGTACCAAGGCAGCACAAGTCCAATAACATCCAATGCATTTAATATATCTATTTTAATACTTGGACAAATAATAGTTGAACACTTTCATTTTTAAATAAAAAAAAATTCTATGTTGTCTATGTGGGTTTATACAGTCATCTAGACAAGGATGTCATCTTATGTTGGATGCTGCTGATAGAACTCAGCATAGTGTTACAAAGAATTATATTGTTTATACATCTTAAAAGGGACTGTTGTTGTCTTCCATGGATAACAAGAAATGGAACAGAACAAGAAAGACCAGATTTCACCGGAATTTGAAATATTTATTAGTTTGAAACAGTACACAACTTCTGTTAAATAATACTGATAAATTTCTTCATCTGTTTGGCCTAATAACAAATCAGTGTCACATGCCTAAATTTAACGTACATAAGATGTACATAGAAGATGTATAAAATTACACTGAATAATATTAAATGGCCTGCACCTAATGTATTATCTTAAAGTGATGCAAATTTAATATGTCAGTTTAATATGTCTAAATGAAGCAAATCAGTAATAACAAAAAATGGTAGCCAAGGATTTTGCCATGAAGGACTATCAGCACCTCATAACTACACCTACATTAAAGTAAAAAATATTCTGTAATCATTCAGACACATATAGAACAAACAGAATGTTAGCTTCATACAAGACTTTTCAAATCCCCCATCTTCAATGCTAGCATAAAGCGTTTGGGAGGCATTGAAGGGGTAAGCTTTAATGGGTGTGTCCTCAGCCACCTTAGTTGTGTTTGATACTGGCAGCAGTAAAGGAAGTAGGTACAATCCACCTTCCCATGGAGATGCAAAGGAGTCAGATTGGGTGATCAGGCAAGCTCCCTCATCACCTCGGATCCTTCAGGGTGCCCAGGCCATACAGGTCGTACTCCCGGTACTGAATATAGTCCTTGAGGCTCTTGGGCAGAGGCAGGAAGTTCATGAAGATGGGTGCCCTCAGCCGCAGCTTTCCCAGACAGTCCCTGATCTTCAGGCGGCACAGGTGCTTGAGACATCGTGCGTTTTCTGCAAGGCAAAACACCCGTGCTTCAGCCGGGCAGCTTCAAGACACTCCATGCTGCCTATGTGCTTCAGGATGGGCGTGTGTTATCATGCTGCTGTGGTAATCATCACTTACAATGAATTTACTGTCATCCTAGTCCAAAAAACATGGACTATCTGGGGGTGCTTGAGGACCCAGTTGAGAAACACCGTTCTAGAACAATTATGGTGTAGCTCAGTGGGATATAGATGTGTAACTTAGTCTGGAAGGTCATGGGTTTGTATCTTGTGCCCAACAGAATAATCCTATAATTGTTTTACCTATGAGTGATGCTCTTAACCCTAACTGCTCCAGGGGTGCTGGACGCTGACTAACCCTGCTCTTTGAGCTAAAATCTCAAACTTGTGCAAATAAATAAAGTGTCTTACAACCATCTAGAGTTTTTTTTGTGCATCCTCATGTGTAGATAGGGTTGCAGTATCATGCAAGATTCCTGTTCGTACAACCTGGGTTCTTCTCCTTTCTTATTAAGATGCAGGCAATCATGGCAAAGGTCAAGCCCCCATTGTCCCCTGTTACTCCTGATGGTGAAAACCTTTAAGTACCTTGGGGTGCATTTAGACAACAGACTTGACTGGAGGACTAACAAGGAGCCTGTGTACACGAAGGGTCTATTTGTCTATGTCCAGCGGCTCTCCCAACTCACCTTGAATCCTGCATATGTCTGGCCATTGCTTCTGTTCCATCAGGGCAGCTTTCAGCTTTGAGCAGAACTGGACATGGTCAACATAGTCCAAAAGGATGCGCACCACGAGGCCGGAGATGTCCCTCAGCCAGAAGACTGTAATGACTTCACAGAACTGTGCAGAAAAGGATGGTGACACATAGACCCTTTGTCAGAGCTCACCAGGAGGTTTTTTTTCAACATTTTCAACTCATTTGGAACAACCAACTAATCCCACCTTCCCTCCCCGCACAGTACCCAGACCTGTTCTGGAGGAGTGAGCTCAAACTACACATCTTCTTTCACGTGCGACCTACTGCTACCTGCTTTTTCTCGCTCTACAGATCGCAGGCCTCCGGTCAACAGTAGGTGTCTCGGTAGAGGGATGAAAGGAAGAAGAACCCTGCCATCTAAGTCACTCAGAAAGACCTCCTTTCAAAAGATAGCTAATAAAGTCAAATGCCTACTCCCATACGCACCTCACTTTGACCAGTGTGTCACTGGGGACGTTTTAACCTAATTTTGTTCAGCAACAGACTTCAAATGTTTACATATGAGTGATGGATCTTACCATCTACATCAGATTTTGAATTATAGTCTATAGCCGGCAAGAGTTCTTAAGGCTTCTTAATGAGCAAGGCTGAGTGGCCCAGAAAAATGAACATTTGGGGACTCCTGCCCTACCATGGTGTCCTTAATGACCGAGGGGGTCCAGCCCTCATAGTCATGGGGCACATGAGAGCCCTGGCCATAGGGGCAATCGAAGCAGCGCCGGGCATCATAGCCATAGTTGAGCAGCATGCGGAGCATGACCTCGTCCTTGAGGGCGTACTGTAGGGCGGAGGGAAAGTGCATGGCGTTGATGCGTGAGTAATAGTTGACGTTGGCGCCATAGCGCAGCAGGAGGTTGATGAGCTCGTAGTTGCCGAGCCGCAGTGCCACTTGCAGACACTTGACAGGGTCTTGGTTGGGCATGGCTCCGGCCTCCAGGAGCAGCCGCGTGGAGCGTATATCATCGTTAGAGACGGCAAAGAAGAGGGCCGAGCGGCGCTCGTCGTCATAGTTACGGCGCACACGTGGGTGCAGCATGAAGTTTACATCGTAGCCCGCTTTGAGCAGCATCTCCAGGCACTGCGGGTGCCCGCCAGCTGCCGCAGAGTGCAGCGGACTCATCCCGCTCTCCTTCACAGCCTCTTGTGAGGTGACAGGGATCAGACGTTCCAGGGCCCTAGCATATTTGGAAGAGAGAGTGACGGTCTATAGGCTAAGGCAGGGGAAGCCTAGCCAGAAGCTAGTAAACATGGATTTAAATACATGTGACTCAAGGGGGCTGGTTCAGATCTTCAGAAGCCTTTCGGCAAATATCTTACTGTAGGTCAACTAATGAAGTATAATACTAAGTAGTGGAATCAGCTGAAACTGAAACTGCCATTTGTACAGTGGAATGAGTTTTTCTACATTTTCTATCTAGTGCTCCCTTTTTAACACACACATACACACACACACACACACACACACAACATGGACAAAAGTATTGGGACACCTGGTCATTACACCTACAGAAAATTTTGTGACATCCCATTCTAAATCCATAGGCATCAATATGGAGCTGGTCTACCCTTTGCAGCTATAACAGCTGCCACTCTTCTGGGAAGGCTTTCCACAAGGTTTTGGAGTGTGTCTTTGGAAATTTTTGCCCATTCATCTAGAAGAGCATTCGTGAGGTTATGCATTGTTGTTGGACGTGAACACCTGGCTTGTAACTCCGTTCTAGTTCATCCCAAAGGTGTTCTGTCGGGTTGAGGTCAGGGCTCTGTGTGGGCCAGTCAAGTTCTTCAACACCAAACTCAATAACGCAATGCCTTTATGGACCTTGCTTTGTGTACCGGGACGCAGTCATGCTGGAACAGAAAAAGGCCTTCCCCAAACTGTTCCCACAAAGATGGAAGCATAGAATTACCCAAAATTGTCTTGGTATGCGGAAGCATTAACAATTCCATTCATTGGAATTAAGGGGCCTAGCCCAACTCCTGAAAAACAACCCCATACCATTATCCCTTCTCCACCAAACTTTACTGTTGGCACAATGCAATCAGGCTGGTAACATTATCCTGGCATCTGCCAAACCGAGACTCATCCATCAGACTACCAAACAGAGAAGTGTGATTTGTCACTCCACAGATTATGTTTCCACTGCTCCGGAGTCCAGTGGCGGAGTGCTTTATACCACTCTATCCAACACCTGCCATCGCACTTGGTGATGTGAGGCTTGCACGCAGCTGCTCGGCCATGGAAGCCCATTCCATGAAGCTCCCGGCACACAGTTTTTGTGCTGGGGTTAATGCCAAAGGAAGTTTGGAACTCTGCATTTATTCTGTGCAGCGTTGGCACCTTTTACATACCATGCGCCTCAGCACTCGGTGACCCTGCTCTGTTACTGTACATGGTCTGCCACTTTCTTTTGTTGTGTATACACCTGTGACAATGGGTCTGAATGAAACACCTAAAGTCAGTGAGTAAGAGGTGTGTCCCAGTACTTTTGTCCATTTGCCCATAAAGTGTGTGTGTGTTTGTGTGTGTGTGTGCGCGCGTGTGTGTGTGTGTGTGTGTGTGTGTGTCATATTTGTCACACACACACACATACATAGGTAAGAGTCTAGCTTTTGGGGTCAGTGTGCAAGGTCAGCCACTAACCCAGTGCCCATGGTGAACCTTTCCATCGGAAGCACAGAGCCCTAACCCACTGAACCACACAACACCCCACAAGCAAGTGACGTTACTTCATTCATTTGCTGCACAATATCACACTTTATAAATGGATTAAGGATCCGGAGAAACAACCACCCAAAAGGAAATGCTAGTTTTGCAAAGAAGCAGTGCCACTCACAGGAGGTGCCCACGGTGCGCCACGCGGTGGATCGGAAGGTGACCCGTGTGCTTGGGAACATTGGCGTCAGCACCGTACTCCAGCAGCAAGGAGATGATGTCGGGATTCCCCGAGGCAGCAGCTTCAAACAGGATGGTGGCTGAATCCATGGCCTGGGACTCCACGTCGGCACCTGGAACAGGCTGCAGTTTAGTGATGGCGGAATGTTCCGGAATACATTAACGTCCCACATTGGAATCATACCTCCTAAATCATTGCACAAGCCTGCTGTCTACAAGCCATATTATTATTTAATTACATTACTCACATTCAGGAACAATTTTCAGTTTTATTCGTTTAACAAAATTATATTTTTATTGGTAATGTGTGGCCCTGTGGGTTAGAACTCTGTGACCGGAAGGTCGCCTGGTTCAAATCCCAGAGTGATTTCACTGTTGGTCCCTTGAGCAAGACTCTTAACCCCCCAATTGCTCCAGGGACTGTCTGACCCTGCTTTCTCAAATGTACTTTGCTTTGGATAAACACATATGCTTAACTAAATGCAATGTTTGCTAAGGAAGATGTATTGCAAAGCATTCATATGAATTATCCTGTTAAATAAGGGCATGTGCAGGCTCACTGTCACCCTACTGGAAAAATTTGTTGATGTATGAATATGACTGACTTAATTAAATTACTTAACTAATCTGGAACAATTAAATCAAAGGCAGGACATGAAAGGGAAAAATCCACTACTACCTTTCTGAACAAGGCTTTGAACGATTTCATAGTGTCCATACTGAGCTGCCAATGCGAGCGGTGTGAGCCCATATTCACTTCGTGGGTCAGACTCAGCACCAGACTGCAACAGCAGATCCGCAAAGTTGGTGGCTCCAAAACGGGCAGCCTCATGAAGCGGTTTCCTGCGGTGCGCCCCCTCCTGGTTCACATTGGCATTGAACCGGATCAGAAGTGAAGCCATGTCGTACTGGTTGTTCTTTATAGCTGTAGGGCAGGAATACCAACATCACCATAAACATCTGCAAAAGGAGAACTCTCCAGATGCACAAGAGGGAACTTCAGTGCACAGTTTTTGACCTGCGACTAAAGGCGAGTCCTCCTCTTCGTCCTGTGAGTCTGGGTTTGAGCCATTCTGCAGCAGGAATGTGGCGTTGGCCCGTAGGCCTTTCTCCACAGCCAAGAACAGGGGTGTCTTCCCCTGGATTGTACGGGTATGCCCCACTCCCTGAGGAGAGGCTGGGGAAGCATCATCACTGCATGTCAGGCTAAATCACAATATCTCACCATGATATACAGCAGGGGTAGGCAATCTTATCTGTACAGGGACAGTGTGTATGCCAGTTTTTGGGATAACCTTTAGTTCAGCTGTTCAAACCCAGGTGTGAGGACACTTCAGCCAATCAGTCCTCTAATTAGTAACCTAATTAGGTAGTTTCAGTGAAAACCTGCACCCATAGTAGCCCTTTCTGGATAAGATTGCCTATACCCCTGATAAATGGTATGTGAAAGCAGTGACCAGGGGCCTGTATCACGAAGCCGGATTTCTTGCTTAGCTGGATAACTAGTCAGATTCGAAGTAGTCTGTAATTACTTTAGTCTAAATATAAGTGAACAAGGGTGAAGTCCATTTAAACTGGGGTACCTTAGATCCAACTAGTTACCCAGGTAAGCAAGAAATCCGGCTTCATGATACGGGCCCCTGGGCACAAATAATGGCCGAGTTCAGAAGTCACAGCTGGTGTACCCGCAAACCAAGTACTTAAGGGCTAAGGACTAAACCTTTATGCCTGTGATCAGAGGGTTGCCAGTTCAAGCCCAGCCTTGGCACGTCCATGGGTCCCTGAGCAAGCCCCTTAACTCCAGCTCCCTGGACCCTGCTACCTTTTGCTGCCAAGCTTCCTCTCACTGATGAAGAGCAAGATGGGGTAGGCAAAAAGAGAATTTCCCTGAGATCAATAAAGTATAATCATTTCATATATAAATGGGTGAAATTTAATTTATTTAGCTGATGCTTTTTTCGGAAGCAAGATATGTATGTTTATTTTGAGAAAGCAGGGTCACTTGGTCCCTGAAGCAATTGAGGGTGAAGGGCCCAACTCTGAAATGACTCTGCCATTCCTGGAGATTTAAACTAATGACATACTGATCATGGGCATAGTGTTCTAAACCACTGAGCCACAGAACCACACCATAGTCCTCCCTGCAATTTGACATTATAAGCCATGTAAAATGACGATGGCAACATAAGAAGGGAACTTCTGTTGTTCATTCAGCTAACCGTGTGGCCTCATAGCAGCAGCCAGGCCCACAGGTATGTAGAACGCTCCCTGCATGGGCACCTGGTAAGTACAAACCTGCAAAAGTGATCTCCAGAATGGTCTTGTTGCTCTGGACTGCAGCCGCATGCAGTGGGATCCAGCCGTCATCGTCTGCCTCCGAGAAAGCGTGCCGGCATGAGGAGAGCTTCTGCAGTGTTGTTTCGTCACCTTGGCGTCAGGGAACCCGGGAAAAATACAAAAGTAGGTACATGGGTACATAGGTAGAGACTGAAACAAAGTGTAGCATGGTGCTAAGAGCAGTGACCATGCGACCAAAACACCCTGTCAGTGCTGAACCTGAATTTCTTCAGCAGAATATTCAAGGGTAGTGTTTGGCTCAGTGTGTTAGGACTCAGGGGTTTTTCAGGGATTGGGCTAGACCCCTCCTAATGCTTCAGCATACCAAGACATTTTGGACAATTCTATGCTTCCAGCTTTTTGGGAACAGTTTGGGGAAGGCCCTTTTCTGTCCCAGCATGACTGCGCCCCAGTGTGTTATGCCTGTGATCAGGAGGTTGTTGGTTCCAATCCCTGAATTGGAAGAGTAACTTCACCCCCACTGAGTGGCTGAGTTTACCTTCCCAATTGTAAGTTACTTTGGATAAAAACATCTGCTGACTAAAATGTAAATATTCATCTGTATCAATGTGTTTTCTTATAATAGCTGGTAACACCTCTGAAACTGTTACATCTGGTCATTCTTCTGGAGTCCAGCTGTTCACTTTCATAACCTCCGTGCCCCATATTACAGGTAATAGTGAGCTGAGTAGTTTTAATTAATATCTTCAGGCAACAATGAAACGCCATAGAGTGACTCACCTGATTTGATGGCTGCAAAAACCTTCTCGTTTTCAGGGCTGTTTTCAGGAACCCTGTGGGATGAGAAAGTACAGCTTACCAGCACAGCTGTCCTAATGGGGGCATACCATAATGTTATGGGCATACTTGCGATCCTCCGTAGGTGGGGATTCCTCACAATCGCCAGGCCGCCCGCACTCCAGTAGGCTCTGTTCGATCATGTACTGAAAGTCCACGTCTTCCTCCTCCTCCTCTTCCTCATTTTCTGACAGTGCGAAATCCATGTCCAGCTCCTTCCCAGCTCCCCACGAAAGTGATTACCAAGTTCAAATGGTCTGCCTCAGCAACGACCCCCCCCCCCCGTTTCTGTTTCTGACAAGGTAGAAATCACAACAGTCGGATCCCTTACTCAATTATTCAATCGGCATGACAATACAGCGTCTTCACACGTGCAAGTAAGCGTCCCAGCTGCCGTCCTTCGTCTTACGTAATGCAGCTCACGCAGAATAAGTGCATTAAACTGTAGGGATGGGTGCCGCTGCACAATACAGTATGCGGGCAATTACTCCAGGCTGATCACATGAAGGTGTTTAAAATAGCGACCAGACAGAGAGGATCAAATAACACACAGTCAGTATCGACGCAGCAACATGACATTAATTACCATGCGCAGCTGTACTGCAGTATATTCTAATGACGGATGTTTAATACATATTTATAATTGAATTCTTACCACAAAGCACTGCAAACGGCTTAAAATAAAAAGCAGCATATTGGACTGCGTTCCGGATGTCACAGGGATACCCCAGTGCATTCCTATTGATAATGTCACATTTTATTGGGATTTCACTGATGTTTGGTTTCTTCTTACAAATTCAGTAGTTTTGTTTTACTCTGTATTCATGGCCCCTTAGGTGGTTTGGGGGAGGGGGGGCTATCAGTTTCTCCATAGAGAGCTACTTTTAGTATCAGCTGACTATAAATAGTTGGTCACGGGATAGTGCCTACCCCCAGGTCTGACCCCTCTGGCCAGTTCTATCTGCCCTCCACGGCACTTGCAACCAAACAGACACAGGAAGGAGTTCAAGTGTGTTTCTGGGGAGCAGGTTCTTCACCTGCTCTATGAAGGTGAACTGAACATTTAAGATAACCCAATTATTCCGCAGAAAGTACCTGCTCTGAAAGGTGTATTTACACTACACAAAGAGAAGTGGTAGTATTGTAAACAGCTATGCAAACAATAATAATTCTATATTATTCAATACAGACCTAGGATTGCCAGCTCTCACGCATCTGGTGTGATACGGTTTCAGACTCTCACGCTCACGCAAGAAATCTTACAGCAAATCTATATTATTCCATTATAAACCTAAAATTAGCTACATCAAAAGCATTGGGGTAGTTTGAAAATCCTACAGACTATTTACAAGGTAATAAAACTGTTACATACATGTAAATGCATGTGCATATGCATGCAGACATGTCTTTAGTTGAAAATCTCACTTCAGCCAGCTGTGCAAAGTTTGCAATAAGAGATGAATTTCATTACCAAAGTAAACTCTCATAAAATACGAATGGCTGTTGAAATCAATTTTAAAAAGATAAAAACAGGAATAGTTGCAGAGTATTATTTAGTCGTTTAGGTGTAGACCTCCCTGCTGGTCCTACAAACAAAGAATCTTGTGGCAGCATGCCGACAGGTATAAGAGGTTCAGCTATATTTTGACAAAGTTTAAAAATGGGCAACATCGATGATCTAAGTTATTTTTGGTGTTTTGACATTGCTGGCGCCAAACGTGGTGCTTCCAGAATCTTAGAAACAGGCAACACACTGGTATTTTCAAGTAGTATGGTGCCTGGAGGTTACAGGCGATAGGGTGGTGATAAGCAAAAGAGATCTAGAAAGTAGCCATTCTGAGTTCTGAGGGCAAAAACAATTCATTAATGAAAGATGCGCAAGGAGAATAACTGATATAAAAGTATTATAGATCAATCTCAATAAGGAACGTTTTTAGTATCTTGTTAAATTCTTGCTGTTCTCTGTCCAAAAGCATTTTCTACCCAGTAGTAGGCAAGTGTACTTAATAAAGTAGCCTCTGAGCGTAAGTACAAATATATTGGCAATGGTGTTTGACTTAGACACTAAGAACATAAGAACATAAGAAATGTACAAACGAGAGGAGGCCATTCGGCCCATCAAGCTCGTTTGGGGAGAA
>JAAGVU020000123.1:7625168-7662565 GCA_011763525.2 Mormyrus iriodes | reverse complement strand
GAGGGTGGGCAAGGGAGCACCGATGATTCTTTCTGCTGTTCTCACTGTACGCTGCAGTCTGTTCCTGTCCTGTTTTGCTGTGTGTATTGGTGCATTATTACCCTGATACACAGCACCACCTTCAGGGTACAGTGTTTGAACCACTGGATGAACATGGTCCTCCAGAATATTTTGGTAGTCCTTGGCAGTGACGTGCCCATCTAGAACAAGTAGTGGGCCTAGGGAATGCCATGAAATTGCAGCCCAAACATCACCAATCCACTCTCGTGCTGCATTCGGGGTATGTAACAGTCCAGGTGACTTCTCCACACCATAACACTCCTGGATGTGGGAAAGACAGTGAAGGTGGACTCATCAGAGAACGACACATTTCACATCGTGAAAATCTGTGCTGCTGGAACCCTTAAAACCATCACTTGGCACTGCCACAAATGACCAAAGATTTAGTGAGAGCAGCCTGACCATGAATTTTGACCCTGTGGAGCTCCCAACGAACAGTTTTAATGGAAACAGTGGAGTTGTGGTGCACATGTAATTCTGCAGTCAGTTGGGCAGTTCTGATATTAAGTTTTTTTCCTCTTGCGTCCACAGTTACTCCTGTTGGATGTGGTCTGTCCTTTGTGGTGGTACGCCAGCATTACCCTGGGTACCGTGTCCCTTGATACACCACAAAGGCTTGCCGTCCTGGTTACAGATGCACCAGCAAGACACACACTAACAATTTGTCCTCTTTTGAACCCTGATATCTCCCATTATGTTGTCTGGATTGCAATTTTTTTATGTACACTTCTGCTATTGCTGTGCTATTTCAACCTTCACACTCTGATTTTACTGATGGATGTGCAGTCAGTGAAGATTGGCCACCAAGCCACGCATACATAGGCATAGAACCTCAAACACCAGTTTCACCAGTGTTTCAGTTTCATTTTCATACTTCTACTTGCAAAGTAATGCAGAGCAATTTATATAGAGGGTCATGCGGTATATGTACAAACAAAGAAACCCTGGTTTGGGGGACATTTAACAATTTGTAAGGTGCACCAGTGTGGTTTGGAGTATGTGTGTTGATGCACATGTTTTATTCCCAGCTCCATGCAGCAGATTATATCAGCAGGACAGAGGCATATGTCACCAGGGGTCAGCAGGAAGGGTGCTGCGGCAGGTGCTTTAGTCCACCCTGTGACTGTGCAGTTTGCCGGCTCTCCCCATATTGTGCAGGTTTCCTCCAGGTACTCTGGTTTCCTCTAGCAGTCATTCATATGGGTGAATTGCCCATTGTGTCATTATGTGCATGTCTGTGCCCCATTATGGACTGCTATCCTATCTAGGGTGTCCCTTGTCTTGTGCCCTATGCTACCTGGGATAGGCTCTGGGCCCCAAGTGACCCTGTATTGGTGAAGAGCTCCTCAAACCCAAACACCATGAGGACTAGGCTCCTACAAGACAAGTATAAAAATACAACAGCATCCAGGGTTACCAAGAGAACATTACCCAGGGATACCCAATGAAGACAGAGAGGAACTCAGTGGTTGGATTGACAAGCTGAGGTGTTCCGGGGTTTCCGGACAAAGGCTTACACTGAGTAAACAAGGTTTACGGAGCACAAACTCTGAGCCTCTCCTATGTTTTCTCAGCCAAAATTCCTTTACTCTGGCAACACCTGCTGTCTTCACCCAGTAGACGGGTCAGGCATCCGACAAGGTTTAACTCCTAAGGTTGTCGTGCATAATATTCCAATATTCCAAATCCGATCATGTAATTACAGCAGAGACAACAGAAGAAATAAGATTCCATATTTTAACATCAGAGGAAGCAGGGACCAGTGACTGTCTGAGCTGATAAATCCACTAATCCGCTCAATAATTTTGTGCTCTCTATATATGTATGTGTGTATGTATATTAATATATATATAATCTGTGTGTGTGTGTGAATCAAAACTTAAATCCCTTTCCCTCTGACACCAAGAACAAAGACCTTCATGCATAGGAACAGGGATTTAAGTTCTGATCTTATTGCTCTGGGTAGCGGAAGGACTGTTGACCGAATTGAAAATTAAGACCGACGCAGCACCAAATTCTTAAATAAGTCTGCAGGCACTTGAGAACAGGAACCTCACATAAATGAGGATTTCAGCTCAAGGGCAGGGCAAAACATTATATGCTGTTATACATAACTCTGACCGTGGTTTCAGGACCTTGTTAGGTATATCCCTCTCATTTCATAACTAAAGACAGTATATATGGTTGACTAAATCATTTCATCTATAGATGCCTTTAATCGCACTGTCACAACCCTGTTAAACTTCCGCCTCTCCTTTCACACACATGCAGTATACATGGTTCACTAAATCAGGGCTTTTTAGATGTGGCCTGTCTCTGAGTGAGGAGTTTCCATGGGTTTTAATGGGTTCTCTTTTACGCTCCAAAGACATCCTACTCAGTGGAAACAACCTGCTGTGAATTTACCTTAAAGGCACCATCACGTGAATGACCGCACGCATGCAGTGGACTGGCATCACAATCAGGGCATCGCGTGACTTAAGCTCTAAGCCCTGGATGACTGTAACTCTCCATTCATAAATGGTGAGTGAACATAAATGAATATTGATGATGACATTAGCATCCGGCCACACGAGTTATTTTATGCATAATGGATGCAGTCATGCATAATGACTCTGAATGGAGTAAGATGGATATGGGGCAGAATTACTTACAAGCTTACCTGACATTTATATAGGAGCTTACAGCTGAGGAAAACTTGGGTTTTGAGAGCAGGATCAGCCAGCATCTCAGGAGCACCAGGGGTTCGAGGACCTTGCTCAAGGACTTACAGGTTACATGGCTCTGCCTCCTACAGGACTTAAACCCATAACTTTCTATACATGGTCACAGATCCGGCAGCCACCAAGTTCCACATCACCCCTTGTGTCAGGGTTGTATATAATGGGTTGAGCTAACTGCCCACAATTTGGTTTGATGTTACAGTTTTGATTGTCCACTTACTGGAGCTTAAATATTCAAAGAAAACTGAGCTCTGGGTGGTACCCTTGGTCTATACTCTATAGGGCTGCAGGTAGGATTGTGTTAAAGTATCCAGCTTGAGCATTCACAGTCCAGAACAGGCTATACTAGTGTACCCTCAAGAGGGGCTCCCTACTTAGATCGTGCCAATAAAATTTACAGCTCTACTAATGGATAAATCAAATTTGTGTTGGACAAACATTTGCTATGCAACCTAGTATGACCAATAACAGCATTGGTCCTAGTTCATGGTGGAGAACATCTGCAGGGAGGTTTTTGCTTATTACTTGTGTTTAACTGGCACACTGCATCCTAATCAATGACAGCACATTACCCGCATAACATTATCACATCCTTACACCAAGGCCATAACCTTGAAAAGGTCCCTTCCTACCTTTGGGCTTCTTCCCACAGTGCAAACCCGTGTTAGGTAAAATGGCATCTCTAAACCACCCCGCTTCCAGGGGTGCCTTGCGATGGGTTTTCATTTCATTTAGACGAACCGGCTTTCACACGTGTTGCCGACCTACACTGGTCAATTAGTTCTAAGCAAACACCAGAGGCTAAACTTAAATGTGACAGTATATCTAGAGGCAAGCTACAAATAACCACGAGAAAACCATCAAGCAACCAAACCGCCAAGAAATTTCAGAACACTATCAGTATATCTCAATATCTTCCAACACTACACAAAGACACTACAATTTGAGAGCCAAAATGGAATAATGTATACAGTACACTCAAAAGAACAACACCTGAATTTGTAACTGAATCCAATGACTCATGTTATGCTTCAGTCAAGATCAGACACACACACCAAAAAAACACTTGAGTCATAAAGCATTTTATTGATTTCAAGGTCTGTCCTTTTTATGATCTGGGCCTCTCCTTCTTGCCTTTGTAGAGGGCCAGGAGGGACACATTGGCCACCTTGACCACCTTGAAGCGCACACCAGGAATGTCACCCACGGCATGGCCCTTACGACCGAATCCTGCCACCAGAACTTCGTCGTTCTCCTGATGAGAGGCATGCAATGGGGTAGGTTAATTGCAATCTGCCTGTGGATTATAAACATCCTTAAAATGCCCAGGCTAACCAATTAAATCAATTAATGAATTCCTACGTCCTAAACAGAATATGTGCTGAAATTAAGATTGACACCCATCAAAGCAAACTGAAAAAATACAACCATCCAAGCAGCTCAGGACTGACCTCAATGAAGTTCAGACAGCCATCATTGGGAACAAAGGCAGTGATCTTCTTGCCGTTCTTGATAAGTTGGACTCTTACACACTTTCTAATAGCAGAATTTGGCTGTTTAGCTTCAACACCTCTATAAAGAAAAATAATAAGATTAAACTCATGGGAAATTAAAATCTACGTTTAAGTATCAAGAGATGCGGAACAGCTTTCAATTAATATAACAAACAAAATTAAACATTCCTGCAAATATGAGATGAATAGCTTCTTGTGCCGATTTCTAAATTTAAGTTATAAGCATGACTGACAATTTTAAAACCCAAGAAATCAAAATAAACCACTGTAACCAGAGCGGGTAAGTGGATCACTTGCAATGATTACTTAAAAGGCACGCAAGTCCAACACAGACATGTAACGGTAAAAGGCTGTTTACACTTACACTTTCTCAAGGACAATTCCCTTAGCATGGGAAGCTCCTCCGAAGGGGTTAGCCTTGAGGGCAGTGCCCAGATGAGCCTTCTTGTACTGCTTGTCATGCCATTTCTGCTCACGGCGATGGTTACGCAGTTTCCTGGCGGTACGCAGACCACGACACTTGCCTGTAGGAAAGACAGCAGTCAGTAAACTGGAACAAGGTTCACAGGTATGAAACTATTCCTAGCCACTGTGTATTCAGCTATTTGCGTCTCACCTGAATACAACTCAGATACAGAGGAAAAACTGATTTCATGGCTACACTCTACACTTAAGGAGGCTAGTAGGTACCAATTAAGTTGGAGAATGGCTCATACCGCCATGGTAAACAGCAGCATCAACACATAGGCAATATTAAAGAAAACCCCGCGCCCATAAATACTAGAATCAACGTACATAATTAAAACTAAAACAATTCAGCCAATGGTGGTAACTAGGACACTAGGTAGCATATCGGCCGAAGACGTTATTGCTGGCGTAATTCTGATTGTATGAATAAACCAAGCAAAAAAAAGTGCATGACGTATTTTCTATAAACGGGTTAATGTTATTTCTTCCAATCTGTTCTGTAAAACTCTGGAAAAAGCAGCTACCAGTTGAGTAGACTAATTGTTTTATGAAGTAAACAGCGCAGTAAAAAAACTACTATATTCCTTACAGTATTTTAACGTATCTTTTTAATATGAATGTTCATTAAAACGGCATACTACATTTTTACGTTTACAATCAAACCATTTGATTTTAGATGGCGTAAATCATCACCAGACTAAGACGGACAAAGTACGTAAGGCAGTAATAGCAACTATTGTATCACTTCACTACGGTCTTCAAAGCATGATTTTATTGAATTACGTGAAATGCATTTCGGCAAATTCGTCCAACATCGGTTAAATCACTATGACATGCATTAGACACTGAGACAGTGTCAGTACGGCAAGGCTAGAAATGAAAGGCCGCAGTCTACTCAACAGCATGGTCGCTCGCCACGCTTTCAAAGTATATTATTTCGGACCCATACTATTATATTATTCCGCCACGTAACACTAAAAACAAGTATATCGGTGTTTAAATTTCATTTCAATGCGCAGCAGTCAAGAAAGAAACAGTTTTAAGTAAGTAAATTTATATGAAATTGGAGCGTACCCATCTTTTTTGCCTCGGAGATCGAGCAGGAAAGACCGATCCCAGCAACCGCTGCGGCGATATCTTCTCTCAGGACCCAGGGACGAATAAGTGGCTGCCTATTTATTTGTGTGAAATTTTCTTTATGTACATCTGTATAAAATCAAAATCGTTTTTCATACCATGTCTATTTTTGAATTAATTAAATATCTTTAAATGATTAATAGCTAACATGTTATACATTGGTTGTGCCTGGAATTACAGGGTGTTCGGTGTTATGCCTGAAGAAAATAAAACACGGAAGTCAGTTCACCTACACGTTACGGCCCCTCCATTTAGTACAGTCCGTGATGGCTAAGTCTTTGTACCTTGTGACTATAACAATATAACATCATTGTGCTAATCCGTATAATAATTCTCTCAAATGAAATGAAACAAAACGCTCCTTGGATGTCGTAAAGCTGGATATACTGCAAGAACTAAAATGTTATGTCCAATATAAATGTTTACGTTTTGTTAAATTGTAATTACGCACATGAGTATAATTTTGATTTCAGTGTCGGTGCTTTATAATTAGTAACATTGTTACTTTTAACAAACAATTGCTTCATATAAAAATAATAAGAATAACACATTTTATTTTACAATGTTACACTAAAAATATATATACCTGATATTAAGCTATTAAATAGACTTTTTTACGATTATTCAAAACAGATTGTGTCTGTAATTCACTGGAAATGATTAGGGGTTTGTCAAATATAGTTAAAAACCTCTTTAAAAAATTTTGGTCCGCTTATTCATCACACATTAGGGACGAAATGCAGAATAAATGACTGAAAATCTGAAATTAAAATAGCTTTCAATCACTTATCTAAATTTTTATTTCTCTGTTTAGCTGTAGCCGTCTGAGTCTCTTACAAGGACACAATAGCAAACCCGTCTCATAATGGAAATGAAACCGTACGATTTGAATTGCTATGCTCGGTGTAGATAATTCATTCACTTTAAAAGATTAACAGTCGTTTGTCTGTGTGCTTTTTAATTATAACATAATATAGAAGATCTCTTTAAACGCTGATAGCACAGTGTGTGAATGGTGTATTCAAATTGCTTTGATTTTTTTTCTAAGTCATTGAGAATTTAAAGCATCGAGCGTACCCGCCAGCCCGTCTGCTAAATGTGCTGCCCGCGGTATTTCCGTGTCGGTAATGTAGCACCTTATCTAGCCGAGATTACTCTTTTGTCTTCATTGAGTGTGCTTGTGAACTGTGAGAATGCCAGAGGATGAGACCAAATACGTCGATAGGCCAGAATTCACCATAAATATTCCAATTTCATTGTTGCGCCCCCTTTAAACTTTAATTATTTGGCTTGATCAATATTAAATTGTCTTGCACCTAACGATTTACTGTCGGTCTAACGTTTTTTAGTCAACGATCCTCAACGATTTGAAAGGTAACAAGCAGTCTTAATTACTTCTGTTTTCCATATTACATCTTACTCAGGGTGTTTATGCAGTGCTCATTTATTAATTTGAATTGATAGAAGAAAACCTTTTTAGTGTATGACTGTAAAACGTGCTACTTTAAAAACGTCTTAATACTTAAAAATACAATTATAATAAACCAATCAAACCGTTATGCTTTATATATATGGACTTTTATTATTATTATTATTATTATTATTATTATTGTACACGTCTAGATTTACTAATGGCAGACTGTGTGTGGGAGGTGATATCTTTCTACCTCCTGGCAAAAATATCTGTGTTGATTGGATTAATATAATAGCCTGTAGAAGACAAAGGACGTCACTCCTCTGTTTCTACGTCTGCTTCCTATACGATATACGTATATTATAATATGGTTCATGAGACGTTCTGGCCAACTGCAGGGCTTTCCTGCAGATAGAATATATCTCTTGTGCATAATTCCAGTTATTTTGGAAGTGCACCTTAACGTTGGTTCACATCATCAGTTTCTGTCCCCATCTTAAATGGCACGGACCTATAGAATAATGTAATTTGACATGCCTGACGGTTGATTTAACATTTAGAAGTATGTGCTCTTTTAAAATAGGAATTTGAAGAAGCCAGGCTTAATTTCTGAAGTGCCAGTATGTTGGCGTGTGTGGGGGGTGAATGTGTGGCACAGAGAGAGAGAAAAAGAGAAAGGGAGGGAGGGAGAGAAAAAGAGGGGGAGAGAGAGAGGGGTGTGACCATGACACACGATTATCTTCCTTTTGCTTGTCCATTGGTCGCTGTCACCGCCAGTCAGTGATCTCAGGTTTCGGCCGTGTTATCAAAGCAGATTATGAAGCAGCCTTCTGCTGGGGCAGGCTCCTCTGGTCGTCTCCATGGCAAAACACAAGATATTTCTGTTTTATATGATACACCTTCTTCCCCTTGAGCTCGCATTGTCCTTTGACCAAGTATCTGCAGCTGTGGAAAATAGGTGAGTAGGATGATTTGAGGTGCTGATGTGGGAATCACAGAGGGATGCTGGATGGGCAGGGTGGCGTGTGCTTCGCTCTGAGCGTGTGGAGGACCTCGGGAAACAAACAAAAGAACAAAGTGCTGTGGAAAAATGCACGTCTGGGGCTGAGGGAGCATCTCCTTTGGAATGCCAGACAGCCTGCGCTTGTGAAGCCATCTATGATGATTTCACTCTCATTTATTTCTCGATCTGGATTCTCCTGTAACTCTGGAAAATTTAGGCAAGGCTGTCAATGAAACCCAGGAGAAAATCCATCAGTGTAGCTGAGTGGGAATCAGCTTACTGATCCATATACGTGCTACAAGGCGGAGGGGCAGTGTTGTGATGAGCTGCATTCTTTTTGGGTACCTTGCACTCATGCTATATAAAATGAGCTATAGGAACGTTTCCTCTTAAAATGCAAGTCTCAGCCATGTTAGATACCCATTTAACTGAGAAACAGTATCACAGGCACTGTTTCAGACACAGCATAAATGATAACAGGCATATCATTTGTTCTTATACATCACATGCTGGTAAAATAACATGTTATGCAAAAGTTTTTATATTATACAGGAGGATTTTAAAATCCATTACTTTAAAATTGTACAGTTAATCTTATTATGAAAACATGGAAGTATTTTTAAATACTTATTTTTTGAAAGAAGTATTTTTTTAAAAGATGCAAAACAATGCTGGAAATAAATTGGAATGTAAACATAATTTTTATACATTATCTGTTTAATATATCTAAATATATTACCAAAAATGTATACAGTATTATAAATAAAACAACTTAATGTGGATATCAGGATACTTTGCTATAGGGGAAAATGCTGTGAACTATTTCATAACATGTTAATGAACTAAACTGGCACACTTTAAATTACAAATTATTTTTCTTCATGAATGAAAATTAAGTAGTTTGGAAGAATTCTATCTGTAAAATCCTTCCAATTTTTTACATTTATAAATCAGTTTCCATTTTTACATTATAATCTGTTTTACAGCTATATACAAAGCGTGGGCTTGTTTTTAAATAAATGTTAGCCAGAAAATATTAACATTGCTAATTTCTATCCTTATTTCCTCCGTACTCCTGTTCTGTTCCTTAGGTTCATTTGCATGGAGTTTTGTGTAACATCAAGGCTAAATAACGGGTTTTCTCATTCTCATGGCAGTTAACATTGTTCTTCTGTGTTGTTCCTCTATATTGGACACTGAAGAAATTCATGTCCTTGCTTAGTCTAATTATATATGTAGCATTTAGACATTTTGAAAGAGATATGAATATTTGAACTACTAACTCGCCCATAAAATAAAACCTTTCATCACAATTTTTGCAAACCTTTCAAATGACGATCAGCAGTTTAACCCAAATTTATCCAAGATATTGTACCTTTTTTTCAGGCTAAAATTTTGACCAGTCAGATAGCAGTGGACGCCTCAGAAACAAAGGCCAAGGCCCCTGTCTGAGCTACCGTCAATACTGCCGTCTTGCTACGTATATCAAAATAATATTTAGTGTCAAAAATAATTATAAAGACTACACAGGTACAACATACTAGGTACAATTTACTATTTAATTAGTCTGATAGCAAAAGAATGAGCTTTCCCTCAGTGGTTTTGCTAAGATAAACCTCGTTAGTCATTTAATTGTGCTGCATTAGGATCCATGTCCAGGTTCATGCGTGTTCACATTGCACCTGTTCACTGTATTCCTGCTATTTCATTGGCCAAAATTACACTCATATTGTCTTAATTGGATTCTACTGAGAATACAACAATGCATTCTGGCAAAACAAAATTGTTTGTAAAACTGCTAAAAATAAGCCATCTGTATTGGGACTGATAAAATTCATTGTGCAGTCTGCCAAATTAAATAATTCATCCATGTGTATCTTACTCCTCTCACTGTAGATTCATAAGCATCAGTGTTTCTAGCTGATGGGATGAGATGCCCCAGGTTAGTTTTCCTGAATATTTGTAGTGCTAAATTTTAATTATATCCTGTCTTCTCTGAAAATGTGTCTTATAGCTAAACAAGTATGGGAATGTGATGCAGTGAAATTGGGCGTTAGATGCCTTTCTTATTTTTATTATGATTGCATCAAATTATCCTGCAACCCCGTCTAGGGTAAGTGGTTGGAAGTTATATGTAATGAAGGGTTTTAAATGCACAGCATTTAAATTATAAATCCAGTGCATTAAAAGGTTTGATTAATTGGTAATATATTGTTTGAAATGTGTTCCAAATTTTGGACAGGGCTTTATTGTCCTGTGTAGTGGCAGTGTGTAGCTCAGCTGGTTAGGAGTCTGTGCCCATGTCTGGAAGTTTTGCATTCAGATCCTGTGATTCTGTGATCTTAGAAAATGCATCTCTGTTCATTGTTGTATTATGTTGCATAATGTCTCTAACTAAATAGATTACAGTTGTTAATTTATGTACTGTAGAAAGTGTTGTAGAAGGATTCTAGTGTAGCTCAGTGGTTATGGATATGCAACTCTGTCTGGGAAGTCATGGGTTTGAATTCCATGGCCAATAATATCACCTTTGGGCCCTTGACCAAGGCCCTTAACCCCAGCTGCTCCTGGAGTGCTGAATGCTGGCTGGTCGAGCTCTATGAGCCTAAAACGTGCTCTCAGCTCTATATATGTCTGTGTCTCTCATGAAGAGTTAGATGGGGTATGTGAGAACTACTAAATTTCTCCACAGGGGATGAATAAAATACTGCTATTCTATTAAAAATGAGATCTTTGTGCAAGGGGATGTTCCATGGAAATCTCCAGAAAGATCCTCTGTCTGTCTCTCACCACTTTATTATTTAATATCCACAGTCTCTTTTAAAACCGGTGCCCTATGAGCCTAATGGTCTTTGTCAGAAGCCCTGCTGTGGAGACACATGTCCCCTTACTGGACAAAGGGATGCTGGGGAGCTCAGTGACCGTACGTGGCAGCCCCCGCCCCACACCCGCAGGACCCCTCCCAGATTGGCGTCGGTGAAATAATGCTTCAAGGGCGTTGGGCCGCTTAGGCCGCTGGCATCGGCAGTGTACAGATGGGATGGCGTGGTGGCATGTGGGACAGTGCGGCCCTTAATCTCCTATTATCAGATTTGATTTGGTGGCATGCTGGGGCACCAGGCAGGGGGTATGACTCCAAAGACGCGTTCCCTGATCTGTCCCTCTGTCTGCAATCGCACACCGAGGGGAGTCAGGCAGCAGAGCCGGGCTGCTGCTTTGTTTATATAACCGCACTGCCCTGAACACGGCACCCCTGCGTTCAGGTAGTGCCAGTGATGCAAGCACAGCCTCACAGCCGTAAGCGACTGCTGAAGCCACTGAAGGGTTTTTCTGTTTTCCAGAACTTGGCGAGCAGATCTGTCTCTTTCAAGGGCCTTTTTAAGCTTGCTGTTATGCCTGTTATGTTTATGCTTAGATAAACCGCTTTTTATTACATAACAAATGTGACAGTGATGACTTAAAAATACATATATTATTACCAGATATATTTTTATATCAGGGGACTGTTTATACACAGCTCTGCTGTGGTTTCTGCAGTAGTAGTTATCAGAATCATTTAATAACAAAGCATCTGATGTTTTCCATTGTTATACTCGGTAAACGTGTGACACATAACAATTGTTACCATGGAAAAGGCAAATATGACTTCATACACGTAAACGTCATCTTGCGGGTAAGATATGGGAATATAGGTCAATGTGACTGTTCTAATGAAGGCAGAAAGACACAGTGGAGCTTTTCATCATGGGATGGACAGTATTTCAAAGTCATTTACTTGACAGCCTCATGACCCCATGCTGAATAAGCAGCTGTAAGGTGCATGTGTGGTTTTACATGATAGGAGTATTTTGATGACTTTTTGTTTTGTCGTTTACATTTGGATTAATGGTTCCTTTTGTATTTTTGTGTTTGGTTGTGTAATGAAAAACTGGCATCATATTCAGGGTGTAGCCTTGCTCTCCAGGCCCCCCTGCATCCCTGACCAGGATAAATGGTTGAAAGATGGATGGATTTGTATGTGAACGTATATTAAGCATTGATATCCATTTTTTTTAGCCAAATATATTAACAGATCTGTACCAGTGCCTATTTGATACATGACAAAATACACGTGATTCCTGACACGTGATGCTGAGTCACAAAGTGACACATTGTCATCTTGTTGCAAAAAAGTTTCTTGCGGTATCATCCAACCGGTCTGCCTGATGCCTGTCCCTTGCCAGTGAAAATGCTCACATATCAAATCGGAGGTTTTGAGAGGCCACGCTCTCGGGAGCTGTCACTGTGTCACAGCCCAGTGACACCTCTGCAGGCTTCTGCCCCTTAGCCTCCTGGCCAGCACAGGTGGCCAGCCTGCTGCCTCCCGTCTGGGTCCCATGGCCCTGTGGCCCAGCCTGACACCGGGGGAGCGAGCTGCCAGGCCCAGCAGGCTCTTAATCAGGTTTTAGACTTTCCTCTGTGAAGCTCGTTTCGCCTGGCATTATGGCGGCGATTAGATGTCTGGCCATTGCGTCTTAGAGTAATCCCCTAAGTAACACATGGCAATCAACATCAAGAGCACACATCAGAATAACAGCAGGTAGGGCAGCACTTCCAAAGTCTTGCCTTTCCTCCCCAATACAGTTTGTTTCCCTGCCAAGAACTGTAACCTAATTGTCCCATCAGTATATATAAAAAAAACCTGATGTTTTCTTTTAATTCTGCTGGAAAGCTTTCACCAGATCGGTGATGGGGGAACCTGACTGCTCCAGAATGAATCCGTTACCTAACAAACGACAAACAGGCTCTGGCAAACTGAGCTCCGATCAGCACTCGTCCGATAAAAATAGAACGTGCAAGTGGAACGGTGCATACGCACGGTTACAGCCCCAAATGGCTCCCTGTCAGGCTCCGGAAAGCTCTCTGCGAATGATCTATAATTATGTGTTCTTTATTTGTGTTTATAGCTTGGACAACGCCTCATACCAGGCCATTAGGGTTAGGAATGGTAAGTAATTACCCTAAACCTTCATTAAGCATTAATGATATCACCCGCATGCCTGTATATTTGCAACATCTATATTAATGTGAGCATTCTAGTCCACCGGCTATATTAATAATAATTAATTGCCATGATGGATGCGGCTAGATGCAATGCTAATGTGGAGGCTCGTAACACACTTGCACTACCTGAACGTTCCAGTTTCTTCCTGGTCTATATCTTATGTAAGGGAAGAATGTGAGTAATACCCCTCTCATGTGTGGGACAGCCTTACATAATGCACCGCACATCCCAAAAGATGTCTTTCCATTTTATAAATGCAGATGGAGCTTCCATTCAGGCTCACAGAGTCGCACAGGCAGCAAGTTCTTTCCCCGAGGCTGAAAACCCGCTGCGAAGATTACTGCAGGTACAGTAGAGTCACTCCTCTAAATATACACATAAAAACCAGAAACTGGAGCAACAGAGCCGGTTTGACTTCACAGACGTGTCTGTGTTGAGTCGGGTGGAATGAATTGTGAAGAAAGTAATTCTCTCACCGGGGGGGGGGGCACAAAATTATTCATGATGCCATGCTCCAGTGCAATGAAATGAAGAGTGTGGAGCAAAGCAATGCACAGGAAGCCTGCAAAACCATTTTTCCCCCCGTGTCCTCAGTCTCACGGGTGGCAGGGGGGCTCCCCACCCAAGGCAAAGCGAAAGCTGCTGCAGTCAGCCAGCCCGCTCCCATACTCTCCGCTGAACGTGGCGTACAACGGCAAGACATGCATCCTCTTCAGGGCCAAGAGGCTGGCCATCAGGTACAAGAACCACACCTTTGTGGATCTCACGGAGAGGCTCTTTGGCCCCAACGCACCTGTGGACACCCGCGGCTCCATCTGTGGCAAGGACAAAGCCATGTGAGTCCTCCACCCTGTGTTCCTCTGCCTGCACCATCCATCCATTTCTCATACAGATAAATATTAATCACCCCCCCAACTATCACAGAATGGCCACCTCTGTACAGAAGCCTTACCTTGCCTCATGCCAGTTATATCAAAAGACAACACAAACTGAGGATTCTGTTTTATCAAACGGCACCCTGACACATCATCACTGTTCTTAGGAGCACTGGAATGTGACCTAGCTCCCGCATAAATTAAAAAAAGCGTCTGTGCTTTTTTGATACACTTTCTGTGGAACACAAGCCAAAATCTGGGCTATTTGTGTCAGCCTGTGCCTGCTTTGCAAACTCAAAAACACGAGGGGCCTCTCCCATCTGCTTAGCACATTCAGTTGTTGCAGATCATGTAATCTCTTCACAAGGGGTGAATAGTGCCATTTATGCAGGCCTAATATTGACATTAATTGTGCTAGCATCATTAAAGGTTACTGGCACAGTGCACGATGTCGAATACACTAATGCCGTCAATGAAGATGTTACCCATGACTTAAATTCTAGCATTAATTCAAGCTGACTTAAGATGTTTTATCGAAGCCTGCTAAGGAATATGCATGCAGTAAACCTTTTACTTTGCAGGCTTTCCTTAAAGTTTGGGGATGTGGAGGACCTAAGGGGGCTTGCAATCAGGTATGTTTATGGATTCTCCAAGTCATCGTCCCGTTTCTGCAGATACAGTCCGTGACTTATACCATACAACAGTTAGGTAAACCAGGTAAACCAGTGCCAATCAACCGATTAGGTGGCATAGGCGGCCGCCTAAGGCGCCATCCTTTGAGGGGGTGCCGATTAGAAGTCAATTTCACTTTGTCCCAGACAGGGGGCACCGAGGGTGAAGCTTGCCTATGGCGCCACATGCACTTTTACTGGCACTGACCACATTACAAGAAAGTGGTCAAAGTTACTAGATGTGAGCTTCAACCTACTGTTTGTCATGACTGTGATATCAACGATCTGGCTTCCTCACACCCCACACATCACCTGACCCAACAGGCTGCAGATGTCCAACACTTTTTATGAGTCTGCGGGCCAAAATTGGTTCACCCTAGACAGCGTTCACATCCAGTACAACTGGACCCAGGAGGCCACCTTCAATGCCACCGAGGTGTATGCACCAGCCACCTACTCCTACCACTGTCAACACGTCAGCAGTCTGCAGAAGTACGACACCCTGCTGGTTCCCAGCTCCAATGCCGACAGTGCCGCCAACTGGCACATCACCTTCACAGACTTCCAGGTGGGTAGCAACAACATGACATCATAAAACTTTGTTGGGTTGCTAAGTGCTTGTCCTCATTCACAGTGATTTACGAAGCCTGCAATTCTCCTCTTCACCCCATTTGTACAGTTAGATATTTAATGAAACAGTCCTGTCTGAGTGCTCTGCTAAAAGGTTCCTTAATTTGTTCTAGTTAAAGTGCAAAGCTGCCTCTTGGACCCATTATGTTGTTGTCCTCCTTACTGCTCTCTAGAGCTTTGGATCACAATATACATGCTGGTTTTACTTTTGGTTCGGCTGATCTCTTCAGTAGCTTTCAGCTACTTAACCCTGGTGCAGCTCTTAATTTAATACTGAGGGAGATTCATTGGAGTTGCATTTGTACTAAAACAGTTTTAAAATATAAAATATTCTTTATTGTTTATATTTGCTCAAAATAAATATTAAACTAATTCGTCGCTATTTCAGTGATTTAATTTTTAGGCTCAGCTTAGCCTAACAATAATTTGCCCATGAACAACCAAGTGACTAAATGGTTTGTATTACTATTATGTTTAATTTATACTATTATTTTGCCTTATGGAAAGAATAAAGAAAATGGATCATATTTTCTTTTGTTTTCATTTTGTTAGCATTGAAATGCCTGTATTACTTTTTCTTGTTCTTTGCTCTGATGACTGATGAGTCCATCAGTCTTGTTTCTGGTCATCTGTATCCTTTTTACTATCTACTCTGATGTGCTCTATTCCATTGACCTGAGTTATCTCATAATACTCCCCCCCCCCCAAAAAAAAAAACAAAAAAAAACATCTTCAGTCTGGTCACTTTTGCATCAGGCTCTGGCTTGATTTGATAAAGAATCCACTTGTTTGTTTTCCTTGCAGTCTGTGATATTCTTAAGTCTCTACCAACACCAATTCAAAGACATCAATGCTATTCCTATCCTGATTCATCTTCTTTGACCTCATAAGCAATGACAGCAAATACTATATCCTGAACAATTCTTTCAGAATCTTTGTTCTTAGAGATATATCAGTACTTTTGACGATGTTTTTCTTGGCCTGTCTTTGTGGCTTTGTACCTAATTTCATGACTGTGGAATCTGTTATCAGTTTCAGTTCTGACTGTTCTGAAAAACAGAACTAGTTTTTCCATGTTCATTTCTTTTGTCAATGAATTTGCAGAAATTGTTACAATGTTGTCTTTTGTAGTATGTACTGCATTTCATTAGGAGCCTACTACTTGACTGTTAATGCAGTATGTACTGTATGTATGCAGGAGAACAGTATGCATGCAATCGGACCTACTACAGTCGCCATCTTGCATATTACCTGCCCCAGATAATGTAGCTTGACTCCTGCAAAAGTGAAAAACTACTGAAAGCTACTGATGAAAAAAATACATATTATGTTAAATTATGTAACTGGGTATTGCTTTCTACTTAAATTTGTATAGAGAGGGCACTTACTCCACCTTCTTGACAAAAATTTCAGAGCAAGTGATGTTGTTCATCTCTGGTTGCAGATCTAGTAGCCTTGTGGGATAGCATAGCATCCATTGGTTGCACACTTGGGAATTTTGCAGACTACAGTATGTCATCCAGATTTCTAGATTCTGGAAATCTAGATAATTTTCTAATAGCATAATAGAATGTAATTAATTAAATGGATGTCTGGTTTGACCTTATAAAATGGCTGCCCAGGTCTAGGATTATGAGCCAAATGCATGACACTACTGGCTTGATAGATGTTCCCATCACCCAGCCCAGCTCATGGTCCTTCCACTCCCCTCTTTGGGTCCCTACAGATCCAGGCCTTCAACGTGCAGTCCAACCGGTTCGCCTCGGCTAGCGACTGTGCCACCTTCTTCACCCCCGCCATTCTGATGGGCCTGATCACCTCGTTCATCCTGCTGCTGGTACTGGCCTACGCTGTGCACATGGTGATGCATCTGAAGCACATTGACCGCTACGAGGAGCACAAGGCCACCGTCTACTTCCCCCGCAGCCCGGAGGCTGAGTGCCCGGACAAGAACAGCCTTTAAGGAGGCAGTGGTGGCTTGGCCCCACCCCCACCACAGGAAACAGATAGGCTGTTCCATAGATCTCAGAAAAAAATACTCTGAGCTGGCCCTTCTTTGCCACCCACAGTGGACACCACAGGCAGAAAAAGGGAATATTGCTGCCCAGGGCTGACTCTGCAGCTTCAGTGGTTGAGCTATGGTCAATTCATGGCCAAGCAGTGGTTGTCCACGCTGGGCAGACTCCATTTGGACCCAGCAGCTCAGCATCATCCAATGGATTTGGATACAAGTCGTCATTGGAGGATACCGATTTGATTATTACCACGAATTGACTGCCATCGTGGAGATAATTAGGCATTCCGACAGGGCAATGAAGGCGGAGGAGATATTTTCAAGTGAATTTCAAATTAACATCATCACTCAAATGTGTCTCTCCAATATTTGCACTGTGTGTTTTTTTACATTTAACGGAAAACTGGCAGAAATTGCCACAAGCATTATTTTAATCCTCATATAATACCATGAAATATACAATGTAGATACTTGGGTTTTTAATTTTAACATTCATTGGGACATGCATTATCTTCAGGTGTAATAGTACTGCAGATGGCAAGTGTTTACTTGTATTAAAATAACTTATAAAAATTATGCTATATCGGGATTACAGTTTTGTGAACTATTATTTTATTTGTTTTTAAGAATCCTTATGTGTTCTCTGACTAGCTAAGCCTCTGAGAGCATTTTTAATGCCAGCATTATGCAGAGGAGAGCATCTCTTCACATATACAGGTCAGTGTCATTTGACTAACATACTCGATAATACCGTAACTGCAGTAACAACATGGAGTTATTGTTGCATTATAACATACAGCATGCCAGTGACTAGGAAACCATCTGCATACAATACTCTGATGGTTAGCATTGTGCAATGTATATTGGTCATTATCATAACGTGCAGATTGAAGGAAACTGTTTTTTCATTGCCCAGTTGATGTAACAGGTACAATAAACCATTGTCAGGTAGATTTCTGTGTCTTTCTATTCTGCAAATGGGGCAGCCAGTTAAAAAAATTATATTTCAAATTGTGATTTTATGGACGTTAATAGATCAATCCACTTTCTACAACCACTACAAACATGGTTGTGCTGAGCCTGGAGCCAATCCTAGGTACGAGGGGGGGGGACATGATAAACAAGATGGCAGTCCATCACAGGGCATATGCACACACTCAATATGGACAATCCAGACATGAAACTACCAAACCTGGAAACCAGAGTACCTGGAGAAAATACACACAATAAGAGGGAGAACACACACATTCCACACACACACATAGGGGGAAAGAACTTTAGGTTTCTCATATAGTGATAGCAGGTGGTATGGTGCCTCAGTGGGTGTCTCTTGGAGGTGTGAGGATATAGTAATACCCACTGAGCTAACATACTATCTTGCTATAACTCTAAGAGATATTAATGTTAATAATGAAACACTCATTATATTTAATGATATTCATTAAAAGCTTTATTTAAAATCCACCATATGAAGGGTTTCCAGTAGGGTGTACATTTCAAACTAGTTATCCATCCATCCTCTGTAATGGCTTGTCCTGTTCAGGGTCATGTGGGGTCCACAGCCCATTGTGGAGGATATGGGTGCAAGGCAGAGAACAACTTTGAGTGGGGCACAAACCCATCGGAGGGCACACTCGTGCCTATGGGCAATTCCGATAAACCTCAGCCTGTCTTTAGACTGGGGGGGGGGGATAGAGAGACTGGAGTATGTGGAGGAGACCCCATGATGACATAGGGAGATCATAGAAACTCACATGGACCCCAAACAGAGATTCAAACCCAGGTGCTCAAGGTGTGAGGCATCAGTGCTAACCAGCGCACCACCATCCCAACCCCTCAAAACAGTTATTACTACTATATTATTTACTTCTGGAAAATTGTATTTGATAAATTATATCAATTAATATCGTGATACATAGTCTCTGGTTTTATGTTTTCTTAAGAAATATTAAGGATGTGATCTAATCCTTCATATTCCAGGACTGTTATGTTATTAGTACATGTAAAGTCTCTCATCATACCATTTTGTGGAGTTGCGATTTGACAATATATTCCTGACAATACAAACAGAATAAAAAGCCAGTCCTATTGTTATAACTCACATGAAGTATTTTCTTGTATTGGTCTTCTTGGCTGCTACAATTTGGTAGCAGCTTAGTGGTTAAAACAGCACCGCTTGAAATTATATTTATATAGCAATAAATTAATCTTCTTTAAAAATTGTATACATTGGCTGATCCCTATTCTGTTCCCCGTCTCATGTGAAGCAGAACTGATAAAATACAAGCGACGTCTGAAAGGTGATGTGATCCTTTTTTTTAACATACTATGCGTCATCACGGCAAAATTGTACAAGTCATTTCCAATTAGCATGCCATAGTTATACAGCAAAGTGATCTAGATGGCAATGATGTCGCTAAGAAAGATTTTAATTAGTGAAATGGTATTAACCAAAGTGACCAATGAACCAATGCAAAATACTTGGTTTAGTGACTCAGACAACATCAGTGCGTGCCTGTAAGACAATGACTTCCTCCCTTAATGCAGGAAGTGCTGCGGTTACACTGCCACCACCAGGTTCTCCATCTGCTACGGACACCCTTTGGGTGGCATTCAGCTATACCCTGTGCAGAGCAGAGTATTTCTCAGTACTAACAAACTGCAACCCGCAGGCAGCTAGAATACCAGCAGCACTCTCGCTTGGCATCATCATGTTGAAGTGCTGGGCTAATTCCCTTAGGTCCTGGTCAGGACACAGACTACTCACTGGCTGCTTGCAAAAGTTGAGAAGATAATGATAATATAATAATAAGGAAATTGTGTTTTCCCAGCGTTGGGTTGGCACTCCATCCTGGGTTGTTCTCTGCCTTGTGCCCACAGCCTCCAGGATAGGCTCCGGACCCCCCGTGACCCCAAATGGGATAAGTGGTTATGGAAAATGGATGGATGGAATTGTGTTTTTTTTAATAGAAAAAATAGTTTAGTTATTACAATAACAAAAGACTGGCTTGGAAAGCATGGAGGGGCGGCATGTGGCTCTGGCCTGGAACCAGAAAACTACCAGTAGAAATCCCCTGGCCAGCAGAGTAATGTCACCGTTGCACCTCTGAACAAGGCCCTAAAGGCCCAATTTCTCCCAGGGACTGGCTGATCCTGCTCTCCCAATTATATGACATTTTGGACAAACACATCTTCCAAGATAATGCAATATGAAACTAATTGTTGGTGGATCAGAAGAGGGGACCTATTTTAATAGCATTACCAGAGTAAGTGTAGAATCATTCTTTTTTAATGGATGACACTACCAAACTATTTTATTTTTTAAATGATTGTAGCAAACTATAAATGGTTCATACCATAATAAATAAATTATAAATGAATATATAAGAAAACATTATGAATTCAAAATAATTCATAATTCATAGGATTTTAAAACTGTTATACCTAGAATGTATGTCTGAAAGAGGTCATAAAAGCGAAAATTGTACTATATTCCTTATTTCTGAAAGAAAAAAAATATTCATAAGTATAAACTGACAAATACAACCAGAACCAACCCCTTAATAAAAGATAAAACTTGCGACAATATAGAAGGGATAAATTATTAAAATTATATTAATACTAGATTTAAAAAATATGCAAAAATGTACCACTTATTTTAATATGATAGGCAAATTTGTATGAAATCATATTTATCCAAACAGTTGTCGCGATTGTCATTGACACTTTTCTATGTATCGGGTTCGTTGAATTTAACACATTGAACAGATTCATCATGTTCACCTTGTTAAAAGTACGTTTGCAGGTTTACAAATGCGCACGCTCCAACAGCACCCGGCCACCGCCTACGAAAAGTGAGCATGCGCAGTAGCAGTTATATCCGTGTTAACATTTATCTCAGCATTTTCGACAATTTCGGAGAGGTCATATTATCTGATTCGTTTTAGGCACACATTACAAAAGAAAAACTATACTAAAAAAATACTTTTTATAACTACGGCAACAGTGGAACTGTATTCAGTATTATACAATTACTATCGTTGTGACGAAAAAAGAGTTGCAGTTCTGTGTAGTAATATACATCAGGAATTGTCAAATCAATCGCCCTGCGCTCATATGGTTATACTGGATCCATGTACAGGCGTTTTATTTACTGTATTAGGTCTCTCCCCTTGGACAGAGCGCTGCCAGTCCGTTTACGCATCGCAGGCCGGTTTTCCGAGCGTTTCTACATGAACATGGAGCGGGCCGTAGTCAGATGCGTGCCCTCAGAGAGCAAGCTGACCATCTCGTTCATGTTGGATGGCAGTCAGAAGCACATGCTAAGGGATCAGGCGGAGCAGCTCGGCTGCGTCCTGGCCCGGATCGCCAACAACGCCGCCAAAGGACACGGCAAGGCGGGCAAGTTAAAACGGAATAAAGCGGACCAGTTTCCGGCGCCCAAGCCCGTGGTCAGGCTCTCCTACAACGGCGAGTTCGTAGCGGATGACGCCGTGAATGCGGACGCTTGGCAGGATGGTGCTGTGCTGCATGTAGGGGACTGTAAGTATGCAGTGGAGAGGAATCCCCCGACTCTCACCACCGCCGAGCTGCCAGCATCCTTGTTAGCCGGTTTCCCCGTCTGCCCGAAACTCAGGATCGAGTTTGGGGACCTGGATCGCTGCCTGTTCACATGGTACAAGGAGCGGGTCCCCAACGCAGATGGCGACGACTGCTGGGTGGAGGTCGGGGATAAGCGAGTGTTCACGCCGTCTAACTCGGACATCGGGTTGAGGCTGAAGATGCGGTGCACGGCCGGAGACGGGGCGAGATGGGGATCGCCCGTGGAGGTGGCGACCGCGACCGCCGTGGAGGCCGGACCGGGCGCATGTACCTTCGACAACCGGCACATGTACACGAATAAAATCACGGTTGAGCCAGTCATTCGGGTGGTGTCCTATAATATTTTAGCGGACGTATACGCGCAGACGGAGTTCTCTAGGACGGTCCTGTACCCGTACTGCGCCCCCTACGCGCTGGGTATAGACTACCGGCAAAACCTTATCAAGAAAGAACTGTCGGGCTACAACGCCGACATCCTCTGCCTCCAAGAAGTTGACAAGGGCGTGTTCAGTGACAGCCTGTCGCCGGCCCTCGATGCCTTCCACCTGGACGGTGTTTTTAAGATCAAGGAGAGGCAGCACGAAGGCCTGGCGACGTTTTTCCGGAGGTCCCGGTTCGCGGTGCTGGGCCGCCATGACATCGCGCTGTGCGACGCGCTAAGCTCGGACCCGCTACACGCCACCTTGCTGGAGCGCGTCTCCGCCAACCCGGCGCTCCGGGACAAAGTGCTGGAAAGGAGCACGGTGTTACAGGTGCCTGGAGAGTGACTTGTTGTAGTGTGAAGTGCATGCCCTTGTTAGTTTCATCATATGTATTTATAAGAAAAACTATTCTTACTTCTCTCTCAGATTTCCTAGTAACTATACTGTGCCACTCCGAGCATGTGTGGTGGTCTCCAATATCTGCCTCCCTATCGACAAACGTTTCACTTATACCAAATATTCATATTTCAGATTGCACTTTAACGTATTAATAAAAGGCCGATCTGATAATTAGCTCGGAGGACATAATATTTCGCGATCGCTTAATCAACTAGACATTTTGTGAAGTTTGAGTGTTAGTCTTTTTTCTTGTTATCTACCAGGTAACTGTGCTGCAGTCTTTGAAAGACCCGTCCAGGAAACTCTGTGTGGCGAACACCCACTTGTACTGGCATCCTAAGGGTAACTGCACATATAACTGCAGCACATTCATCATGCTAGTTTACTTTGGCACTGAGGACAGATAGACTTGTCTTTCAGAGTTTATATGTGTGTGCAGCTGGTTGGTGCTAAGGCCTGATCTAGGTGTTGCTCTCGTGCAGGTGGACACATACGACTGATACAGATTCTTGTGGCGCTGAGGCATCTGCAGTGGGTCACTTCGGAGGTGCACCCTGGGGCCACGCTGCTCTTTGCGGGCGACTTCAACAGTGCCCCATCTTCAGGCGTGCTCCAGCTGGTCACCCAGGGTGACGTGGCTGAAAGTCATGAGGACTGGGCCTCGGATGGCCTGGAGGAGCTGTGCCCCATGGATGTGTCCAGCCCCTTCCGGCTGGTGAGTGCGTGTGGGGAGCCGGCCTACACGAACTATGTGGGTGGTTTCCACGGCTGCCTAGACTACGTGCTGGTGGAGCCACACGCTCTGGAGGTGGATCAGGTGATCCCCATGCCAGGTCACCAGGAGGTCACCACCCACCAGGCCCTGCCTAGTGTCTCGCACCCCTCTGACCACATCGCCCTGGTCTGTGACCTCATATGGAAGTGATAGGTGTCCATTCTCTGACTTCTTGGGCATATGAACTTTCCTCTTTCGAAAATTTACATTGCAGCAGTAACCTAATCCCCTTGAGGTTGTATGCATTGAATCAGGAGTGTCACATAGCCACATCCACTCTGCTGACCATCTGGCCTGAGAGTGAGGTGTGAGTGCAGTCCTCCAGGTGGTGCTGTCCTGCTGAGGTCCACCTTTGCCTGGTCTGGAGGCAGACCCTGTCCGAGTCCAGGTCGCAGCTGAACTGGGCTGTTAAATTGTGATGTAACACCCCCTTTATAGCAAAGGAAGGCCAACATAAAGGGTTTTCAAAGACATTTTTGCTAGTGGGATTGGGGATCTTTAATTTGCACACACATACACACCTATTTTGTGATGATTTAGAACTTTGAGGTGTGCATACAGTTCAGAAGAATTTGATATTTTATGCAAGAACGTTATGCTTATCTTTTTCAAATTTAGTAATTTCTATTGCCCAGAATATGTGACAATTTACTTAATGATGTTAGGACACTGACTGAATATTCGTTTTTCCCAGCATGCACCAAGCGCAAAGGCGATTAACTAAGTGCCACTGAAACTACTTTGAAAAAATTGTACTTGTTTTTCGAGTGGGACACAAAGTCTTTGATTTTAGAAAACAAAGCTGCTTTATGAATTTGGTAATATTGATTTGTCTGTAAATGGGTATTAAACTTCATGTAAACTAAATATATGGTTTTATTTAGGTGGCAGAAAATGCAAACAGGACTGAAGTTATTTGTACTTTGGCCAAATTAAGTCAGCATTTGTGTAGAAATCATGACAGTCCAGCTGAAATTGATCCTTAAAATTCACAAATATATACTCCACGTTGTTCTAGTTCATTTATATACTTAAATTTGTTTCATAGTGTCAAATTTAGTAGCAGAATGAAAATACAATTACAGTATTGCTTTGCCTAATATTTTCTGACGGTATGAATGGGGGGGGGGGGGGTGGGAGTACATAAATACTAGTTGACTATTTAAAGCAACATGGTCAGTTACAAAATGAGGTGGTTTGGCGAGTCGGGTCCCATACAGCCCCTGGCACTCCTACCCAATTTTTAAAGAAAAGTGCCCATGAAGTTTTCCATCATGATCTTCTGGGACATTTGCCAAGAGATTTAGACAAGTACAAACTACTGGATATATTGCAGTTTACTACTAAAACCTCCAAGGAATGTTGGGTAGAGGGGAAAGCATTTTATCCAAAAAGGCTGACAATAGCAGCAAATCCATTTGCCACGGCTGCGGCCAAGCGTGAGCCCCAACAATTCCAAGTCAGGCCTTCAGATATTTCTAATAAAAGCTACTTGTAGCTTGCCTCATGTCTCACTAGGTATAGTACAGCACATTTACTGTAAGCTATAGTTACCTTACTTCATCCAGGCACACCAAACCAGAAACAGGAAGTCTCAAACTCCATGGCGATGCAGGTACATCAAAAACCAGAAACAGGAAATCAAATATTCTGTACACTGGAAACAGGAAGTAAACTCCACACAGGTACACCAAATGCCAAACAGGAAGTCAATTTTAAGTTGTTTTTATTAGGAATTACATTGGTAAAATGGCAAAAAATGAAGATGCTCAGATTTGAAGTAGTTACTTCTCCACAAAAAAGGGGGGCAAATGTTTCCCAAGGCTGAAATTTCATGATGTTGATGATCTGGCTTAAATCAGCTTAACATAAAAGTACATATAAAAATTGCAGCTGAACTTGGAATGGCCTAATAAGTTAAAATGCATATCCTTCCAGAAGTATAAATGGAATTGTGGTGGTAATAAGCAACAGGTAAATGATAAGAAATCCTTAGCAGAGTCAGGGAATGGCAGATGGGGATGCATCTAATCAGTCATCATAACTATACTCAGAGAAAGCCTGCCTCTATTCACACAGAATGCCAAAGTCCAGCAATTTGGCCAGGAGAGACAGTACTGCAGAATGACAGAACATTAAGGAATTGGGGACTATACTTCTATAAAACAAAGGTGTGTTTGTGGGGGGGGGGGTTGTGAAATTGGTCCACAAGCATCTGCACAATTAACTAAACCGGTTTTCAAAGACGCTGGCGCCCAAACACACAGTCTGGCGGTTCAGTTGTCTGGAGTGCGTCTTAATGTCGCGCATATCAGAACATATGCGAGACAATGAAGGACATGAACGGTCAGCAATAAAACAAAACAAAACGCAAACAAAAAAAGGGGGGCACAGTTGGTGGGAGGGGCTGCCAAGCCTTCTCAGCTCTGAATACCATATTGATCAATCAGGGGCAGGACAAAAAAAAAAAAAAAAAAAAACACGAAACAAGCCAGGTGAGTTTCTCCCAAGCAGAGATCAGCGGTGTCGATCATGTCCCTGGTTACGCAAAGGCCTACTGACTCCACATTGCAACTTAGCGCTTGGAGAGTTGGTCTGACAGCCAGTCAAGCCCCTCGTACAGCCCCGTCCCCTGGGTGGCGCAGGTTGCCTGCACGTACCACTGGTGGAAAGAGACAAGAGCAGGGCAGTCAGTTTGACTGGTAAGTCTTAATCTTTATCTGTAGACCTCATGACCCAAACAACGACCACAATGCATTTTAACAGTAACGATTATCTAATGCATTTGTGTTTGGAAACTAAGAAATCGGAAGCAGGAACCCTACAGAGTACTTCCGATTCCTGCCTTTATTACACTGACTATCACACCAATAGATCGAGAATGTGTGTCATTGTACGTGTGGCCACACTATGAAGTTGAGCATTTCTTAGTGTGGAAGGAGTGACATCAACTGCTAGAAAATGGATTGAGTGAAGTACAGCTGCCATCAGCCCGAAAGTCCACAGAGGTCACTGCACTCAAGTCCTTCAGGCCTAGGTGTGAATGCGATGCCCCCCCACCACCCCATGAGACAGACTCACAGTCCTACTCCTTAGCGTCTGCAGGCCCAGCTTGTCAGTCATCTCGCTGATGGGCATGGCGTTGGGCAGGTCCTGCTTGTTGGCAAACACCAGCAACACAGCATCCCGCAGTTCATCCTCCTGGAGCTGTGTGTGTGTGTGGGGGGGGGGGGGGTGACAGATGTTAAGGTGAAGGGGAGGCTACTGAACTCCCACCAGGACAACTTCACATTTATTTAGCAGACACTTGTACCCAAAGCGATGCATAATTGAGAAAGTAGGATGAGCCTGTCCCTGGAGCAATCAGGGTTCAAGGGCCTCACTCAAGAAATTGTGTGACCATGGGATTGGAACTAGCAACCTTCTGATCATGGACATGGTATCTTAACCCACTTAGCCACACAACACACCCAAATTCAATTTAACTATCCATCTTTTCATATCAAGCTCGTTTGCATGACTGCTTCATGCAGAGCGATGTTCACAAAAATGCCTTCCATAACTTGTCCGCTAAAAGTACATTTGGATATAACAACAAGTAGCAGCCTTATTGTTTAGGGACACGGGAACAGCAACAGTGAACAATAAAATGGCACAACATACCATCACAAAACATGTGGTAAATGAGGTGCATAAATGGCCAGTATGCCCATCAATGGCTGTTGAATGGGATTATGGTTTGTGGGTAGAAACTGTTCCTAAACCCTATGGTTAAGAGTGCGGAGGTTCCTACGCAGTCTGCCAAATGTTCGATACTTAGGACACTTTACAATGTACTGTACATAATACACACAATCTGTTAATGCAAAGCCTAGCCAGTGATAAGTTACTGGTTACCCAGTTGACCAAACAAACTAAGCACATTCCAGTCTTAATGCTTCCTCAGCCATAAGGTTAGGTGCCAAACTTCCTTGGATTAAGGAAATCTATACCAGGAACACAGACACACGGGGGAAAAGAGCAGACTCACCATCTTCTGCAGTTCCTCAGACGCCTCCTGTGCCCGCTCACGGTCATTGCTGTCCACAACGAAGATGAGACCCTGCAACGAGCAGACATTGTTACCATAACGACAGGACCTCTGCGAGGACAAGGGCAGCGCACCACCTAACACCGGCTCCAGAGCAGGGGACAGCCACCCGCTGGGTCCCTCGAAGGACAAGGACACTCACTGGCCCCCGCATGGCAGCGCTGGCCTCTCAGCTTAACCCCTCTGCCGCTAATCTTGGGCAAACATTCAGCGCTTTGCTTAAGTCGGGTACAATCTTGACTACAGTCACACAAGGTGATATTTGTGTGAAAGCCAAATGTAGGCAGTGTGACGCCGCTCCCCAGCGTGCCTCCCAGGACCGGGAAGAGCGCCCTGGGTGAGGAAGACGCACAGATCTTCCATTTCTATCCCACTCCCTATGTCCCTGGCCTCAATACCCACATCTTCCCCAAATATCTGCAGAGTCATAGGGAGGCAGTATGAACAACAGACAAACTATACACTGCAATCAGGGAGGAGGGAGTATAAATATGTATAAAGTAGACAACACAAGGCAATTCAAAACAAATAAAACATTCACAATGCTTCAAATGAGACCACAAATAGAGACTGAACAATTATAAAGTCTTAAGCTGGCTTAAGGTTTGGAAAAATTCTCCCTAAATATTTAGCATTGCCATCACACATTGTTACCTAGTCTAGATATTACCCCCCACCCAGTGTAGGGCTGCCTGTTTGACCCAGCCTCTGTGCCCCCCCAGCCATACAATATGTCAGGAGAGCATATAAAACAGCACTGGACATTAACTGTATTGCACACACCACCTACTCATCTATTCATATTTCTGCACAATATATTTCTGTACCGTTTGCACTCCATGTACTGTCTTTCCACTTTGTTTTGAACTATGTATCTGTGCACTTTTCCTACCTTGCTACTGAATGCAAAAGAATTTCCCCCAGGACCAAAAAAGGTTCCTCTTATCTGATCTTATCTTCACACACATCTGATCCATCTAAACTGACCCGTCTGTTTGCCCCATGATGGTCTGGAATCCCCGTCAGGGTTCCTCACTGCAACAGGGAGCAGAAGGCTAACAGTCTCTCTGTGAAGAGAACTGACTTTCAGACCGAACTATATCTCTTCCCATGAATACTTCATATCCAGTCCGCCAGTAGTATTTGTTTTTCCAGGATGGGAACCGCCCTCTTGGATATTTTCTTTGACAGCTATCACTGTATTTAAGTATAGAAGAAATATATTCTCATTTTTAATTAGCATTTGCCATATTGGAATCAACCCTATATTTTATGAAAAGGCTGGAATGTGTTGTGCATGCTGTTAAAGTTGTTAATATCCTCATCAGAGAACAGGTCTGAGCTTATCTGGAAAGTGCAGTAAATTGTTCATCTTATAGAATATATTCTAAGCTACTATTCAGATTCACATCTCAAGAGCCTTCAACATGGGCTAACCCTACAAGCCCATGGAGGCTTGACTGATTTTTATTTTAGTTACATGTCAACATGCATGAAAACTTGGCCCAGTATGTGTTCAATACAAGATACACAAGTACGCAAGACTGGAAATGACACTAACTGCAAACGCAAAAGATTTACTGCAAAACCAGAAGGGCAACTGCAATTTCAAACAAATTTATCCAACAATAGCCATACTCTAAAAGGAAATGCATCGGAGCGATCAGGAAATGACACCGAAGAATCCAGAATAACTCACACTTAAAGGTGTGTGTAATATATATGAAGCAGATTATATACCATTCTCTCATGCACCCCCCCCATCCCTGATTTTGGAGCAGGAAGTCACTTAGAGAACAATGCATTTCTCAGCCAGTCCACCCCCCCACCCCCAACCCCACCTCACCCACAGAATGGTGACACAGATGGGACACTAGGACCCTAGCATTGGCACACAGCCAAGATACACAGTCAGAGGCATTGATGCAGATGTGTTCTCTCAATGGATTACAGGGTTGGGGGACCAAATTCAACTGGGTCATTATGCAGGGACAGGCTGTGGCCAGTGTTAGACGGACAGTTCTATAAGCCAGGTCTATCCTGGAACACCGGACCGTTTTGATCCCTCCTAGCTCCCACCCAATCAACACCACCAAATACCTGGTTCATGTGTACCAAGAGCTACGAGGGAGCAAAAATGTGAACCGTCTGTGGACTGTCTGGGTGTCGCCGAGGACTGGGTTGGGAAGCACTGGGTCAGAGGACTGGTACCGTTTCATTGCGCAAAATCTGATATTTGCCTTAAGCCTTAAAAGCCCTTCCCTGGCATCTAGAAACATAATGGCACTTGGGGTCTGTGACCTGCAATCAGTATGGATGAAATTACCTGCGTGTTCTGGAAGTAGTGCCTCCAGAGGGGCCTGATCTTGTCCTGGCCACCCACGTCCCACACCGTGAAGCAGATGTTCTTATACTCAACGGTCTCCACATTGAACCCTGCAGGAAGGAGGGAGAGGCTGAGGCCAGTTCCAGAGGACGCCATCCAAGTGAGGCTCCTCAAAGCGTGAAGGGGACTAAAAATAGCACAAACGGGAGCTTTGCTTGCAGTAAAACAAACTCATTTGCATTTGCAAACAAGCCACTTGAAACGTTTCAGGATGGGAATGTGTGTGAGCAAGGGGTCTTTGTCTGGGCCAATAAAACTGGCTGAATTCGGAGTAGGGTGCCACAAAAAGACAACTTCATTCAGTGAAACCGTGCATTGCATACAATGTACTATGGCTTCAAAATAAGAGTGGAAAATCAGCTTTACAACACAAAATGGTAGCCCAGGACATCTTAAATCATAAAACATCACCTACAGCTTCCCCGATTCCTTACCTATAGTGGGAATTGTGGTGACAATTTCCCCTAGTTTCAGTTTGTACAGGATTGTGGTCTTTCCCGCAGCATCCAGGCCAACTAAGAGAGAGTGGAAACAAACCATGAAGAAGGTAGGCAGAAGCAGGCAGGCAGTCCGCTATGCCCCGGCATGCCTAAATGAACACAGCGACTGGACAGTTCATTCTGAGGTAACAGGTTAAAAGAAAAAAAGTCATCTGAAGACATTTAAAGCAATACACCGTAATGCATAATACTAATCTACCACTACAATATGTATAAGCACAATCATTTTAAAGTTATTACAAAAAATGATCATATTTGCAAGTCTGCTCAATAAAAGACCGACCGACAGACAAGGCGACAGAAGTATGTTTAATGTGCTGTATGTCGCTATGGACAAAAGTGCCCGTTAAAGAAAATACTTTACTGATCCCAGGGTGGAAATGGTTACAGAATACAACACGGCGTATCCAGTTCGTAAAGTGTTTTAAGCACCGGCTTTTGCAGCAGGTGCGTTCACTTATCGCCCGGCCCGAAGCGCCGTTTCCTGTGGCAGCGGCGCACCGATGACAGTTTCGCTGCTACTGCGACTCGACAGGAGGAGAGAGGGGGCAGGAAGACGAGTCCCCCACCCAGACATCATCCCCATCGCGGGGGTTAAACAACATTTACGTTTCAAATCCGCCCCCAACGCAACAAAAAAAACCGACACGATTTAATTAAGCGCTGACATAAGATCAAATAAAATCACTACCAGTATATGTACAAGTACTTGTACAGGAAAAAAAAGACTAAGCAACGCGTGTCCATTTTGCAATTCAACCACAGAAAAGCAACTTTCCATTTCCCGTCCCCCGATATAAACCTTCTTGTTGAAAACAACATATCTTGCCAGGAATAGTAACTTTATAATGGATAAATTTGGGATTAAAGTTGTGTGCGGGGGAAAAAGAAGTTTACACATATTAGAAATTTGATTTCATTAATTTTACTACATCGAATCTGTATGTAAATGTAAACGCAAACCGTGTTTGTAGATTTAAACCTCTGCCTGCATACGGCCTGATTTAATACAAAGTGCCGCATTTTTCACGTTCTAACCGTCGCTTTCCCTCTTATTCCCTGAATATAAGCGTTTAAATCCACGTTTTTTCTGCTAATATAAACTACCGGAGCCAAGAAAAACAAGTGGAGCCAAGGATCCGAGTTGTCACCGTTTACCCACAGCGAATAGTCCTTGGAAACAAGCGTCTGTTTATCTCAAATCAGTGTTTTACGCAGATAATTGTCCTTTTTCCTTTTTGACACGTCCAGCAATGATCTTGGTGTTTTAGCAGCTCAGTCCGAACTGCTGCCTGAGCCAGTAGCCGGATCCGGAGCGTTTAGCCGCTGTTAACATCCTCATTTGAGGATCTTACCCTCACAGCCTTCGAACCCGACGATAATCCAGTGGTCCCGTTTTTATAATACCTTAAACTGAACTGGGTGTGTGCGGTTCCACGGCCCAAAGCATCCATCTGAGGACAGTGGATGTAGCCGGTTAGCCCTAAGGGTTAGTTACACAGTTAACGCCGGTATGCTACGTAGCTACAAGCAGCACAGTGCTTATTACAGCCCTCGATTGCGGAATTTAATTAACATTAATGCACTAAAAATAGCGGTATCGCAGCCAATCTTCGTCTGGCAGCAGACCGGGTAGCTGGCCGGCTGTTTGTTCAGGCGACGGGACAACGTGGACCACGTAAAGTAGACCCCCCTCTCCCGGCCCTAAGAGCTCGGACAAAACGGGCACACGTAACCCCGAAAACGGCTGGCAGTCAAAGCTTCCCGGCTAGCTTATAAGATACCCCATAACTGCCGACTCACCCATCAGGATCCGCATCTGCTTCTTCCCAAAGAGGCGAGAAAAGACGCTAGAGATCGTCAGGCCCATGGTTTATTGTCCAACTAAGAACTGAATAAACTAACTACTTTAACTAGCGGGCTGTATTGCTACCGGTCGAGGCACTTTCCTTTTTCCCACCCAGATAAATTCGCCAAAATGCAGTAATTTAACTATAATCCGCCGGGAAAAAGCGGCACATTAGCGGCCGGTGACTACGGGTAGCAGCCGCCTTGCTTCTACGGGGGCAAAAGTAAAAATCTTCGGTCTCCGGCGTCCAACAACCCCCCCCTCTCCTCCCGCCACGTCACTCTCCAACGCGGTAGAAATGACGTCACGGGAGGCGCATCCCAGCTTGCACCGCGGCATACGATTCGACCCCGTGCCCTACCCCGTCAAATCCATTGCCGGAGGACCGAGAGCGGAGCCGTACTGATCAGTGAACGCGATGCGATAAGACGTGCGAAATACGTGTCTTTATTGGAATCGGCCGTAACAGTACCTTTCGGTATTAATAGTTGCAGTCCAAGAAAACGGGAACTCAGAGTTAGGGAGATGTGTTTTTTTTTATTAACTTTGAAAGGTGGGGTCTGAGATGTCTGAACCATCGTATCCCTGTCTAAGTGTATTAGGAAAAAGTGTGTGGATATGAAAGGTGCATAGATGTGCTGGCCTGAATTTTGTTACTTGCAGTCTTTTCAGCAAAACTGAGATCCTCATTTACTTTATGTATCTTGTGTGTAAAGAGAGGTAGGTATAGTAAGGCAGTGGTTCTCAAACTTTTTGGACCAAGTACCACTTTCGATCAAACCAGAGCAGCCAAGTACCACCTAAGTGAAAAAATAACAGACCCGAATGCTTACTTAAAAAAATCTCAGTAACCTGAGCACTTACCGTTTCAGCGAAGGGAAGAGTCCGCTTGGCACAGCACAACTTTGAAGTGTCGTCGATGACTGCAATAACTTTAAGAGCAGAATAAAGCTCAGGAATTGCAGCATGCAGGATTGAGCAGGTTCCGTTCAACCCGCTCTGAATGTGTCATGGCATCGAATACTAAAAGTATCTTATCCTGAAACGATTTTTTAAAAATATCAAGTAATTTAACATTGATTTCAGTTCCTGTTTTTCCAGAACATACCATAAATTGCCACAGCCTTCTCGCAAGCCACAGTTTAAGAACCACTGTGGTGAGGTATGTTAAAAGTGCAACATTAAAACGATTCAAACATCCATTTGAAGCTGCCTTTTCAGGCTGGTTTGAAAGAGTCAGTTCCACGAGTTACACTATACGTAACAATTATACATTTAAAAAAAAGCCTTCCATAAGCTCTGTTTGGAGCAATGAAAGTTAAAATAGTTACACCCCCTGCATCAGTGTCTCTCCAGCCCACCCCCTATGACAGGCCATGTGGCAATAAGTTAAAAAGCTGTAGGTATCAGTGATCCTGTACATTATTTCCAGCACGGGTGACAGGGACAACCTTGTTTAATCATGCCAGCTACACAAATACAGTATATTTACCAAAGGGGAAAACCAAACATGTTGCATTCAATGCTTTGTCATAAAGAAGTGTCCAGTTGGATTAACATCTCAAAATTCTGATTTGTTGCAATGCTTCATGCTGCATAAACAAGAATATGCGGATTCTTTAAAGGTTATATCATATTGCACTGGTTATTAGGGTTAGGCTTATTCCTAGATTTTTCATCATGTACTTTTTTTTTGTTATAAGCCTGAGGGTGGTGTGTGGTTCAAGACTCGTGTGACTGGAAGATCGTCAGTCCTGTGATGGGCAGCACTTTCACCATTTGGCCCCTGAGCAAGGCCCTTAACACCCAATAGCTCCAGGGACTGTCTGACCATGCTTTCTCAAATGTATGTTACTTTGAACAAAATATCCATCCATCCAATTTCTGCAACCACATATCTCATTCAGGGTCACAGGGGGTCTGGAGCCTGTCCCAGAGGCTACAGACACAAGGCAGGGAACAACCCAGGATGGGGCGCTAACCCATTGCAGGGCACAGTCACACACAATTCACACGCACATGCACACCTACGAACAATTTGGCAATTCCAATCAGCCTCAGCATGTCTTTGGACTGAGTGGGAAAACTGGAGTACCCGGAGGAAACGCCACCACGACACGGGGAGAACATGCAAACCCCACACACTTAGAGCCATGGCAGAGACTCAAACGCTGGTCCCAGAGGTGTGAAGCAACAGTGCCAATCACTGCACCACCCTCAGCAAAAGTAAATATAATGCATATTAGCCGTATGCTTTCACTACAATACTTTTCAAAGGTCTATAATGACACGTGGCTGTGCAGTAGAGTTGAATTAGTCCAGAATATTGAATGACTAGATGACTCCTTCCTAGATATTTGCTGAAGAACAGAAGTGCAAACATTGAAGCAGCATATTTGTTGAAGTTAAATAAGTCTGCTTTGGAGGCATTGTTTAACCCATTGACTGTAATGTGCTACCTTAACTTCAAATATATTGCTATATAAAGACCTCAGACCACACCTCAATGTTTAACTGATGATTTGCATCTCCTGAGGCCATCAACCTCATGTGGAATAATAATAACGCTTAAGGTTCAGACTTAGTTTTTTGCCCAGGTAATGTTAATAGTTTAATAAGAACCACACACAAGAAAAATCTGGAGATTAAGCATAGCATATATTTTCCTGTCTTGAAACTGCTTCTTCTGGTCAGGGTCACAGGGAGGACCCTGGAGCGCAGGAGTGCTCTCTGGATGCAATGCCAGTCCACCATGGGGCACATAAACTCATCTCCTGGTAATTATACAGTACTGGAAATTTATTGATGCCATTCATGCCATTAGGCAGGCTATCTTTAGCCCCTGTGTTATTTTGGGGTTGAAGTTACCCCAGTCCATTTTCAAAATGAGGTTAAATTCTATAGATTCTAGAATTTAGAGCGGAAGAAGTAAAATACACAAGGGTTAAACTGTGGGAGACAAGAGAGAGCAAATATACTCTACACATGCACACAGATCAGATTGAAACCCCCAACAATTGAGAACTGAAGCAACAGTGCTATCCACAGAGCAACCTGTTACTCAAGGTACATCTGAAGAGGTATTTACATAAAAACATAAGAAATTTACAAACGAGAGGAGGCCATTCAGCCCATCAAGCTCATTTGGGGAGAACTTAACTAATAGCTCAGAGTTGTTAAAATCTTATCTAGCTCTGATTTAAAGGAACCCAAGGTTTTAGCTTGCGCTACACTAGCAGGAAGACTATTCCATACTCTAACTTGACTTAAACTCCACACACCTAGAGATGTAACCCAACATTCTATTGGCCTTTCTTATTGCTTCCCCACACTGGCGAGAGTGGGACATGGAAGCATCAACAAACACACCGAGATCTCTCTCGTAATCAGCTACCTTTATTTCAGTGGAACCCATAAAATATCTGTACTTTATATTTCTGCTACCTGCATGGATTACTTTACATTTATCTATGTTAAATTTCATCTGCCAGGTATCAGCCCAGTCACTAATCAAATCCAGATCCAATTGTAGCCTCTCTGCTGCTAGATCAGTATCTGCTACACCACCCACCTTGGTGTCATCTGCAAATTTAACCAGTCTACTATATATATTGGTGTCAATATCATTAATGTAAATTAGGAACAATAGTGGTCCTAAAATTGAACCCTGCAGTACCCCACTATGAACGCGGGCCCACTGTGACATTGTGCCTCTAATAACTACTCGCTGCTTCCTGTCTGTTAACCAGTTTTCAATCCAAGCTGCTACAGCACCTAAAATCCCTGCTGCTTTGAGCTTAAGCAGGAGCCGTTTGTGAGGGACAACATCAAAGGCCTTCTGGAAATATAAGTAGATCACATCGTAGGCCTTTTTGTGATCAGTTTCTCTTGTAGCTTCCTCAAAGAACTCAAGTAAATTAGTTGAACAGGATCTACCTCTCCTAAATCCATGTTGGCTATCCTTCAGAATATTATCTGCATCCAGGTAATCTACCATTTTCACTTTGATTATAGCTTCCATTATTTTTACAACAATGCTAGTTAAACTGATTGGCCTATAGTTTGCTGGATTATTTCTATCCCCTTTTTTGAATATGGCCGTTATATTAGCATGCTTCCAATCAGAGAGTACCACACCAGCAGATAACTATTTCTGGAATATTAAAGTTAAAGGTTGGCTAATAATATCCCTCATCTCTTTTAAAACTATAGGTAAGATGCCATCAGAGCCCTGTGATTTATTTATTAAGAGTTTAGCTAGGCTTAGTACCACATCAGTCTCAGTTATACATATATTGGTCATAGATGGCGCTGTATTCGTACTAAATGGCGGTAAGTTACTCATGTTCTCTACTGTGAACACCTGTGTAAAATAATCATTAAACTCCTTTACTAAATCAATGTCATTTACAATTATAAGGCCCTTACTATCCTGCAAATTAGTGATTTCAGCTTTTAGTGCTCTTTTGGAGTTAAAATATTGGAAGAAACTTTTATTGTGTTCCTTAGCCTCCAATGCAATTTTTCTTTCTACATTCCTCTTAGAGAGTCTAATGTTATTTTTTAACTCCACCTGTAGACTTAGATACTCCTGCTTAATTTTGAAATCATTAGTTATTCTCCATTTGTGGAACAGAGCCCCTTTCCTCCTGACTTTATTCTTAATTTCCTTAGTAAACCACCTTCCTTGTAGTTTCCTAGACTTAGTTTTGCTGGAAACGGGTATGAAGTCCTCTTGCACTTCCAACAATGTGCTTTTAAAAAATTCCCATGCCTCTTCAACTGTTTTGCTATTTAACTCCATCCAGTTTACAGTTTCTA
>JAAGVU020000123.1:7600508-7625068 GCA_011763525.2 Mormyrus iriodes | reverse complement strand
CAGGTGATGCCGCCTCTGTGAACTGTGTACGCCCTTTTCTACGTCTACGACCTACATTCACCCAGCTCTCTCGACCTGCATTTTGATGTCTTAAAAGGCATATCAAATTAAAATGATTAAATTATTTTTTTTTTACCAGTTTTCTAAGTACAAAACGTCACTTTGGAAAGCATTTTTTTTTATGTTTGTCTTCTTGCAAAACATGGGCTGTAAGTGCAGGGTCAGTTGCCCTTGGGGGGTTAAGGGCCTTGCTCAAGGGCCCAATGGAGATGGGACTATTTTACCAAGCATGGGATTTAAACCAGTGCCCTTCTAATCAACACCTGACCTGCAGAGCCACACACCACCCGCTGTGATTAAAAGCAGTGAAGTGTTCTGCATTATGACCTCATGCCTCAAAGGCTGGGTGTCGGAATCTCACCTCCTCCTCCGTTTTGCGCGTATGCTTGTCCAGCTCATTTGCCCCCATCGTCCCAAAGCAAAATAATGTGCCCATAGGGTGTGAGCACATGCACCCCCTCTATGATGTCCCCTGCTCCCTGTGACCCTCTGCTTGATAAACAGTTATAATTAGGTCATTTTCCAATGTTAATTTTTTTAGCATCATTTCCTGACTGGGTAACTCCTTTTGCAGTCACCCGGCCCTTTGTGGCACTGTTGCATCATTGCATTACAATTACATTTACATAAAATGGTTCTTTGGTTGGTGGCACAGTAGGTAGAACTGTTGCCTCACACATGGGTTTAAATTGCACTTCTGCAGTGTGTGGAATTTTGATTTCCCACTGGGTTTCCTTACAATCCACAAGCATGTGATTAAGCAAATTGTGTGCAGTGCGTGTGTCCGCTACAATGGACTGGAATCCAATCCAGGGGTGTTCCTGTGCCATGAACTTCTCAGGAAAACCTGCATAGTCACCACAACCCTGTAACAGATTAGCAGTTATGGAAGACTGACGAAAAACTGGTTCTCTGGTCAATTTTTGGGTACTTCATTACATCCGAATTTTCTGTAATACGCAACAAGTACCGCCAATACCTTACAATGACAAAAAAGCTTTTATTTGGGGCAGGGAAAGATATCAACACAGAAAACCAATTCCTGGTTGTCATTTTATTCATATAAAATAAAAATTCCAACTCTCATTAAAATAAACCTGGAGGTGAAGAGATGTTCTGTTCAAACAGATGTTGGATGTCAAAAAAATAAAATCAATATGCAGAATGCATCAGTGGTTATGGCTTTCATACAAAAGGGTCAATGAATAGTTACTAATGTCAGTATACCCAATAGAATTTTCTGCCCGTTTCAATTAATTGTCAATATGCAAATTAAAAACTTACAACAGCTCCAACTAATAAACTTAAAATATTTAAAACATCTTCAACAGTAATTTTACATTTGCGTAATTATATCAGAATAATGTATGAGAATAGATCTCTATATAAAATTCAAGCATGTTAAAATAGGTTCATCTTTAAAATATAAATTTTTGTGGTTGCCCAACAACCAATAGTCACAGATTCTGTGCCAGAAAACACTGATTTAAATTGTTTCAGAAGATACTGCCCCTACTTCAAGCAGGGAAAAAAAACCTTAACACAGAACATATGTCAAGACTGGAAAAAGTAAAATATTTGTAATCTGGTCAGAAAAAGGACAGTGAATTCAATGACATTGCAGCTGATGATCTATCAATGTATTGCTTTCTAACATGTATCACAGGGATAAGAAAAATCCACTAAAAAGACTGGAATCTGGCAGATTTTACAATGTAGGTCACCTCTTGAAACAGCAGCCAAGGGACTTGCTGTCGAAACGATGACTCCAACAAAGTCATTGTGAGCAGAAAAACTACAAAAACCTGCATGCCCAATTTGGGGGGGGGGGGCGCTACAGAAACCAGCATGCCCAGCTTGCCCAGCCACCCTTGAGCATCTTTACCTTTGGATTTGTCCACCCCTTATACAAGTTTGTTCAAATAGCAGAATTACTCATTCTGTTTTATATTCTCTGGATGTTTCTCTATATGGAGCACCTTACAGTATGACAGGCCTCAGTGATAGTAGGCACTGTTCCAAGTATGTACCCACATACATACATACATACATACATTTTATACACACACACACACACACACACACACACACACACACACGAAAATGGTTGTCTGGTTATAAGCGCCATGTAAGAAAAAACATGTAATTAGTCTGTACAAACAAACGTTACGAAATGCTGTGGTTCATGTTAAATAAGTTAGTAAAGTGTCATTAACGTTTGAACAGCCCTCGTACTCCTAAGATTAAGTGTTGTATGGCTTGGCAGATTACTGCTTTACAACCACAGGAGAATGTGTTAGGAATACTGCTTTACAACCACAGGAGAATGTGTTAGGAATACTGCTTTACAACCACAGGAGGTGGTATTAGGATTTTCCTAAACATTAAAACGCGGTAAATAAAAACCACATGTAAGCAACTGGGGTCCAGAAGGCACAGTATAGTTGGAAGGTTGCGGCTGACTGACTATTGCCCAAATCACATACGTATTCCTACGAGGAGGCCCACAACTTAAAGGAATGTCATAGGTCGTTATCTTAGCAAGTCTCTCCTGTGTAATTATTTACTCTGTCATATACAATACTGCCTTCTTATGTTATACACCTCATAAATCTCATTTACAAACCTGTAAGTATACCTGCTTCTAGTAAGGCAACTTTACTTTTAAAAGACCACAATTTAACGCACATTTAACACATACACCCTAGATAAATCATTTTAAATAAAAATGAAATAGCCTCTGATCACATTGAAAACTAACATAAGGCAACATTAGTTTCTTCAAAAGATCGGTAGTTGAAGGCTGTGCCCCTTAACTTGATTTGGAAAGAGATCTATAAAGGTCAGCTAGTGTAGACCGAGTGTCCGAAATGGGGTAGAATGATTTTAATGATGACAGTAGCAGTCGCAGCTGCATATCTGTAACCTAAACACACCTTTGGTGAATTTTCCGGAAACATAAATTGGGTGAGAGTTCTGGCAGCCTCCTGACTACATCCATGCCCCTGCATCACAGCCACGTTGTCTGTCATCTTAGTGTTACATCATTTCACTTTAAAACACAATCAGAGGCCCCCAAAGGCCTTAAGCTGCTTAGAGCATCCTCAGTCCCTGATTGGACATTAACTCACATCACATGACCAGTTACAGCCTATGAGGTTAATCACCTACTGTAACCACGGATTAAAAGCAACCAGAGGTGCCGTCAGTGGCTTCTTCCCCCTCGCACAAACCAAGGAGAAGAAAGGGAAGTCATCAACACCCATGTCTCTAATCTGCAAAAGGCTGCACCTCCACTCTGTTCCTGTTGGGGTCATATTTATGGGCAGAGAAAGAAGAGTGGACTTGCTGGAGGTATCATGAGAGAAGGATATGTTATGCATATCCCCTGCAGTTGCCATGGTATTGTAGAGCAATATTGAAACTGTGCCCTGGCTGCATGTAAACAACACACAAGTTGCCGGTTTTGCCTGCGCCAGCATTGAGTAAGGGGGCAGCACGGAGGGGGGGGGGTGCATTTTGGGGAAGTGTTCTCAGTGTAAAGAAAAAATGCTTTCGCCTGGATCAGTCTCGGCTCTGGGGACAGTGCTGTCATTCACTCCCCCTTCCCCATGGGGGCAGCAGAGGGTCGATGTCATGGGCTGGATGACTTTAGCAGGATTCCCTGCAGATCCTCAGGCAGGGACAGGATGACGGCCTCGATGTGTGCCCGCAACCTGGCCAGTGTCCCTGCTTTGACCGGCAGCTGCTCCCTCTCTGCCTGTGTCTGGGGAGACACAATAGCACGACTCCAGTGAGTGGCGAGGTGTCAGTGGTGGGAGGAGGAGGGGAAGTGCAGTGCTGCCCGCCTGCCTTCCCAGCTGGGCTGTGAAGGACGACGCCAGCTGGACCAGGCAAACAAGCGCGCCAAGCCCAGCGGTACAGCACCCGAAATGTAGCCAAAATGAAAACTGCCCCGCCCTGTGGCTATAAATTACAGTAATTTTCCACCTCTGATATTTAATAGAGAGAATAAGGTCAATGTTGACACACTGGAGCTTGTGGCAGGGATCAGTCCATTCTCAGCCCATTAGGAGAAGCTCTTCACGTTCATTTGGATCAGTGTTTCCCAACACGGTCCATAAGGAATCCCAGACAGTCCACATTTTTGCTCCCTTCCAGCTCCCGATAGAGGGTGCAAAAATGTGGACAGTCTGGGGGTCCCTGCGGACTGGGTTGGGAAACACTGATCTAGATAATACACACAAGGGTGATTCAGAGGGCAGCGCTGTTGTGTCAAACCTCCAGGGTTGGGGGTCTGAATCCCATCTATGTGTCTGGAGTTTGCGTGTTCTCACTGTGTCACACGAGGTCAGAAGCAACAGCGCTACCTACTGAACATCCGTATCACACCCTACTTTATTGTAATAGAAATAAAATTAAATATTTAAAAATCTACCTGGAATATATAATCATCTGAACTAGTACAGGAGGCACAGATAAAATCACAAATCAACCGTTATCCAGCTGGTTAAGCTACCACTCACTATGCAGGCCAGGCCATTCCATAGGTGGCCAGCTGTTCTGTCAGACTCCCACTGTCTCACGCTGCTGTTCTGTCAAACTCCCACTACTTCACACCTGGTGCACTCATCTGTGAGCTGCCATACTGAACTTAAAAAAAAACCCCACACTGACCAGTTTATCCTTCAGCTTAAGCACGAGGTCCACTGTCTCCACCTCCGTGTGCTTCTGGATGCGTAGCTGCAGGTTCTGTGGCGAGAGCAGGGTTGGTTGGTTGGGCTGGGAGTTAGAAGAGAGCCCTCTATTGGGCAGAACATAGCATTTCACAGCTGATTCTACAATATGACCGTAAAACACCTACACCTGCCTCCAAGCAGGGCATCTATCTATAGGATCTGTGTGTGTTACTTTAAATGACCTTAAGCATATCCATAGAACACATTTGGGTGGATTAGAGAAACCTGGGGTGGGGGGTTTCTCAAACAAACAAAATAGCTCTTAGCAAATGAAAAAGGTGATATCAGGAACAAACCAATTAGGTCAGGGAACAAAATAATATTTTCTAAAGGCAACTGGATCATGCTAACGGAGGCACATTGACATTTTCAAGCATGTGTCACCAAACCTCGTCACAGAGGGCCTCCAAGTGCAGGGCCTCCAGCTTCTGGGTCATCTCCTTCCTGCGGTTCCGGAACCAGCCATCAAAGTTGGGAGACTTCAGGAACTGCCTGTGATGTCAGACATGGGTCACAGGTGAACCAACACAGGCACACATAACCACTGTAAATACATACATACATCTATCCACCAACTCCATGTTACCGGGAATCAAAGCATCACACTTTTCTGTGCAAGAGGTGAGCAGGGATGTTCATCGAAGTATGGGCTGAATATAACATGTTTTACAGGACAAAAACAAATGTGAGCTGTACACTTTTCACCACTTAGTGCCTGCTTTTTTCCTACATGAAAAAGTGAACAGATATTTAAGCACGTGTTGTAGATGATGTCATCTATTATTTGCAGCTTTGGTTCCTTTTATTGTCCTGTTATGAAGAGTCTTAAAGGTCGGCTGCATAAAAGCATACTGCCGTTTTGTGTTCAGCTATTCAGAAGAAGCGTCTCTAAATGGGTCCGGTTCGCATGGATAGCTCACTGATGGGAAACAGATGGGTGCATGCTGTAATTAGGAGAGCAGATTGACTGGACTCAGTCGTAGCTTAATTATATAATACCAAAGTTAAAAAGAAAATGTATTTGCCCTGACAGCAATTTATTGGTTATTGTGCAAGAATATAGAGCAAATAGCCTAAAACGAATTTAAGTTCATACACAAATGGGAAGCCTAGGAGATCACATGAAAAGGTTTGCTATGGTGATGCAGTACCTGTACAAACCAATCCAGTCTCCTTTGAGGCGTGAGGTAAGCTGTGGCCCCGCCTTCTCCAGCGTCTTCATGAACTCATCTTGGCTGAACGGCCGCAGCTGGGGAGGGTTCTGTGGAGGGGGAAGGAGGGGAGATGAGGGCGACTCGATGCAATGTTAAAATGCCAGCTTCATTTCAGCTGCTGAGCTTAAAGGGTGCCATTTTTTTAAAATGAGGCAGATGTTGGGATTTTCATAGAGAGACATGGAGGGTAAAAAGTCCGGCTTACCTTCCAAGGTGAAATGCTCTTCTGCAAAGGCATCAGACTCGCCACATAACGCTCCTGGGGGAAGGTAAGGTCAAACAGGAAGCAGGAAGCCTGATGAACACGCTAGGCCCACACACGAACATGCAAGCAGCAGGCAGCACCTTCGCATCCTCCAAATGGCCCAATTTACATTCTACTTGAGGTTTCCCTGCCAATGTGAGCAGCGAACAAGGTCCTACCAAGGGAATAATGAAGCTCTGGGTCAGCTCCAGGAAGTGCCTCCGGAGGATGGCATTCTGGGCGGCGGATGGCCGCTTCTGCTGGACACCCTTGGAGCAAGAGGGGGAAGATTCAATGAGCTTGAAGTGTCAGGCTCACATGCAGAAACCATGGTGTGATCCAAAAGGTACCACGGCAAAGATCAGACATCCCACCCAAGGCAAGTTAGAGTCAGCGAAGGTGGTCAGCAAGGCAGCACTCGCTCACCCTCTGTAGCTGCTTGATGATCTCCTCATCCCGGTTCAGGAACGGCTTGTAGGAGCTGTACACTCCTGCAACGGCATGTGGCAAACATCAGACTCACACACAACGGCAGTCACTTCCCTTAAAATCTGTAACGTCTGAAGTGGTGGGGAAAGTTGGCGTCGTGCAGAAACCTCTGAAGTTCATCACCTGGTTTGGAGTCCAGGGTCTTCAGATTCTTCAACTTCTTCACCTTCATCTGTTTAGTCACCTCCCCTAAAGATGAGTGACAGCGTGAGAACAAGGCCCCCCAGAACCAACCAGCTGCTGGGGCATGTTTGTCAATGGCAGAGCAGGTGTTGGTGTATACAAACAATATATTCACTGTATGATAAATGTATAATTTTTTTAATTTAGCAGATACTTTTAAAAAGTGACATAAATGTCAGAAAAAAGGGTGAGACAGTCCCCGGAAATATTGGGGGTCAAGGACCCAACGATGAAATCACTCTGCCAACTCTGGGATTTAAACCGGCAACCTTCTGATCATGGACATGGAGTCCGAACCCACTGAGCCACACACTGCTCCCAGGTATCAATTACCAGAATTTTTATATTCCACCCTTCAGTGGTTCTCACTCACTCACACACACACTCTCACACACACACACACTCACACACGTACGTACAGAACCTCCACACAGGCCTCCCCATCCCAAGGCCCTTCCCCCCCGACACCTCAGCCTGCCCCTCTCCAATGACACATGGCATGTTCATGGCATAAAGGCAGGTGAAGCTCGGCGATTCCAGCTACCTGCTTGTTTCATATCCCCAATCCGGATGATGTGAGGCCAGTGCTGGAGGGTTTTGGCAAAGAAGGGATTTGTCACCCCAAGGATGACGGACGGCCTGGGACACACAAAACAGACATTTTAGTCTGCCTCAAAGTGACACCATGTTGCATCCTTTTACCATAAGTATCACGGCCTATAACTTCTTGTTTAAAGAAAGGTACTGATCATGTGACTTCACATTACCAGTCATCTTTACAATCTTTCTGTTCACAAGAAGGCTTAATTGTATCTCCTGCCAGGGGGGGACAGAGGGGAAGAAACCCAGTACAGAGGCAGCAAGGCCAGACTAGCTCTCATACACCTGCTAACAAAGACGGTTCTACACAGGAACTATCAATTATGCATCACACAGCCACCCTTATTCCCCTGTGCAAGACAGACAGTGAGCTGACTGAAAAAGGCACTAATGCACTGAGGTCACTGGCTGCTACTGCAGTCACCTCAGTGCTGCCAGCCTCTATTCACTCAAACGCAGTCCACTCTCCCTCTCAATTATTTACAAATTAGATGGAGCTCTAGGCTATATGAAAATGCTAGCGCTGGGTCAGCCACATGGCCACTTATTAGGGATATTAATAGCCGATAAGGGTAGCGGGTCAATCAAAAGTACAAGGATGACATATTTGCTTCACTTTCGATGGAACGGTCTGCCCGTAAATGGGGGAGAACATCGAATGCCCCTGGGCTACGAATGCATGATCCTCAATCCTCTATTCTGCTTTCAAAGAGACAGCAATGCATTATGGGTCAGGACAATAGGCCTGCATGGTCCACAATTCAGAGCCAGTGAGTCATCAAATATAGGGGAGTTAATGTACCAAACCACAGTACGAGAGGGATTTACATCAAGCCCAGATAAATCTGAGGACACCTATTGTTTTGCTCTTTTGTTGATATGATATTTTGATCTGAGATTCACAACTGTGAAATATTCTAATAAAACCCACAAGCCCTTTCAGTGAAGATTTAGGCTACAGTTACAGAGACTGGAAAATATATGGATGAGTGTAACCAGTGTAGGTTAACCAGAGCAGGGTGACCATTACAGTCCTGCAAAGCAGAGGAGGCCGAATCTTCCTGGGTGGACAGGATGGAGATGGACCCCAGTTAGGGCTGGGTAGGGATGGTGAGTGGGTGGGGGTACTCACGGGGCCTGTGTGCGGGTGGTGTACTCTTTGAACTCGCTATCATGGATGGTGAAGTAGGGCCTGAAGTCGCTGCAGTAGCGGAGTGGGGAGATACAGCTACAACACAGACAGACAGAACAGCCACAAGGTCACCACTAATACCAAGTACACATTGGACAACTTTCAAAGTCGTCAGATCGCTATCCCGTTTCACACTACACAACTTCTCTTGTAATCGGGAATCTTGAAGTCGTCGTGGTTACACACGTGACTGATCAGAGACAGGGGGTGCACACACTACAAGATCTTTCACCAGGAGGAATTACTGACGAGTCAGTCTGGTCTTCAAAGTACATTTTGTCATGAAAACACAAGTGAGAAGTGACACAGGGAAATGATAATTTTACAATTAGTGTCAATGCGCTACAAATTGTTATAACACTTTCAAACCAAATGATGTGTGGTAAATTAACAATTGCATACATAAGACTTTCAGGAAACACTCTTACATATCTCAGGTCCTTAGTGACCTGGCATATCATACATATCAAGCCATAAATAAACATTGCTGTAGCCTTAAACTTCTATGAAATACCTCTTCCCTGAACACTAAGAACAGTCACTAAACAAACTGAGCTGTTCACACCATTTTAAAGGCCGCTCCCAGGTTTCCCCATACCTTGTGTCTTGAGATCTCATTGGCTGCAGCTCATCGCGACATTCATTGCCAGTTGCAACCAGGTCACAACACTTTTCACACTACAGAATTTGGAGTCGTGGACAAGTCCAGATACTGAGCCTGCTAGATATCTGATGGGTGTCAGCAACAAATCGGTGATTCTCTCGGGTGGTGTCTTTGAACAGTTTACAATTGAGTGCAATTGAGTGCCAATATGCCACCGCTGAGTGAACATTGCTTTGCCTCCAATCTTTTGTCGGCAAGATCCAAAAACTATCGGTGAGCGAAAAATCGGGGCTAAAATTGTGTGGTATGAACTTAGAGTAAGGCACTCACGCAATCTCTCTCTCTTCTCCCCTTTATCCCAAACTGCTCAGATTACATACTGGACCACACCTTCCACTCGCAACCGACCTCCATGATGGCAGCAGGCCAAACCTTGCGCTGTCTGTAAGCTGAGAAACAGAGCTGCCAGGATCGGCCGATGCCTCAGCAGGGGGGTCAGCAGGGGGTCAAAGCGGGGTTCACAGGTTTTTATTCAAATATCAAACCGTAACAGCTACTAATCCAAGTAGTTCCCATCATCTACAGTCTTTTTGGTAATACCTGAGAACATGGTAATGTTAGAAGCTGCCAAGCCAAGTTGTTCAAGAGGAAATCCAGTGTTACACAAGACCGCCTTTCACAATTCAAGGAGAACGCTCACCTGACCAGGGCCAGCACCGTGTCAGACGACTCAGCTGGTGAAGGCGCCATGACGACCAGGGCCTCTCCTAACAACACCAGCTCCCACAACATCTGGATGTGAAAGAAGACGGGGCTGAAACACCTAGATGATCAGGAGAGACGAAGACACGGTCAGACACCACAGCCAAGCACAGAGGAGCTAAAGCATAATGAGAAGGTTTTGCCTTTATTCAACCAAACATCAATACAAAGTAAAAAAAACAAAACAAAATTTTAGGAGATACAGAAGCAGAACATACTGCTATGTGCCCTAGACTCGGTCATAACATCTGAAACTTGCAGCTCTCCATTATCAATAACCTCCCTTCAAGAGCCACGACAACATGACGTCTGACCAAGAAGCACCATCAAAAACAAATGATCAGGACTGCCTTTGAGAAAAGTGCAGTCCCACCTGATGCCACCAGGAGGCAACAAGCACCTGTCCCATGGAGAGAGCTCAGCATCAGTGACATCATTATCGAATCTCCCTCAAATATACCTATCTCCTTAAACTATACACATCTACCTGCTGCGTGCTGATTCCTTGCCAGTCTCCTCAAAACCGGGCTTAAGTGAATGAAGTCCCCCTGAAACACCCACCGACAAAGGGGGGCACGGCACAGCTGGACTGACCTGAAGAGGTCCACCTCGTGAATGGTGGGGAGGACAACAGAGACCAGGGTGTCATTCTGAAACACAGAAGTCCAGGGATGAAGCCCACAACACCAACCAGGGGTCAAGTTTGGGGCTGCGGGGGAATGGCTCTCACCTCCGACGACTGGACCAGCTGCGACATGCCGGGCTTGTCGTAACAGGCCGGGATCCGAATCTGCAGGTTATGATAGCAAGAATCAGTGGCACAGCGTGCTGGCACGGAGTGTAACAGCAAAAGAGACAGAGGTGGGTGAGGACAGAGAAAGAGCGAGAGAAAGAAAAAGAGCAACAGATACCTCTTTTCCTCCAACACAGAGTCAGAGAATTAAAAAAAAACTGTGTCATTCTCCTAATAAGTGCTGGCAAGATTTTTGCCAGCAGGGGCAATATTAAAAACTATATTGTTATCAATCGAATTTTCTGCAGATTCTGAGGCCAGCTTTTCTGTGGTGCTGTGCTGGAGCCATTTTTTTCTAACTCAGGGCCAGTTTTTTGAGATGGAAATGGATAAAATCAGTTCTGGATTGGTGCTGGGCTTTTTCCCGTGTTGGTGGAAACGGGGTAGAAACAGAGAACGACAGACAGAGAGAGAGAAAGATATGGTGCTTTTCCACTGGCATATAGCAGGGGTGCCGGGTGGTGCCCGACCCATACCAAGGAGAGACCAGTCACAGCACAGCACGACCTGTGAGAATCACCGTATTATGTTAGCATTGAACGGTAGCAGAATTAGCATTATCTTGTGAAAATTTGCGTTATGAATCTATTCCATGCAGCCTTTCTATAGAGAATTTCCAACCTACTTTAAAAAGGACAAGTTCCGAGTTATCCAGAATGCATAAATACCTAACGATGTGCAATACTAATAATAATATAGAGATTACGTCCCTTTTCCCTTCACATAATCCACAACCAGCTTGGTTTAAACATGCTTTCGGCCCTGATAGCAGGGCTGTCTCAGAACAAGCACGAGTTACAAGTACAGCTCACATATTAACAATGGAAAACCATCAGTTCGTAGTACAGGTACGGTATGGGTCAGTTCCGGGTGGCAGTGGAAAAGTGCCAATAGACAGACAGCGAGAGAGAAAGAGAGAGAGGGAGAGAGAGAGAGAGAGAGAGAGAGAGAGAGAGTGCCTTTGTCTAGGTGATAAGAATTAAGGGGCTCGGGCTACCTTCATGACAACTCCCATTATTGGAAGCGTTAAAATTTTCCCAGGGTAAGGTGTTGGCCATCGGTCAATGTCATTGCAGGCTGTTACAAGGGAAAAAACAACAATAAAAAAGAAACCCCACCTCAAACAACCAGATTCCTCAAAGAAAAAAAAACTAATTCTCAAAGCAATGATTTCATAACTCCACAGGATAATTTAATTATAGCACTTTATACACATGCATTTGAATACTAGATTTGCATATTATGAAAGCAAATTATGAATTCATACTGCGATTAGGGTTAAGAGCCAAGTATAAAGAGGACCCTCCCCAACAGTGATGATGAACCTGGGCTCACCGGCTTCCAGACACGGCTCCTGCTTCTCAAAATACTCAGGGGCGACGAGCTTCAGCAAGGAGTGGAAGAAGGTGACGTAGGGGAGCTTGCTGATCAGGACCAGGGACTGGAAAGGAGGCAGGAGGGCCTGATAAAAAGCCATAGGCCAAAGACCTTCCAAAGCCCGTCATTACCAGAGCCAAAGGGGAATTTCCTTACTTAGACTGAGTGAGAAAAACCACCATCAAAACCTGAGCCATTTTCTGATTTCATTTAAGAGAACTAGCACGAGTAAGTGATTAAAACATAAACATGTACGTTCCACATAAAAAGCTGACGTTTCAGAAAAGGTTTGATCATGTTGATTCCTGCCAAAATTAAGAAAATCCTATATTTAAACCTAATCATCACTTGCAGAGTTTATGCCCAAATTGTGATTCTCTAGCCAGTAAATAAGATCTTTTCTGAGGGTGTACTCACGCTAGGTGATCCGTACCGTGCCTGAGCACGCTTGACCCCTAAAGTCAAGTTTTTTGACTAGTGTGATTGCTCTATACCATACGCAGGCACAGTACACATCCAGTATGATCACTAAACGTTTCCCTTCCATGCTTGTGCACAAGACGTCAGTGATGCCTGGCACACATATACGCACATGTACACTATACATGAGCCGGACCTGGAAGGCATGGATCAGGTAGGCTGTGCAGATTAGGTAGCGATAAACATTTAACAAACATCGCGGCAAAGGGGTTGCTTTGGTCTATGGCAAAGGTGCAGTGTTCTCTGGAAATCTAGGCTGGAGAGAGCATCCAGGAACAACTAGTTGTAACACACAAAATCTCTGAAACATCTTGAAAAATATGGGACTTTTTACGGGCAGCACTATTAAGTGATAATTGCTGCATTGCATATTCGATAAATTTGTGAGATGGCCGTTTGTCATCGCACCCAAAATGACTCCAAATAAGCCACAAAATAGACAATCATGAACTCCATTGTGTTGGGTGATAGTACTTTTCCTGCACACAGTACAAGGCAACTGGGCCAAGTGTGAGTACGCCCTGAAAGCTTCTTAATTACTACTACCACCAAAATCCTCATCTACCAGCTCTAGTTGTTTTTTGATGAAATGAGATCACAGAGGTCAAATGAGCCAGAGTTATTTCCAAATTTCCAGACATTCAACATGATTTAAACATAGCAATGTAATTAACGACAAGGCTGGCAAGTTCACACCCAGTTTGCCCTCACTGATAATATTGTACAGTGCAGAAAAATCCCTGAGAACAGCATGCACCAACGTCCCCAGAGTACATGGACAGAAGCCATATTTCAAACAATATTAGCAACAATGACTATGTGACAATTTACTAGGTAACACAAGCAACACAGCAACGATTGCTTATTTAATGATTACAAAAGAAACATTGTGCCTGGCCAATAAATTTTAGGGGGTACTCACATGAGCTGATCCATACCAGGTCAAAGCATGTTTGACCCCCAAAGTCCAGTTTGTTTGTCTAGTGTGATCGCTCTGTACTGTTCCCTAGCCCACTTGGAGAGGAACCTTTACCCCCCCCCCAACCACAAATATGACTAGATCACTATAATATGCTTGGAAAATGTACACTTGGTGCCTGTCATGGCACAGAAACTGCTTGAACCTGAGAAGCAAATAACATAGTATCGTTCTCTTATGAAGAAAAGAAAGCAATAATAATCATGCTGGTAGGTCGCTGGTTCCTTTGAGTCCCCAGGCTACGTTGGCTGGCCCAGATCAGTCCTTGCGCTGTTTGCCACATATTCTCATGACCACTCTCAAAGCCTTCGGATACTGAATGAATAAACTCCATCAACACTGTCATTGGTCAAATACTGAAACCGCGGGTAACTCAAGTTGGCATTAGTATCGTCCGCCTGTTATATGATTCCATCAGGGCATTATCTTTCCCTGTTATCTTCTTTTTATCACTCAATTTTCAGTGTGATATTAGTCTATTGAAGTGGTTCTCAAACTTTTCTTCTTGAAACCTCCCAAGAAACATCGGTCAAGGCTTGCGACCCCTTTTGATACGATAGAAATTGTGGAGGGACACGATAACAACACTGACTAAACACTATCTTCCCATCAAAAATCATGACGCTCTGCATGCTCCTGACCTCTTTCACTCACTCATCCAATGACTGGCACAGCAGCACTTGGTACATGACTGTACCTCAAAATGCCCAAAAGCTCCTACTTTCTGACTAGTCACAATGCCACAATGCATTACTGCCTGCCCCACTCCTGGTCCAGGCACGTCAATAACTTAAGAGGGAGTCAGACATCTCATCAGGCAGGTTGGAAAGCAGAGGCTCTGTGGGAGTTTTGGAATTAGGACCGTAAGCCAAGACAGACCCCAATTACTAGCAACAGTGACCCCGGACCAGGCTAGAGTCAAAGTATCGGAGAGAGTGTGCTGTCTAGAGGTCTGTATGGCAGACTCACCTTCTGGAAGTATCCCCTCTTGAGTGACTTGTCACGGACTTGTCTGAAGTACACATATCCATAGTAATAGCCTAGATCTCTCTAGAAGAAACAACATACACATAGGATTAATCCGAGGAATTGAAACAAAAGCTAAGACTGGATCCCAACAGGTAATGGAAAATCGGATCCTTCCCCAAGTCTTACATCCGCAAATCCTTTGTGAGCCAAAAATCTGTGTTCACCAGCATGAGGAGTTTCAGTGCCATCTGAGTCATATGTAAGCAGCAAGACATTTTCCCAACTCACTGATGATCTACACGCATTTCCCCTGCTACCCTGATGCAAGACGCCACTACCAGATGTCTTTGTAAACAGTGACTTTCAGCTATCACCATCATCTGCAATGTTTCTCCTTGTGCTTAATACAATTACAACCTCCTTACAAATTTTTCTAACCTCCACTGCCAGGCTCCGAAGAGTCACTTCTGCATATTCTTGCTGTTGTACAGATTGACTGTCAAATTCCAGACATTCCACATGAACCCTTTGTCCGGAGGAAGGGAATTCCATCAAAATTTAAATCAGTTTAGCCATTTTTTTTGCATCTTATCTAGTCTTCATAATGCAACTGACTTGCAAAACCAAGGGTGGGGCATTTCCACTGATACATAGCCCAGTCTTCTGGCAAATACATTAGGATGTCAACATCACTCCATCACATACAATACTTGCCTTAAGTTTTAATGCAGGACTACATAATCCCACTCAAAACTGAGATAATGGACAATCGCTGGACATTTTTGAGACCAAAAAATGTAATCTGAAAGCTAAAGGTTAGCTATTTTGTTAACCAAACTGATAACCATATCAAAGGTACAAAAGTTCTTGATAGACCCAATGGTCTACAGATTAATTCAGTCGAGGGAAAATTAATGAGGCTTATTATGAAATTATTTTGAGCCACAGACTGATATTTATTCCCAGAAATCTGCTGGGCATTTTTGCCAACAAAAACGTTTGTGCAGATATTGTGCATATTCAGTGGTAAACAGGACCTCGCACAGCTCTGACTCATTTACTGACATACAATAATACATGTTGCAATAATGAGTGCTTTAGTCAAAGGCAACATCTATAGGATGCATCGCTCCTCAACGATTCACAGTTAAGAGCGCAGCTTCCTCACATCCAAAACCAGCTCCGCTTCTAACCTTGAGGCAGAGGGGGGCATCTCTGTCGAACTGATCCAGGAAGCAGCCGAGGGAAGACTTTCTGCCTGCAGCTTGGCGGAAACGGAAGCAGAACTGCGTGTCACCCAGACAGCCTAGAGGGAGGAAGGGGAAACCAGAAGCGCATTCAAGCATATTTGGGACATGAGATCACTGACCATTCTCGCATCATCCTCAGAGTGCTGCACCGTTGGGTGTCAGCAGCAAGACTGGGGCAGGATTTCAGTGGTTTGTCAGTATCTCGGACAATTTTGTTGGGGAGAACACAAGTTCCATTTCAAAACTTTTCCAACAATGTCCTCTATGACAAAGTGAGTACATTATGCCAACATCTTGGATTAATAACTGGAGACCAGTAAGACAGCATTATACACCAATGAGTCAAAACATTATGACCACCCCCACAAATGACGTTGGGAAAATGACAGGTGTCAAGGTCTGGAACATATTAGATGCTTAGCTAACATTTGGTAGTTGTATTTGACATGTTGAATGCAGAAAAAAATGGGCAGGGGTAAAGACCTGATCAATTTTGATAAGGAAGAAATCGTATGGCCAGATGACTGGGTCAGAGAATCTCTGAAATGGCAAGACTTGTGTGGTGCTCATGGTCAGCTGTAGTTACATAACTATAAAACATCTCTGAAGGCTTTGGGGGGGTAGGCAGGGAATTTGCTAAGTAAAACCACACCAACTGCTTTAATGAGTAATGTTTTAAAAGGTCACATTCAGTGCCTTGAATAGAAGGTCAGGAACACCTCTTCCAGACCAGCAGCCTTCCATGTGTGATACGCCTCAGTGCCTAAGCAACCAGTTTAACCATGCAAAGGCCTGCCAGCAGTCCACCATTCTAATCTTACTGTTAAATCAGACAGGACTTACATGGTGATTATGACAGGCTGGCAGAGACACGATCCAACCCATAGTACTAATCTGCAGGCAGGCAATGGTTCAACATGTAAAATGTCCTCATCTCACAATATGCAAATATAAATAGGATAAGAAGCCATTGTGTGACACTTGGAGAAAAAAGGCAAGACGTGAAACGTAACAGATAATTACTGCGCTTCATTCTCATCTCTGGAAGCTTACAGTCAACCCCTTACAGATGAATGGCTTGGCTGGCATTCTGCCTGTTTGGTACACTTATCGAGAAATACAGCCATGATCCAATGGGATTTTCAGGCTAAAAAAAACACACATTTCCATTTTACAACGATGCTTTGAATCGTCCATCTCATGGGGGGAGGACAGGCTTCGTCTCCCATAGAGCGGTGGTAGTAATGGAGGCAGAGGGCAGGGAACCTGCCTATCAGATGTTGGGGATTAAGGCACATGTCTGGTGGAGATGGAGGGGTGATGTCACCCCACAATTTAACCCCATCCATTGTTTTTAGTGGGAGGAGGGCCCTATAAATAGAGGTCCTTACACGACACACTAACCACCATTCATACACTTTCAAGACGGGTCCCCAACTCTATAAAAATCAGACCTGTTCTCCAGAAACTTGAATTATGCAGCTTTTAATCACAACCTCGAAAGTCTTCCCACAGATGCTTGTGAATTTTGATTCTTCAGATCAATAGATTCATTGAATATATACAGAGAGAGAAAGAAGCCCTGCAATCTCTAGGGCCAACACAGCAAAGTGTCTCTTTCTTGGCCAACACAGAACATTCCTCAAATACCATCTCACATGGGAGGCTTTGAAAGATTAGGAATTCTTTAAAACTCAGACAAATTCCCAACGGGCACTACATCCTCGGCTTTTCCAGATCTTCATATTCCAGTGTCGTACACGAGGCAGATTCACAAAGATCCCATGGTGCTTCATTCAAAAGTTGAGGCTAGCTTGGTGATGCAAGACGAACCCATGACTCGAATTCAGTGAAAGCTGTTGATCGGTCACAAAGTTTCCAAGGCAACCAAACACTCTGGCTCACCAGAGACTCATGTGCAGCTCATCCTCCAAGAAAAAGGCGTTCAGCAGACACACAATCCTTTTGACCTCCCCACATCTGGCTTTTCATTTTCATGCAGGCTGACCTCACCACCCTGATGCTGGAGGAAGGAAAATGCTCACACAGGACTGTTGCTGTTGGGGTAGGCCCTACAGCCCAGTAACAGCGGATACGAGAACCTTAGGACTAGAAGTTGCAGACTTTGTGCAAATGCATCATGACTCCTTAATGACACATTTATGTTCCGCTCTCCACATGGACAGTAAATCTGAGAGTTGCAGTGACTGCTTAAGTTGGACATTTAATTTTTGTTTTCATCATGTCTTTACTTCAACCACGATATTACTTATTAATAGTCTGCATTAAGGACCAAAATAAAACTCATATATATTACCTTCAACAAATCACTATACCTGTGACACTAGTTAAAACATTTTAAAACCACAGCCAAAGTTCTCAGCTTGGATGACAGGACTAACATTTTTCCCCTGTTTTTAATTCTGGTGGATATTTCTCCTAAAGCGAATTGCCTTACACATCTAGTTCAAGGGTAACAAGAGCAAGGCCTCCTGTTGTCTCGTGGACCAGTGACCTTTCAGTTGAAAGACCAAGGTGCCCAGCTGCCTGCAGCCCTATGGGGAGCACAGCTGAGCTTCTGAATTGATGCACATCCACAGGGCTCCAGTACCGCTGCTGTTTCACCAATATGCCAAGTCAAAGTCAGACTGAGCTTTCATAGGAAAGCCTTTTCCTGCCGGGAGCCTTCTGCACAACCAAGTAAGGCTGGGCGATATCAAGTCAATATTATATCATGCAAACGCAATAATCACCAGGGCTTCAGATGATGGGCAAAACATTTGGCCAGACTCCAGCTTTTTGGTACTACACGGATGTTCATTTATGCCCACAATTTGGCAATCAGATTAGTAGCACGCCTAAAATATTAATAAGGCATTTTATAACGGCCAAAAGTTAGTAATCAGCATAAACTCCGTATATCCTTATATTTAATAAACGTGTCAGGCTTTAAACTACAAAAAGTAGCACCACACCACCATCTTTTTACCTTGTTTCTCCTTTTAGGATCTCTCCTTTTAAAAGATGTCGTGGCTACTGAGCTGTTCCTTTCTTCACCGCCACTTCAGTGCAAATGGCACTGAAGTATACCAAACCACAGTATACAAAAACAGTATTATGTGGTGTGCTCAGCTAACCGAATTTAATAAAGATACACCAAGTTCATACAGATTACTAACTTTTGGGCATCACAAAACACATCATTAATATTTTAGCCATACTGCTAATCTGCTTAAATTGTAGGCATAAATAAACGTCCGTATAGTACCGAAAAGCTGGTGTTCAGCCAAATGTTTCGTCCATCATCTGAAGCCCTGGTGATTATTGTGCAAGACTGATATAATATCGACGTGATATCGCCCAGCCCTACATCCAAGCGCCTGCAGCCATTCAATCCTGCTTAACTATTATGAAAGAGACCATGTTTAGTGAGGTGACCTTAAGCCTGGACAGGATAAGCATAACAGAAAAATCAGTATTCAGATCTGATCAAAGCAATTTTAGGAGAAGTCATGAGGAAGTTGACGAAACACCTTTCAACCATCTAATCTACTGAACCATTGGGGAAAAAAGAAGAAAAAAAATTTCCCCTTTAATACTCAGAGGATCAGAATCCTCAAATGTAAACATTGTAAATAGCTAACTATCATGAACTAAAAGTTATAAACTCTAAACAAAAGTGCAAAAATGACTAGCCAGGAAGTGGAAAAAAGCTTTTTTGAAAGTGACTGCTATTCCACAGTGAGGTCATCGCCGCAGGATGATTGGCCATGACCCGTCATTCATGGTTGGCCATACTTGACATTAGCGGTATTGCGACAGAACCCATGCAATGACCTGGCTATCTGACATGCGTGCTTTGAAACCTAGAATCAGACAGACATCTAGGGGGCGGTGCCAGAGATGATGTACACCTCCTTTAGCTCAATTTCCACAAGCAACTGGTCCCTGAACAGATGTAATAAAGGCCACGGTACGTGTACACTGTAGTGTCACAGTAACAGGCTGGAATAACTTAAAACAACATAACAGATGCAGGTAGAATAACATCATGACAGCTCCATAGTCGAAGCTGACCCACTAGAAGAAGACAAAAATTATTCATTCATTTTACTCATAGATTTCTGCTCTCCCTCAAGCCAGTTTTCTACTGTCAACACTCTCATACTCAATTATCCCCTGTGTTATTTTTGGGGTTGAAGTTATCCCAGTCCATTTTCAAAATGAGGTTAAATTCTATAGATTCTGGAATTTAGAACAGATGAAGTAAAATACACAAGGGTTATCTTTAATATTAGGTACCAGTAGGTAGGCAAGTGGTAGGTATGAAATGTCACATTAAAATATTTTCCTGGAAAATAAAAGATTTCTTATTCTTTTTGCCAGCCTATGCCTTGTTGTAATTGTTTTCAAAAACCACACTGAAATCAATTGAAATACAATGATTTTTAAGCATTTTTCAATTAAAGTCAATTTCACTTCAATTTTCTCACTGAAGCCAACAATTAATGCCACTAAATAAGGTACCAAAACAAAGCTTGAGAAACAAAGTTTCCCTACTCACCAGGTCAGGGGTTACCCCAATAGCTACACCTCAAAATTTAAGTTGTGTCTTTGGTATCTAAATAAAACATTACAACTTATTAAATCTACCCTGGGCTAATTTATAGTTTGTACCTGCCGGTATTTATTAATACGTCACAGTCAGCAGAGTAAATAAGCTCAGAATCTCCCAAAAATCAAGCTAGAAATGACTGGTAACAGAAGTAAAAAATCTAATTAGAGTGTTTCCAGTTTCACATTCCACTCTGGACTCCTCCTGAAGCAGGAACCTCACAGTTCATGCTCTCATCCAGGTGGGCCTGGTATTTACGGACCTCTTAGCACAGTAAAAACAGAAGAGTCTGGTCCTTAACTTCACACCACCTGCAAAGAGCAGTCAGGCCCTCTCAAAGCAGCTTGCCTACTACAGCTGCAAAGAAATGAATGAATCGGTCACCTACACAATGAATATTCATCGCTGGAAAGAAGTTCTGTTGCATTTTACATATTTAGCAAATATATTTAACCAAAGTGACCCACATTTTTGAGAAAGGGGGGTCAGAGAGTCACTTGAGCAAAAGAGGGTTAAGGGCCTTGCTCAAGGGCCCAACAGTGAAATTACACTGCCATCCCTGGGATTCGAACCAGCAACCTTCCCGGCACAGAATCCTAACGCACCGAGTCACCCACCGCTTATCTGAAAAAAAAGTGGCTTTAATATGGAAAGAGTGATGATAAAGCAGCAAGTTTCTTCAAAGTCACAGTTGTGTCACACAATCTCTTCTTTTTGGTTTCGCTTTCACTCACCCTTTGTTTCCCATCCACAGTTTCAGTTATGTAATGTTATTAAACTATCTCCACCTTCTCCCTACAACTACAACCTCCAATGACAACCAATCACAGCTCACAACAGGTTCATAAACCTTGTCATTCTTCCAGGCCAACTAGGTACAAGACTTCAGGCCATGACTTACCGTGTTTCTCGAGCATCAGTTCCAAACCTGTTGTACATGCACTTTAGGTGTGCACATGGTACACTGGTAGAAGCACAGGTATACCAATGGGAGTGGTTATTAATGTTTCACACTGGGACAAACACACAGGGTGCACTGTATTCTAATAAAGATTTTGTCTCTACAGGACTTTAGACACATGATTCTTCTATCTTGTAATGCTGTCATGTAGCATGACACAAGGGATCTCACGCTGGTTTCACAAATTGTATTTCAGGACAATCCTACTAGGATAGGCATCAATGACTCCAAACCTCCAATGTTTAAGAATTTACAGTGTTTTCTTTGCATACTCAGATTTCTGCATTTTTACCTCCTACTTGTAATCTGTGGTTGCCACACTTCATAAATATTCCATATAAGAAAAGTGATGATGAATAATATCATCAATTGCAGGGATGTTGCTTACTGCACAGATGTGAAGTGCAACCAGACAAAGCTCAGCAGCAGGAAGGAAAGTCTTACCGCTGCCTAACCTAGCGCTTACACTCTGTAACTCATCGACCAGCTGCAGATCTGCATGTGGCCAGATCTCAGACACACATCCTGAGCAACCAAAGCCTCTCAGCAAGATTATGATTTGTCTGCCAAGGTAAAGGACTGACTTGCAAGTCAGGAAGACCAATCAGCTCAGGCCTTAACTCTAACAGCTGACACTATTTGGTAGAGATGAGAAGAATTAATGTACTCAAAGGATATGTTGATAATAACAACAAAATGTGCCAAGGATGCCTGGGTATTGTGAGTTGGGATGGAAAGCAACGTTGCTGTGTATAAGAACTAGCAACACTACAGAAAACAAACAGATTTACCTGAATTTGAGTCTGGGAAAGACAGGTAACATATACTTGTTTTCTGAAAAAAAAAAGATAGAAACAAGAGGCGGTCACTATGCTTTTAGGTAAGAAGCTTAAAAATCCTGAAAAGACACAGATTGCACTGCATACTGACCTCTTTGTCTGTGAGTTTTGAGTGGTGTGGGTAAATGACCTGGAAGAGAGGGATAAATTCCAAATCTCAAAATATTCTTAAGAATAACTTTCTTATAAAGTGGTGAAAATATTAAAATATACATTGACCATTTGGGACATTCTGGCAGGTGATCCTGAAAGGGTAGAGCACTAATGACAGCAACAGGCAAGAGATTGGCATTGTTGCAGATTCAGACACATTTACAATCGATTTAATTATTTAGCGGACGCTTTTGTCCAAAAGGTCCGGACAAACCGCAACCCCTATGTTATCGGGATGCTTTCTCAGGATAACAGCGCTGAAACAGACGTCTAAAAAGACTTTAAAAGCCTTAAAAATGTATCGTACCTGCCTTTTAGATAAACTGTACAACGAATTTCCGACTACATTTCTACTATACAAAACGTTTCCTTACTCACGACAGACTGATATCCGCAAGTCAGTCATATGCCGTAATTTAAATGAGGGGGAAAAAACAAGCAAGTTGGGAAAATACAAGCGAAGAGCTTTTCTTCAGAAATAAGTTGTTCCATCTTATCAAACAACTGCGGTACGCCTATTTTTAATCTGTACAAACACACGGCGAATACGCCGTGGCCTGAAGTGGCTGCAAACCATCCCAGAGTGACCGTTCGTTTAAAGAGAAAGCACGCAAAAAACTCAGCAAACTCATTCATATACGAGGGTTGTTTAATAACTATCTGTATGTGGCGATTATCTGTCTGTTCAACAGCGTCGTAAAAGAAGACGGCGCCTCTTATTGCCATTGCAATGTGTGGGATTACACAAAACTTGCAGCGCTAGCGGGCTAATAGGCTAGCAGGCTAACAGGCGCTTTACCTCCACCGCCTGCCCCAGCTCCAGATCAAAGCCCACCACGCAGATACAGTGCAGCCAGGCGGAGAAGCGGTCCCAAGGCAAAAGCAGCGGCTCCGCGGGGGTCTCCTCTCCGGAACCGGCGTCGGGCATCTCAATCGCCGGGGAGATGCTGACATCCCTTTGCCGAAAGTCTTCGGGCTCCTCAACCGGTTCCTCCATTCCCCCTTGACCGTGCAAGGCCATAGTCTCCCACGGTGGCTCTTTTTATTCGCCCCCCTCCTCCAACACAACTTTAGCTATCGTTTAATAATCCCGTGAAAACCAAAACAAAAAACAATTTTCACAAGAAGTTAAAAAAATGATGCGACGTCCAGGCGACGGCGACGCAGGACGCTCCGCATCAGCACTTCGCTAAAGCGGAAAGAGGACGGGTTTCGGAGCGAAACACGACGGTTGCCAGACTTATCCTTTGATTTAATACCATATCGAGAAATCCTTTCGATTGTAAAAACTCTCAAGCAAAATGGTAAATGCCACTGAAAGACAAAAAATATAAATTCTTCAAAACCATAACCATATAAATATACTAGTGCAAAAACTTCATGGTTTCCGAACTGTCTAAATGTTGCTTCGATCCTAGCTTGTTCATATTATGAAACGGAGCTACGGTTAAATATTTCAATGAAAAGCATATGTATATATTTGATTGTACTAACTACTTTTATTATTCCACTTGATGGTTATTCTGTTGGACGTAAGATAAATGAGAACGCATGAGCAAAACAAAGGAATATCTGGCAACCATGTTACGAATTACTCCAATTAAAGAGAAAGGCGAACAAAGTTTACCAATATTGAGTCTTATTAAATGAAGTGGACTGAAAGTTAAAATCATCCTTGTATCTTGCCGCTAATCTGCCTTATCTGCCACGACACAAGGGGAGATATCGGAAGGGATCCTCATCCATCGCTAGACGCATACACGCAAAGGGCAGTTAGAAACGCCGATTCACCTGATTCCAGGTTATTAAGTTGTGCGAAAAAACTGCAGTACTTGGGGGAAACCCGTGAAATAACACACACATTTATTAGGTGTCTTTGTGGAGACCGTCCATTCTTTTCTCTAGACAAAACCCTAATTTCAACTATGCAAACCTTTACCCCTACCCAGCCCTAACCTTAACCATAAGTGACCAAAGAAAATACACTGCTCAAAAAAATTAAAGGAACACTTTAAAAACACATCAGATCTCAATGGGAAAAAAATCATGCTGGATAG
>JAAGVU020000123.1:7580336-7598240 GCA_011763525.2 Mormyrus iriodes | reverse complement strand
AGTATTGAATGCGAATCGAGAACAGACGAATTTCAAAATATCATTATCCTGATCACAGAAGCAAAGTTTTTGTGGAAAAATAGCTATTTTCTGTTTGTTTTAGGCATGACGGGTTAGGAAAACACACTTTATACCCAGGAACAAAATAAAAATAAAAATTTGTTGCATAGTGTAATTTACATTCCATGAAACAGTTACAGTAATATACTATACATCCACAGTACTGCAGTGGCAACTTGGCAAGCTAATGCAATTTGAAAACACAATATTACACTATCACTATAAAACTGCAGGAGGCCGGATCTAGTTCACCGCAACAATTTCAGTGATTTCCTGGAAATCAAACGTGATTTAGGACCAGCCCTCCTGTAAATTAGTAACAGGTGCCAAATCTGTTACAAACAGGTATTTTTCCATAACATACATTGCCAGAGTTTCTGGAAAAGGCCTTTGATATGTAGCCAACACCTTTATAAATACAATATTTTTTTCAAGGAGGGTTTGGACAGTGTTTCAACTGGCATTCATGATCTAATCATCCTTATGTAATTATGCGGCTACAGGCCAGAGCTTTTGGAAACAGAAGATGTGATGTTAGGTTTGACCTGGTGAGAACACCAGTTAAACACAGGGTAGCTACACAAGCATTCACTGACTGCAGATCATCTATACACATCAAACCTAAATCTAGGAACATGTTTTTTGATTGTGGGACAAAATTAGAGTTCTCAGAAAAACTCACACGGGCACCAAATGAACCTGCAGGGTCTAGAGGGACAGATGTGGGACTGTATTAAATCCATAACCCTGCAGCTACAAGGTGGTAAAACTAACTTCTGAGCCACTGTACTTCCTACAGAGATGTTGTATCTTAACAGTATTGTTCTTAATATCCACCCATCCATCTTCTAACTGTCTTTTCTGACCATGGTACCCATGGGGGGGCACAAATCTGGGCTGCAACCTGGATATGACGCTAGTCCATCACAGGGAATATTTCTATAACATTTCTATAGAAAACAAATGTATGTGGAGGAGTAGTGTAAGTTAATTTGGTGAGCAAAAAGTCTCAAAAATACCACAGCGATTTCACCAGGGGCAGCTTGGGTTGATGAGTGCCAAACCAAAGACAAAGACCCTAACCATGCCAAACATGGTCAAGGCTCTTTAAGGAGGCAACTACCATCTTAGTAAAACACCCAGAAACATGCAGCTATTCTAATGGGTGCCTCTAAATCGCCAAAAGTTTATGATTGTGCCATGTACTGCCTAGGCTCCAGGTTCCTCTGTGACCTTGCTCAGGATAAACAGTTAGAAAATGGACAGATCTAAATGCAATTATCTAAATAAAAAAGTAGCATACATTCTTAATTTTGAGCATTAAAACATTAAAAAGAATACAAATATAGTGAAGATAAACATCATACATGAATATCTCAAACATAATTAATAAAATGTAAATCATGAGGGACTTTCAAATGCATCATACAGTAATATATACATCCATGATGACTGTTAAAACAGAAATGATTGCCTAAAAGTTCAAGGTCTGATTAAATATATTGTAAAAAAAACTCCCAGAAATTTTCATTTTAGTCCATCTTAGTATTTGTCGATTTTAAACTAAAATAATTCAAAAGACATGTATCTAGAACAAATGAATTAACACCTTTATAATATTTAGGTCTTCAACATTAGCTAAATCGGTTAATATTGCATGTTATAGTTATCTGATCGACTACATCATCTGAAATTTTAGACAGAAAGGCTGTAACCCTTTAAATTTTTAAGAAAAAAATCTCCATCCTCATCCATGTCTTGAATGGTTATTTATCCATGTTTCTAAAACTAGATTACTTAATTCCACTGACAGCAAAGGAAATTAGCCTACGGCAGACGTCATTAGACAGTAGCCGGACAAATTCATTTGGTAAGACATCTGTTTCGCCGCACCACACTCACCACTAGCTTTCTCTTTGAAGGTGGGGTCCTTCATTATTGACTACTTTGCTCGTATATGTCTGATGATCTCTTGAATCTTTTAAATCCTTTTAGTCTGTGTCAAAATTACCCATACGAAATGTGAGGTTATTCAGAAATAAATGTCTATCGTGTGGCTCAAACGAATTATTTTAAGAACTGTGACACTTAAATTTGCATCGCCCTTTAATCTCGATACGCCTTGGATAGTATTCGGGTGCGTTGGGTTTAAAGGTTGCAATGACAATCGCAAGTGCAGCAGCGTCCGCTTATACTACACACAGATGCTTGGTATTGCTTGTACCAAACTGGTCGAAATTGAATATGCTACGCACAGATGCTTCGTATCGCTTGTACCAAACTAATGAAATCTAGTCTGAACTACAGCAATTAGTTCAGAAAACTAACACCCCATTAAGCGTCATCCTCTGTGTCGGGAAATACACCAGATTTTATATGTCATGTGGGTTTGCAAAAGTGTTGAAAAATCGACCACCTTTTTTGCTATGTAGCAATATATGTATGCTTTGCATATTTTTGTTCAGCAATTTCTAAATTCCTCCCTTCCCCTGAAGTTCAACGATAACCAGAGCAACCTTTGCACGCGTCGCGGTGCCACGCGTATTGGCTGCGCAGCAAGCGACCATGTCCTTTGATTGGACAATGATCTGCCAATGTCAAAATGGGCGCCGCCCCGCGCTCACCGCGTGCCCGAGCGCGAGCACGGCGTCGCAGCCCGGTATGTATTTCATTTCCAGTATGGCGGCCGTCGCTTGCGGAGAAGGGCGAGCTGCTTGGATTTGTCCTCGAATTTACCGGAGTAGACAATAATCTACAACCGGTTGATCTTTCTTTTCCTGTCCGATATTTTGACTATTTTTCATAGGAACAGTGTGGCCTATGGCATAGCACAGGATATGTTGTAAAAATCGTCGGGGAGTGAGCGGCGGTTGTGAGCGGCGAAGGCGTCTAGGTTTTCCGCGTTTCCCAGGAAAATAGAAAAGGAGCGGATCTGTTTTGGTTTTCGGGTCAGAAAGTTCACGGCGTCGCCGCTCGACCACGACCTCAGCCGCCGTCTAAAAGCTGGAGTGAGACGGACCGGGTTCTCGCTCTGGGTTTATTGATAGGCCCAGTTGGTCGAAATATTGGCAACTTTTAGGAAAATTTGAGGCTGCATGAGATACGCAGTGAGTGTTTTCAGGAGTTTGCCTGTGTTCCGGTGAAATAACTGCCGCGGGCGGGTTTTTTTGCCCTGAGACGCAATATTTAGTAAGCTAGCTAGCACGGGGGTTTTGGCATAGGGAGTGGTAAGTGAATTTACTGGGACTGTAAACTACATTTACTTTTTGTAATAATGCACTTCACTGGATAGAGACGAAAGAGTAGTCAGCTGTGAGGCAGTCCCGAAATTTGAGAAAAGTGCTAGAAACCTATAGGTGAATGTGCAACCGGCGGTGGGTGTGTGTCATTGGGTCGCAACCCGTCCAGTAATTAACTGTAAGGGGCGTGAAGTGGGCCGAAGCGAGGGAAGCGCTAGCGCTAGCTAGCTGTTCAGCTAGCTACATGGGGAGGTATATTCGCCGACCCTCGTACAGGTCTCTTACAAGTTAATAGTTTAGAATTATTACAGCCCTCCCGACTACTAGTATCGGCTAGTCAAGAAAGCTCTGCTCGATTTCTTTCGGGGGGGAGGGGGGATTTCGACGGTGGATGTGTCGTAAGCAATCGTTAGGAGCCGGGGAGTAGAAGTGTGTAGCCAGCCAGGTGAAGGTGCGGTTTGTGGGAACTAGTACCGTGGTTGCTGTGTGCGCTTGTTAAGGGGATCTAGCTGGGTAGGGCCATGGCCAGCACGTAGCATTATTAGTTGGGTAGGTAGTATAGTGGCTGTCAATGTTTATTTTCGGAGTAGTATATTTGTGGGGAGGTGGGATCCGGGTCTGAAAATCACCGGCAAGTTACTGCCCAAGCTAGCCGGGTTGGTCACTACTTCTAATTGGCGGAAGAGGGAATCTGGGGAAAAAAGTTTGCCAGTCTGGATCACGAAACCTTGTCTTTCGGTTGGAGTCCTGCTCCCAGGCCGTCATCCATGCCTTCAGCATTGGCCGTGTTCACCTGCCGCCCTAATTCACACCCCTTTCAGGAACGCCATGTCTACCTTGACGAGCCCGTCAAGATCGGGCGCTCCGTGGCGCGCTGCCGGCCTGCCCAGAATAACGCCACATTTGACTGCAAGGTGCTGTCGAGGAACCACGCTCTGGTCTGGTTTGACCATAAAACAGGCAAGGTGAGGGTCTCTGATTTTGCTTTTAAAACTACATTTAAAGGAAATCTCTGGGCGCAGGGAACAGGACAAACCGGCTTGGTGGCGCGTGTGTGACATGCGGGATTGCGGTACCTGCACATCACGGGACTTGCGAGTTGTTTTCTTACCCTGAGCCATTTTGATAAGGGAATGTCGGACGTCTTGACGTCGAGTTAGACATTTAATCCTCTTCCCGTCTGGTGGACGTGGAGGCAATACCGAAGGTGACAGATTGCACAGCAGTGTTTGGTAAATATGAATCGCTGGCTTGTAATGTTATTAAAGCTGAGGTGTCGTTCTATGCAGTACCGGGAAATCTAGTCGTTTTCCTCTATATTAAAGCCGCCCGCCTTCCATTTTAACGTCTGACGTGACCTTACATAGGCATGCTTGATAAGAGAGGCGCATCCCTGTGGTGGAGTTTTTTGCTTTTTTCGTTTGCCAGGCCCAGCCGGTTCTGCCACTGCATCGCACCGGTGTTGAATGCGGTGGTTGCATAAGTATTCGGTTATATGTATGGCAGTGTAGCACCGTACATACATGTGATCACATGCAGACATGATCCAGCTTTGGCGGCGTTTCGTTTTGGAAAGTTTGTTTTTGACAAAACGTGCCCGTAACTTTGATTCGGCTTCTCTCGAATAGGAATCCTCACCTCACATTTTGTCATAACTCTGGGAGGTAAAATAATCCACTGTCATCTCTCCTTATTTGGCGAAGCAGTGGTAGTGCAGTAACTTCTGATGTCCTTTTAAAAACTTGTTTTAAACGACACAGTGAGGTTAATAGAAATTGGGTCGACGACGTCATCCATGCAAGATGGAGTCTGTGAATGGGTTGATTTCTTTACAATTCTTTATCAGCGCCTACCACTCCACTAAATTAATTAACTCATGTTTTATTTATGCTTAGTTGCTGTCAGGCTATACAATTGCTTTTAATGCAATTACTGCTGTAGTGGTGATCTGGGAAATTGTTCCAGCAGTGCAAATGTAATATTAACATTAATATAAACTGGAATGGAATCGTTAGCATAATTAAGTTAGGAAGCTTTTAGCATAACTCAGGTGAGTTTTCACCTCAGTTTGAACGTTGCCATTCCTTTTTTGTGCTGGTGGTTTTCCTGACAAGGTTGTCTCTGACACCTATCTTTCCTGGGTAGCAGTGACTGGAGAACTCTTTACCTCCTGGGCCATGTCTGTTTGCATGATGTTTTGTCGGCCTTTTGTAGTAAATAATGACATAATTGTGATTCATTTGTGTAGTAAAGGCTTAAAATTGCATGCAACATACTGCCCATGGCATGTACAGAAAATAAAGACAATTATTTGAATAATAATCTGTTAATTGAATGGGATGCTGTCTGGTGTCTTATAATTCCATGAGTTTGGGTGGCAATCACAGAAAGCTTGGGAGATTTCGGGTCCGTGTGTGGATTACTCTGGAAGGCTTGTTATATACAGTTTGCTACAGTGTAAACTGAAAGCATGCCCATCTCTCAATAACTGCAGACATTCTCTGCTGTTACTCCTGGGCTTTCCTGCATTTGCTAATGATGTGTTTTTATTTATATCTGGTTGTGTTCTTTTTTTTCTTCCTTCTTGGTCAGACATGATAGGTTTTCTCCTCTCTCATTCGGTGTTCCCCCTGCTGGCTGTTCTTCCACCCCTCCAAATTCAGTGCAAGCAATGATATTGTGATTTTGTTTTGAATAGCAATTGACAGAACTGGGGTATTAGCAATAGAAATTAGGTTATGTTTATGTAAATAAGGGAAATGGGGGTGTTGGGTGCTTATGAACCACACATTTGTTCTAAGCTTGTCTGCTAGTTAACAGTCAGTGCAGTCAGATTTGAAAGCTGTTATGTGAAAATGTGAACACTTTTTTATGGAATGACAAAGGTGTGGTTCTGCCTATGTGAGAAGGGGTTTTCAGGGTGGTATGTTCAGTGTGGGAACTGCCTGAAGGTTTTTCTATTATCAGTTTCACACAAATCAAGTGCGAATTTTATAGACACACTTAAAGTATGCAAAGATTCCATCACTGCCTGTGTTAGGCACTTGCTTCGAGCACCGAAAAACTAGACATACCTGACTAGATTCCCCCCCTCTGAATTTGCTGTTTTTGCATGAACTTGTTGTTCTGCCCAGCCTGTCCAAGCATGGCATATTATAAGCATTTATGTGTGGGGAATTCTTCTTGTATCTCTCCTGATAAGTTAAGAGGAAATTTTTAAGCTCTTCATTGGTCATTTTTATTATTTCTGGTTAAGCTAATTATTCCTTTTTTGGGGGGGAGGATGGCAGTCCTTGCAGTAATTATCATAATTATGATGTATGGAACTAATCTATGTGATTCATTTGGGCAGCTTTCAAACTGGATTAAAAGATTTTTAGATTTGGTCATGTGTGTGTTGCTACTTGGGGTGTTCAGGTTTTTCCTTAGATTAATGCTTCATTATTTGCTCTCGTTTGGGTAGTGAGTCACTTCAGTAGGGTTTTTTGGTAGTGTAAATCGGTCTTTAATTGGTTAAGGTCTGGACTCTTGAACTGGAAGTTCTTTCCCTTGATATAATCTGCCCTTAGTGTGTACTTGAAGTTTGTGTAATTTGTTTAGTTATTGGGTTTCAGTGGTCTGTGTGATGGTTGGTGGCCCTATCATGAAGTTGTCCTGTTTTTCTGTGACTTTCAATAGTTTTAACTGCACATTTCTCAGTTTAGACTTATTAATTTTTCTCACCCTGTTGCTGTCATGCTCAATATATTTTTGAATTTCTTAGCTTTTATCTAAAGTGACCATCTTTTTAACCTGTTCAGCCACTGAATGTAAAATTACTCTTCCCTTTCATTATAGCCTTCCTTTCCTTGCAATTCCTCTGGCACTGTGCCAGAGAAATTATCCTGATTGGACTAATGCTATGGCCCACCTTATAGGAGTAGTCCATGGCTTCCAGGAACCTGGCAGACCACTGGATTAGCCAGAAGCTAATAATGTCATGCTTGATTTTGTCATCCTCCCAGTAGTATAGTTCCAATTCTTGTTCTTTTAATGAGACCATACAGACTCACAGGACTTTAGGGGTCTGTGTGAGCATCAACTTGCCGGTTATAACCAACTTAGAAACTAGGAATTTCTACTGAATTATGAAGGTATGAAGCAAACACACCCACTGCCTGCAGTCAGGCCTGTGTGAGCCTGAGAGGGTTTTGATCAACCTAAAATTTGACTTCCCTTCTGTGGGCATGGTGATTCTCCCTGGCTGGTCCAGCCGTCTCTTTGCTGACAAAGCCAGCGTGAGTGGCAGTAGGCTTTGTCATCATTCTGTCAGTAGCAGATTAGTGGGAATGTGTTATGAAATTCCATAGTGTTTTCCACACTTAAACAGCTCAGCAGTGGCTCCCCGCATGTTTAAGATTCATCCCTTACACCCGCTTACTGTGTTATGAGGTGGTAGGGCCAGTTGTGTTGGTGTGTTAAAACATTCCCCGAGTGTTCTGACCATAAATTTGTATGGAATGTGTGCTGTGAAACTGGTACCTGTAGTTCTAACAGGACCTAGACATGGACTTGGAAGTAATTTAATAGGGATAATCTGCAGAATATCTATCAGTTAATGTTCGAAATTCCCCTTTGAAATATGCAGTTGTCAGTGAAGGACACTGTTGAATGCAAGCTCTGTAAGCATCATCATCTGTTATACACTCCCTTTATAGTGGCTGACTGTTCCCAGCTGCTGTTACAGGTATTTTTGTCTAGCATTAAAGCTCCTGCTTTTGTAAACTCTAAGTAGAGCTGTCAAGCTGGAAGCACCATATAGATGTTGACCTACCCTGCATCAGCACCTGCTTACTGTGGGGCATTATCAAAGTTTATCTAACTTCCATCATTCATTTTGTTTGACTTGCGTGGAAAGATGAAGAAACCAATAAATCTGTAATTATTCCGCCTCTTGTGCCTTGATACTCTTTGGAACATGGTTTCATGGTCACTTACTTGGGTAAGTCTTGGGAATCCTTTTAAGTTTTATTGGTTCATATTAACATAATATAAGCTTTATCAGTTCATTTACTGCTAAGCTCTTCTCTAGTTGGGTGTTGATTGTAAGGGAGAGCTTTGTCTCACTTCTGGAAGTGAACTTTTTTGGCTGCACTCTACTTATTAATATAGGGATGCATAAATGTCCATCATGTACATGAATAAACATATAACCAAAAACAAAAATGAGGTGGGGGGGTCGGCAGTAGGTGACAACCCTAGAAAATAAAGTTCTCTACTGATCATTCTGGGTTCCAGAGATTGTGCTGGCTGTGGTGTGGTGAGGGCTAGGTGGTGCTGTGGGATCCCCTTGTCAACATTTCTCTGTGCAACTGCTTGGCTGCTCTGGACTTTCTGGGAAAGTGAGAATTCTGATGTTAAGGCTTAAAATATTCAACTGTCTTGGCTGAATGATTGCGTTGCATTGAGCAATTGACTCTTGCGTACACACCTCCTGTAACGATGCGAGGGAACACCGGGTTCTTCTCAACTCTTACATGGTTTGAAAGGAACAAAACAAAATGGAACAATTTAGTGTCAGGCCCTTTAGCTGGGTTCTTGTTTCGCTTTATAAAGAAGGGCTCTAGAAACATTCAGAAGCGATATTTGGATTTAACGGTGGTATGACTGCTATCGGCTCAGTCGGTTTCAAATGGCCTGGTAAACATCTGCCACTTTAGACTGGGTCTTTAGACCAAAATGATAAACCCCTTGTTCAGTTAATTTCCAAACAAAATTTTGCTTTATCCAAATGTTTCCTCTATCAGTGTCTCTACTATCTCATACTGTAACATGAATGTTGGCATTGTGTGGCAAGTTGCTTTTATCTCATGCCTTTGAGCTTGTTAAATGAGTAGTAATGGAATGCCAGTTACACTTAAGAGCTCTGTTTTTCTGCTTAGATCATGTGGTAATTGGTAGATACTTACAAAGTTGCACCCATGCATGTGAAACAAAAAACCGTTCCAGTCTGCACCACTGTATATATAAACTTCAAAAGTATGATTTCCCCCTAGGTAATGGATCTACATTATTGAAACCCCACATCTTAGCAGTGTGTAACTCAGTGGGTTCGGGTTCTGTGCCCCTGTCCAGAAGTTCACGGATTCAGATTTCACTGCCTTTGAGCAAAGCCTTGAACTCTGACTGCTCCAGAGGTGCTGGCTGACCCTGTACTCTGACCCCAAGCTTTCCTTAGTGATGCATCTGCTAAATAAAAATGTAAACGTAAAAGGGGAGCTGGAAACAGACCTCGGTGCCAGCAAGCCGCCTGGCTCCTGGCACTGCAGAAAGGCCTGGAATGGTATGGGGAGCCCTCCCCAAGAGCGGAAGTGCATGAAGGACAGATGGCAGTGGGGGTGGGGACAGGAGTGAGCGGGATTAGCAATCGCCACTTTGCCCAGGTCCACATTTACGCCGCAGAGTGGATTATGCATCTCTCCGAGATTGGCATCTACGCTGCTTTGGAGAAGTGAGTCTATTAGTCAGGCATAAATAGAGCATCATTGTTGGCAATTTCACTATAGTCTTAATATCAAGTCTGGAATAGTGTGGTTTAAAGAACTGACGACTAAAGCTGACCTAGGGCATGACTCGATGCCAGCTCTCTTTCTGCTGAATACCGTGATGACTGCTTAGCGGCTTCAGGATAGCCATAGTCGAGTAAATATCTGCCTCCTTAGACTCACTGTTCTGCGACTTCCTCAGACTCTTGGTTATTTAAGCTCTTGGTTTTTTTTTTTTTTTTTTTTTTTTTGTCCTTCAAGCCTGTTGCTAGGATACCCCTAATCACTTTTCCTGGCTTGAACTCTAGTTTCTAGTCTATCTTTGAAGGCGCCTGGTTTTGAAGTTTTCTGCTTACACGATAGTTATGTATGTCTGCATGTCATGGAAAGGCTCATAGGTGCTGTGGATTTAGGGTGTCACCCATCGTATCGCTGGGTGAATGTAGGGCTAGAGCAGAGACTGGCCAGTGCTCTGACTGACGTCCACGTAACCGGAGCCACCTGTGACACTCCCAGCACCTATATAACTGCCACGGGGCTTTTCAGCCTGGTTTCCTGCTCACCCTGCCAGGTACCTTATGGGCTGAGCTTTGGATAATCATACGTTTAAAAGGCTCTCATTTCTTTAGAGGGCTGCAGAATCCCCTTATCCAAGTTGATTTACAGCATCTATAATATTTTGATTGTCTGTTCTGCAATACATTTAATGTGTCTATAGGAAGTGACTATATATCATCGAAGCTTTTTTTTTTGGAGCAGGTTATGCAGATTGAACCCCCGCTCTTCACCATAAGGCTTTTGCCATCAGAAACCGAAGTCATTATTTGTAACTGTTGATGTTAAAATAAAAACTATTAATGGAGGTATGATTTGACTATTATGCTTAAAGCTAAGTGGTTCCTGCATGGTATTTGACCAGTGTATGGGGCCTGACCGGCGAAAGTTCGTAAGCTATAGATAGCATGCAGTACACAAATACGGTACAAAGGTCTGCTTTATCCTGTTTAATGTGTGTGCCTCTATTTGAACTTCTCTGTGAAATATTTCCTTGTTCTGGTAATTTTCCCATTTTATTTTTTTGCCAGCTATGTTGAATGTTGTCAGTCTTGTCCTCTGCCCCTATACTTTAGGATATTTCATAAGTTAATTTTTTTTAAACATCTGTTGTTACAAGCTAGTGTAAGTTTGCTTTTCGTATCTAAGCGTGAAATGGATGTGGGTTGGGGTGGTCCGGGAGGTAGAGTCAAAAGCTGTGCATGAGAATGAGAAGCTAGAGAGGTTAGCCCTGACCCCCCGTGCCTTGTTAAGTGAGACCCCTTTCCTCATTTTTGAACCACTTGCTACTCTTCAGCTCTCCTCCTGAGGTTCCAGCTCTGTGTGTAGTCTTCTTTCAGTGTAAAAGGGGTCATTTGGTGGTGTCTTTAGTTGACCATCTGAAATTGGCTTATCTAAATCATTTGATGCAAGCAGATATCCATGAGAGCACCTGTGTGCCACTGGGTTTTATGGCTGCTATAAATGAGTATTAATTTGTGTCTTTGTCGGCTGACGAGGTGATTGTCACATCAGTGTGTATCTGGGTCCTTACTTGGTGGGCTATGTACTTGCATGGTCAGACAGATAGGTGGGCTTTTAAAATTTTATATGCGTGCCACTAATTTGGTTGATGGATCAAAGGAGTGGTTAAATGCTGCATAGATATGTGACCATTAAATATCTGATCTCATCTGTCTGTTGGTGCAGTGTACACTCCTGCAAGTGACGCAAGGCTTACCCTGTGCTGATTTAAGTACTGATGGGTCCTTTGTTTTTCTTTTAGGAGAAAAGCTTGAACCCCTCTCTGGGCATGAAAAGACATGTGCAATTTATGAGACGAAATGAACAGGGGAGTGCCAGGTCCTCACAGAATGTGTGCTCGGCGTGTTACACAATGCCTCTTCCCCCACTATGGGAGTTTTACACTTTGGAAATATCTTTAGCAGTGGCCTGGTTTGTTTGTAGGCCATGTCCAAGCTTTTCTGATGATTACCAGGAATCAAGTAGCAAAGGTGAGCAGGTTGAATTACAAACCAAGTATCAGTGTAGCTTCTGTGGAAGAGTCAGACTTAAATCCAGTGTGTTTTTGTGTCAAAGGTTCACACAGTTTTGAGGATTTTTCTTTTCTCTTTAAGGAAGTATTTGTCTGACTAAGACTTTCTAGCCTATGGAGCCAGGATGGATTTTTGAAGTTTTTGCCAGGAAATATAAACATTGTTGGTATAAAACACAAAGCAACCTTTGACAAGGGGACTGAACCAAATGTATATCTGTTATATTAGTGGACCCGCTTCTCTCCTAGTGTACATTCAGCACTGAAACAAGGGCTGTTGTAAGAAGTACACCTCTCTAGCTCTGCAGGAAATGTAACACTGAGTCTGTATCATGTTGTGATGATGCCTAAGCAGGTATCGTTCTCTGGGCCCCTTGCTTAAAATGGCGAGTAAGGACATGCATTTTTCCTGCTCTGCCTTCGGTTGCATGCCTTATGTTCACTTTTGGGCGACATCTGAACTGCTGCTGTGTTTACTTTGTTTGGCTGCTGTAATCTGCAGTAGAGTCATTATTGTATTATGTATGTTTAGTGATGAGTAGTTGGTTAGAGCAAGCCTGCAGCTATGGGCTGATGTAAAGCTTTGTAGAGAAGCTATCTTGGGTGGGTTCTGGCAGGTGGGTCTGTCATAAACACATCCTCTGTCTCCCAGTCCCAGCATGCTGAAGCTTCTGGACTTGATTTGCTGTGTGCGGTTTCACACCTGCAACCCCTACTTAAATTTACCTCATTGCTGTTTGTCCACGCTGTAGCTCACCAGAGCTGATCTTCACAGGTTTTTTATTGAATCCAAGGTTGTTAGCGCTAGGAATGTAATGAATAACTGTCAGAATGATGACTTCAGATTCTTACCTTGGAGGGTCATTGATCCTTTGCCTTAGGATGAACTGAGCATCTTTTCTAACATTTAAAGTAACACTGGATGACACATTCAGCAGGTGCCCGTTGACCTTGCAGTGCTGGCTCCACTCGTGATGTGAGGACTCACTCATTGATACGCTGTGACTTGTGATGCTCATTTACTGCTGTATGCTGAGTGTCTCTTGTCACACTCAAGATCATATTGTTAGTTTGAGCACCTCAGGAGCTGTCTTTTTAAATGGGCAATGGATTTAGGGAGGCATGCTGTTAAAACGGGTGAGGATCAGACAGCAGGGTCAGCCAGTGCCCCTGGAGCAGGTAGGGGTTACTCAAAGGCCTAACACTAATGTGGTTGCTCTGGCAGCCATGGGATTTGAACCTGTGACCTTCTAGACATGGGCACAGATCAGTAATCCGCTGAGCAACCCGCAGTCGCATCCTGTCTTCGCTGTCACCAGTGGGTGAAAAGCTGCTGTAGTTTAGCTGGGGAGCAGCCGTGCCTTTGCAGGAATGTGGAGTCGTGCAGAGCGAATCTGGAAATAATTACAGCAGATGTTTCTGAAGTTAATATTGTGTTGGCTGCTGAGCGTATACGTTTTACTAGACATGAAGGTGAGTCATGAGCCATACTGCCCTGCTTTTAGTCAGCAGGTTTTTATATGCATATATTTTTATTTATTTACCCTCATCATAGACCAGGAGTAATTATATTGTTTTTGCAACAATCAATAGCGCTACAAAGCTGTGTATTTCATGAGCCACGCTGTTTTCATGGGTTAGGAAATTCAGGGCCACTGTGTATCGCCTGCATTGTGGAGAGCAGCTTACAGGGGTTTTTCCCTTCCCATTCCGCTTCCAGCTCCCCGAGGCAGGTGGGATTGTTCTGGATGCCATCCATAATTCCCATGGCCCCTATGAGCTGAGGCCATGATGGGTGGTGCCAAACAGCAGAGGGTGCTTTGATGCCACTGTTTGTTTCATACCACTGGTGGCCTTTTGGAGAAACCGTAAATGGTGCTTTATTGCTGCTTGTCTCTGCCTCTCCTGTCATCTGCTCCTAATACCACGTTAATTAAGAGTGGTCATATTTATAGGAGCGTCAGTTGGAAAAAATTCGTTTTGAAGTTTTTATTTGTGTGGCTCATGCTTAATCCTAAAAATGCAGTGCAGTCATTGCAGAATTGTGAACTTTATAATTCATTAATTACACGCTGCGTTGGTTAACCAGTTTGGCGGGTGTCAGGCAGGTAGGCGTGCAGTCAGGTGGTATGTGTTGTGGGCTTTTTTTTGGTGGCGTGGCTCCTACTGGTAAGGACAACTGTTCTTTTTCAAAGATTCCTACCCAGTTTGCACACTGGTTTTGTGCTGATCTGCCCGTTTCTCTTGGCAGGTTTGCTTAAGTTCCCTTGGCTTGCTTAGCGATTGGTTTTGGACAGCAGCGTTCATCTCTTTCCACAGACTGGCAGTACAGTTAGTCTGAATGTAGACGAGGCCTTTTGAGTGTAAAAAGATGTTTGAATCCATCTCTTGAGTATTTAATTTTTAATGGGCCAGTGACTAGCAAATAAGCTTCATTGGTCACGTAGATGTGTTTAAGTCAGTTGTAACAGACCTCTGGGCTTTACTGTAAAGTGGGAGATGCAGCAATTTGACAGCATCTGTCTCTATGCAATCATCTAGGTTTCCCCTTTTCTGCTCTGTCGGCTGGCTGGGGGTTTTTATGTAGTTTATGTTACAGGGCATGGTGACCACCGCCGCCCTGCCTCCCCAAAGACATCGACCTTGTGGGGTGTTTGAGATTCCCTGCATGCGCAGGGAAAGCAGACACCAGCAGGAGTCGCACCTACACCTTTATTACCAGCTTGCTTTAAGATGAAAGCCTTGAGGCACCTCGATTAGCCAGGCCACCGCCCATTCCACCACTTTGTTCCCTCCCAAAAGCTAATGTGGTCTCTGCGGGCACTGTGTTGTGGGTGAAGCCTGACACTGCACTATGGTCACATGACTCGGCACTCTTCAAACGCTGGCACCAGGTGCTCTGTCGCAGATAGCTGCCCTTGTCCTGTCAGCTGGTGCAGAGGAGGATCAATATGGTTCTCCTGGCTGACTCCAGCTGGCAAAGTCTTGCTTATCTGTAATTCCCAGGTTATCAGTCCAGCTGTGTTGATTTGCATTGTGGAGGAAGTATGCGAGGGATGGACACACGCGCACATACACACTCACTCTTTTGGAAGATGAATATGAAATGGGTAAATGTCTGTTACTCTGTCCTTTATCAGAGCTGGCAGGACTGTTGAGTTCCAGGCGATGCTTTTCATTTTAATTCCTGATTCTTCTGCTCATTCTATTTCCCAGTTTGGCAGCTTTTAGGCTTTGAATTCTGGTCCTTGATTCTATTAAATGTGAAATCCTGTTATATGTCAGGTCTTTTTGTAATGTGGCGGGTCAAATTGAAAGGCTAATGTCAAAGCTGAGAAGTTTTCTTTGTGTTGGGTAATGGTGACTGATTTGCAGCTCTCAGAAATGGCAGTGCACTATAAACCTTCCCAAGAAGAATTCTGGTCTGTTTGCTGGCGGTTTTGAATGTTGACTTGATGACCTCAGTAGACGCAAAGTTAACAGAGAGCTAAAGACATGGCTATCATGGACGGTGTGCACACGTATCGCGCTGGGCTGTGGCTAAAGCGGAGAGCCAGCGGTGACTCCAGTGAGTCACTGTTCACTGGTGGCTTAATTATATCTATTTTACCAGGCCCCCCGCCACGTATGGGACCCTTTCAGCAGGGGTGTTAGTGCTGGACAGGTGACATCCAGTCCCCCATTTGTTACCAGCAACTGTCTTTGGAATTATGTATTGTTAAGGGGCATTGGAGCTAGTTTAGATGCCTGCATCCCAGAAATGTCATTGTAAAGACTTGCTATTATACTCCTGGGTAGTTGGGTCGTTAACCTCTTATTTTGTGGTCTCATCCAGCTCTATAGATGGGTAAAGTATAGGTTGTGTAACTAAATGTGCCAATATCTGATACACAACATGTGCTTGTAGTTTTACCTCCAGGACACCAAGAGTAGCAACGGCACCTTCATCAACAGCCAGCGCCTGAGCCGCGGGTCTGAAGAGAGCCCCCCCTGCGAGCTCCTCTCGGGCGACATCATCCAGTTTGGGGTGGACGTGACAGAGAACACCCGCAAAGGTATAGGATGTGCCACTGTGCTGTCCCTCAGAGCCTCAAGGGGTCTTTGGGGGCATTTTCTCCCTCGATGCCTTTAGTGGTGACACAAATCTATTTCCTCTGTTGCCTTCAATGTGAAAGTGACTTAACAGTAGTGTGTACCTTTTTGTGCCAAAATTAGGGCATTTTTACAGCTGGCTACATTAAGCGTCTTAAAACGGCACCTGTGCTTTTTCCTTAAGATCAGCTTCACTGCTCTTGTCAGGGAAGTCGTCTTTTCATTCCGGTGCAGCCCTGAAAATGTCATAAATGCATGTTATATTAATATTTACATAACTGAAGATTACTGCAAAGCGAGCCAGGTTTCCTCATTTGTAAGTGGCTTTGTGGGGGAAGCACAGGCCAGAGCAGTGGTGAGCGACCGTTCTGGTGGCGGTGTTGTGAAAGGGCTCCCTACCTCAGGAAGAGTCTCCTGGAAAGGTCTCCTGTTAGAGATGACGTTTGATACTCATGTTGTCAGGATTAAGGGCGGCTTCATCGCTCACACCTTCGCAGTCGTAATCTTTTCCTCTGTCCTTTGTTTGAAGAGTAAGATTTAGCAGAATCTTTCGGTGGCACAATAAACATTTGGAGGAAGTTGCATCTTGTGGGCTAGATAAGTTGGAGGTGAAGAAATGTTCGAGGCCATGTGAGTATGCAAGGCGTAGGTGACGGGGCGCGGAAGTGCCTCGTTTGCATGGTGTCGCAGCTGTGGCTCGTTAGGCTGCTTTGCCTGATCCCTGTCTCCTTTCTTTCCAGTCACCCATGGATGTATCGTGTCCACCGTTAAGCTCTTCCTGCCTGATGGAGTAGAGGCGCGGAGGCGATCAGAGTAAGACCCTTCTTCTGAAGTTTCTGAACACGGCATGTCGGGATTAGCCCCATCGAAAGGGAAGCATGGCCAGGCTGGGGGATGGGCCTCTGAATGCCATTGGTGGTCCCCCCGTGAGATACAGCCGCCACCCTTGTCGGGTCCTGTGGTATCCATGGGTGTGCCTGCCTCACCGAGGATGTGCTGTGGGGATGTAGCTGAGCTGTAATGTAGGCTGAAGGGAGGAGTGTGTGTGTTTGTAATTACATTGTGGGAACCAGGTTTACCCACAATGTGATAAAATCCTGTAACTTTTTACCTTGTATGGACACTTGTTTGGTCCCCACATGAGTAATGTCAATTTTTATAAAAATCCGTGAGAGCAATCAAACAATACCCTAAGTCTTATTTTGTTTAGTTACTTGTGATTAAGGTTAGGGCTAGGCAGGGGTTAAGGTTGTTATAGCCCATAGAAATGGAGAGTCCCCGTATAGATATGAAAATGTGTACTGTGTGTGTGTCTCTCACCTCAGTCGGTCTTGGGCACTCTGTAGCACAGGAAAGAGCAGATGAAGGTTGTCTGAATGCTTGGCAGGCTGTGCTAATGCCCTGTCCAAGCTGAGTGTTTGTGAGTGGAGCTGGAGGCTGGAATTCCCCGCTAAGCGGGCGCTGGTCTGCCGGCTACAGGTGCATGCAAACCTCCCGATAGCCATGAATGATGGCACCTTTAGCTGCCTGTAGACGTCAGAGACAGATGGTACATATGGCTACACCTCTGGTTTTGGATGGAGACCTCGCTTGCTCCTGATTAGTGTAGGCTGTGCCCCCACCTGAAAACTTGCATTAAGGAGTGATAATGTAATGCCTCCGGGTGGGGGGATGGGTTCTGACTGTTGTTTGCGCTTATGCGCCAAATGGCAGTTCAGAATACCCACCCTTTTTAGAGTCCTTGGAGGGGATGTTGGAGAGCACTCCTCCTGGGAACTCTCTTGTTCTGTTGGGGGACTTCAATGCTCACGTGGGCAATGACGGTGAGACCTGGAGTGGCGTGATTGGGAGGAACGGCCCCCCCGATCTGAACCCGAATGGTGTTTTGTTGTTGGACTTC
>JAAGVU020000123.1:7557125-7580236 GCA_011763525.2 Mormyrus iriodes | reverse complement strand
ATCTACGTTCCTACCCTCACCTATGGTCACGAGCTGTGGGTAGTGACCGAAAGAACAAGATCGCGAGTGCAAGCGGCTGAAATGAGTTTCCTCCGCAGGGTGGCTGGGCTCTCCCTTAGAGGAGCTCGGTCATTCGGGAGGGACTCAGAGTAGAGCCGCTGCTCCTCCGCATCGAGTGGAGCCAGATGAGGTGGCTCGGGCATCTGATCAGGATGCCTCCTGGATGCCTCCCTGGTGAGGTGTTCCGGGCGTGTCCCACTGGGAGGAGGCCCCGGGGAAGACCCAGGACACGCTGGAGGGACTATGTCTCTCGGCTAGCCTGGGAATGCCTTGGAGTTCCCCCAGAGGAGCTAGATGAAGTGGCGGGGGAGAGGGAAGTCTGGGTTTCCCTGCTGAGACAGCTGCCTCCGCGACCCGACCTCGGAATAAGCGGGAGATGATGGATGGATGGATGGATGGATGGAATGTAATGCCGTGATAAGACCAGGATTCGGTTTTGCTAGTTGTAGAATTGTGGAATGCTTTGAAAATGGCCTCTTTTAGAGTGAGATCCCGATACCCGGTTCCCAACCTGTGTCCCCAGCCGTTATGCTAGCATTTGGCCATAATTTAAGACCATTGGCAGATACGTCCCTGTTCAAGTGAATGGTGAGCCTCTGACAGGCTCTCAGGTCAAAATGAGCATTATGTCATCGTCCTTGGAAAGCACGGCTGCTCTAACTGCTAGACTTGTGAAGACCATGGTCAGTGAAGTGACGCAATGCGTATGGGCCTGATCGCTGGTGCATCGGTCAGACCTTCTGCTCTTCGCTCTTCTTAGATTGCTGAGGTTTATAGATTTTCTGCTAGAAATAGTTTTTCATTGCCTGCTACCAATAGTCTCTTAGAAATTTAATGCTTGCCGCCCCTTATGTATGTAATTAATATGTAAGGGGGTATCTGTCAATAGCTGCCACTCATCAATACCATTTTGGACAGCGATTGAGTAGATCGAGGTGAATTAATTTCCTAGTTTGAAAATGGCTGTATGTCGCTAACTAGCTTTGCGAATTTTGGCTGATGTGCTAAATTCAGAACTGCAGTCAGTCTAACATGAGGCAGGTACCACTTGCTTATATTAAAGCCATACCTGAGACTTGTGGCACCGTGTGAGTTTGGCATTCCCTTTGTGCTGATGGTATTCCCCCTTCTGCCCAGAGACATCTGCCAGGACTTGTGTAGCTTGGGTAAGTGGCGCTTGTACCTTTTGAAGAAAAGCTTCAACTTGATTTATGAGCAATGACTTAACCGATTTTTATTGATATAATAAAATATTGGGCTTGCCTTGTCCTCTATTAAGTAATTTGAGAGTTGGGTAATAGTAAAGCCCTTATTAAACAGTATTGTATTGAACCATAATGCATAATGAATGAATTAGGATGAATAAATTATTTGTGGCTATTTAGCTATTTGCTGTCCCCGAAGGCATAGTTATTACGATACTTGTCCTCACTCAACCGTAATAGCGATTCTTTGGTGTATGATGTCATTGGAGAGTTTGGTGGCATTCAGATACCCTTGTGGAGGCTATTTTGTGGGGGTCCTCTGCTTCACTGAACCTCCAGGTTTAGTAAAATCTGTTATGAAGTAGAAGCAGACAGCCATCATTAAGTGAATATCTTAATTACTGCTGCTGTTTATTGTATATACACATATGCGTCTCACTGGTTCCTATTGGGACAATTTTTTTTTTTTTACAAGACGGGACAATCCTGTAAAATACAGGACGGGTGTAATATATTACAAGATTTCCTAGAAATAACCCCTCACTTCCCTGTTGCATGTTTCATATTTATAGTTTGTGTGAAAATGCCACCACCTTGCTCCTTGTTCATTTCTTTGTGTTTTAAACGGTGTAAGCAGGTGATCTGTTAGTGGCCGATGCCCCAAGTGCTGCTGTTCCATGTGTGATTAGTGTATTGTGCACTTCTGCTCTCCAGTGGGGCCTCAGCTCTGCACCACCTAGCCTGTGTACTGAGGGGAGTGGGAGGGTAGGCTTGGGGCACCCACAGCGGTGCGTCCTGTTAGATGGCCCAGACTGCCGGCTTCTGCGCTCCATGTCCTCTGTCGTGAGCAGTGCTGCCGCAGGGACCTGCTTGCAAACCGATGCGTGTCGTTCCGCCCGCTGCATCCCACAGTTGTGAAACTGCAGGGAGTGTGTGGCGGTCGGCATGCGGCTCTGAGCTGGTGTGGGTTGCCCTTAACTGGCTGGCACCAGCTGCCTCTCTAATAATAGATGCAGGAAAACCCGTTTTCTGTTCAGAGTAGTGATTTTGTATGCGTCTATGTAAGTATGTAAATGTGTGTTTTTATTGTCAATTCTTAGCCTTGCTACAGCTTTCAGGAACGGACACTGAAATTGCCCCTAGTACTCTTTTGGTGGGATTTAGAACGTTGACATTTGTAAAATGATCAAAGATCGCATATGAAAACTGTACCTCTTGCCACTATTGAGGTTCTTCATCAGGGAATGGTCAATCTTATCCGCAAAGGGACAGTGTGTATGCAGGTTTTTGGGATAACCTTTAGGTCAGCTGTTCAAACCCGGGGGTAGTGACTCTTCAGCCAATCAGTCCTCTAATTGCTAATCTAATTAGGCAGTCGCAGTGAAAACCCGCATACACACTGGCCCTTTGCAAATAAGATTGGCCACCCCTGTTCTACATCTTAAGAGCACTTCAGCTGGCTTGTGGCCCTTGGCTTACTGTCCCAAAGCATTTCTGATGGAGAGCTGACTGTGAACTTCTGTTGGGTCTGTGTGATACTGATTTACGGGTCAGTGAGGTGAATCTCCAGATCTTTCTGTTCATTAAAATTCTGCAGCGCTGATCTAGGTGTTTCAGCTTGGCGAACAGTCTTTCTCTCCATAGGAATACTGTAGGGTGAAAGGATATTTATCCTCAGAATGCTTCTTGTTCAAGAAATAGGCATGTATGATCTTCTTCATTCCTGCTGTCCTGTGCCTTGTCATCCAAGATTCTTGGAATACGATGTAAAAACTTTTCTGTAAGGTGGAAGACCCCGGGGTCTGATCCCTAAGTGAAGGTCTGGAAGTGGCAGTCTTTACCCTGGGAGCCAGGGGCGCTGTCAGTTCCTTGGCTTTTGGATATGATGGCTGTTAGGCCAAAGGCAGTGAGAGGAGGTCTTGGCAGCTTGCTGCACACTGCCTTATCTGGCAAATTTTGCATTGGCTTCCAGGCTTTATTGAAGTTTTGTTCTAGGTCAAAACTGGTTGGCTCGGCTTTTATGTTATAAACTGGAAAGTTATTAAAATGACTTATGAAGCTTTTCTCCTTCTCATTACTTTTGTTTAAGCTGATCAGTTTGACAACATTGCTGTTGTGGCAGGTGTACATTTCTGGGTAAGAATCTCTCGGGCTGGTGTCAGTTTTGAGTAGAGCAAGTCCTAATGTCCCCCTTAAATGATTATTTTGAGCCCCCCCAACATCTCTGGGGGCAGACATGGGTAGGGGGCTCCCACGGAGCCTATATTTGAGCCAAAAGAGCAATGAGACGGAATTGTAAATGATGGAACATAAGTTATGTGAACCAAAATGTGGGGTGCCAGCAGTAAAACTTGGGGGTGGGGGCAGGAGTACTCTCCGTAGAATTCACCAGTTGAGGGCAGGAAGGTATCACAGTGGTGGATCAATTGGCCAAATTTTAAGAAGTTTAACTGTTCCCTCCTTTTCCATGTCCCTAGGCCAGGGTTGGGCAGTCTTAACCAGAAAGGTTTCAACTCCCTAATTAGATTACTAATTAGAGGACTGATTGGCTAATGAGTCCTCACACTTGGGTTTGAAGAGCTGACCTAAAGGTTGTCGTTAAAAAAAAAAAAAAAAAAAAAAAAAAGTTGCACACACAATGGCCCTTTGCGGATAAGATTTCCCAACCCTGCCCTAGACTATAGCCTGGGACAGCCTATGCCTTACTAAGCTCCTGAGGCTAAGATTGGTCTTAAATGAATGTATGTAAAAATTCATCTTCTCCCCACATCTTTTCACGATTTGTCTACCACTGTAGCAGGATAATATGAAAGACACGGAGATGTAATGTTAATCTTCGCGTAATGTATCTTTGTGCCGTTCTCTGCTGTTAGGCTGGACTCCAGTGTGAAAATGAGGCTGGGTAGTGTGAAGTCTTAAAGATGGAATAGTCCATTACAGCCGGGACAGGGGCAACTTTATCTATCCTGAAAACTTGCTAAAAACACACATTACTCTAATTTTAATGATCATTTGTATCCATAAATTTAATTTCTGGAAATTGTCTTCCTGAAAACCCTAGTTTTTGGGGGTATCAGGCGGCTGTCTATCCTTGCCTTACAGTAAGTCCACCCCTGCTTAAGTGACTGACTTATTGTAAGGTTTGAAACTTTTGTTGCTCTTGGGGTGAGGCATATTGTCGGAAATTTCCCGTCGCACCATTGGGGGTGTCCTCCTCTTCACAAAATGTACTCTTACATCTGGAATTACAAGAGACCTGAATTGCTTCCCCACCCCAGTGATTTCACTCCCTTCTGTGAGCTCTCTTGAAGGTGTCTTTTTTTTATTTTGTGTTTTGTGCTGATTCTATAGCTGAGAGCCAAGGTTTCCTAATGATCAGCTGAAGCTTCCGAAAACATCTGCGTTCGCTATTATGAATGAATTTAAAAAAGCTGTGTCAAGCAATGGTCTCCACACAGGCGTGTGCATGACTCATCTGGAGGCTTATATAAACTTACCCATGAGCACTGCTTCCAGTTAGTGGGCTGTGTGGCCCAAACACATTTAAGAGAGGAGTATTGCCACAGGACTGTAATGATTGACACCGGGAGGGTATGTGGTGCTGGACTGAGGAGCTGGCTGAACTGTCTTTGTGGAACCTTTTTAAAAAGGTGGGAGGCCTCATGTCATCTCATGGGATTGAGGGTTGGTTTCGGTAGCTATGTGGGGGTGCTGGTGGTCACTGCCACGTCTTGGTTTCCATGCAAAACCACATATGCACAGATGTGTGAGAGACAGGAGGGAAGTTCTCCCGCAAAGGTAATTCATTTACCAATATGCCATGCATTTGGTGCAGGGTGCAACCCGTTATGCAGTATAATTCCATAATTGGGGTACAATAGAGAACTGATGGTATTTCACACAAAGCAAGTCAGTTATTTTCATACTCTTGCCAGATTTTCCTCTCATTGTAATTCTGTTACCATAGAACTAGCCAGGAGCCAAAGGGCACTGTTCTGATTCTCCTGGGCTGGGCTCCGCCTTAAACCAAGATCCTTGACTGTTGATTGGCTTTGTCACGATATGGGCCTTTGTGACATCACAGATGAGATTATGTTGCCTTTTCTGACGAAAATTAAACATTTGGGAAAGACATGGAAAGACTCCAGGTTCTACATGTTCCTGCAGGAGCTGAACTTGGAGCTTCAGCAGCAGTTCAGTGACTGGTTGGGGGGGGGGGGGGTCTGCATGTTGAAAGGGTTTGAAGGGCAGTCTGGGATGGGAAAGAGCCATTTGTGGGGTGTAAAGGCCTGTGTGGATGGGCACTTTCCCTCCTCTTATTGAGGTTTTCAATACCAACGCTCCCTTGCAGCAGCCTCAGCAAAGAAAAGTGAGTAGTGCTTGCTGGGAAATTGTGGAATGACTCTGCATTTGGAGCCCAAAAGTGAATTAAAATTTAATGGAAGAACCAAGTTCTTAACACATGCATTGGATTTTAGTGACGCCCCCAAAACACAGACCAAATGCTATTTCATAAATGGTAGAATTTTACTTCCGTACCTCTTGCTGCCTCTGCACCAGTTACTACTCCTCATATAGTATCTTGTGCAAAGAACACGTAATCAGTGGATCACAGCAGTCACGTGACCTGCAGGAGGCTTTACCTGCCTGATGAGTGGTGCATGACTGCAGATGTTCCTGGGGGATCGGAGTAATTAGCACCTTAGTTTGTCTTCGTGAGCTGCCTGTGGGGGAGCCCGTCAGACAGGCTTGAGTGATGCCGTGTCGCAAGCCTCTGCCGACCTGCCCAGCCTGTCCCCTGCGTGACGTCTTCCATGTCGTGGAGAAACCAGGTCATGTGCTCGATGCCAAGAACCGTCTTGGTGCCACCCTGGCTGCTGAGTCTGATGCCCATGAGACTGCAGATACTCAGAGGGGCCTTGACTGCGAGATCCAATGAAAGAACTGCCATTGGGGTACGCGTCCAGTGGTACTGGAGATCACTGGGGTCCTCAGCTGTGCCCAGGGGACCGTGCAATGTCTTTTTGGACAGGTCTCATTGGAGCTCTTGTCTCACTGTCCGCCAGAGCAAGACACGTGTTTTACAGTATCTCTGGGTCTGTGTGTGGCTCAGTGGATCCTGTCCCTGTGATTGAAGGGTCACTAGTTCAAATCCCGCAGTTGGCAGAGTAAAGTCACCGTTGCTAAATGAAATGTGGCTTCATAGCTTGTGTAAAGGGTTAAGTTCCTTAAATCATGCCTGTGTAGGTGTCTGTTAGCTTATACTGGTTGAAATTTGATGCAGACGTTGCTTGACTATTCCATCGAACCCGTGCAGGGAGACAGTGGGATGCGAGCGCGTCGTTTTTCTCAGAGTGTAAATGTGAGCGTGTGTGCTGCAGTCTCCCTGTGGTGTCACATTCCCTGCCTCCATCACTGAGCCATCACTATGCCCAGCCCTTAAACTCAGGAGTGGGGAAACATGACCATCAGTGTCGGCCATTGTGCATCTTACCCTGTCTGTCCCACCCAGTTTCCCCTTCTTATTTACTGACATGTTTTTGCTTTTTCCTCTAGTGTCATTCAAGCGCCATTACCACTTCCTGTTGATAAGGTAGGTGGGGGGGGGTGCTGTTTACTTCATATGAATATCCTCTTCGAGCTGTTTTGTGTATTGAGGCATTTCCTTTGCTTAAGTGATTCTTGTCCACGATGCATCTGAGATTTCAAACATCTGTGCTCGATGCTGTACCCCAACCACTATAGTGGTTCCTCGTCGATGGGGGTCGCTGTAAAAGTTTGGAGAGTGAAGTATGTGTCAAGTGTCAGATTCCTGTATGGTTTCTTCAGATGCCGTCAGTCTGATGGCTTGGCGCTATCACATCATGTCACTTGTGCTGTCCTGGAGTCTGTTTCGCTGGGAGTCACTTCAGCAGTTCCTGTGTGGAGAAACATGTTACCGTCTAACCGGGAATAACCCTTCCTGGCCGTAGTCCCAAAGACGTTAGATAATACAGCCTTTGCTCACTTCATTGTTTTTTTCGTCTGATGCCTGGGAGAAGAGCCTGGCACCCTGCCGCTGCCCAGAGAGGAGGCTTTGTCCTGTGGGGTTGATGCCCTAGAGTGCACAGAGGGGTCTTTCTCAGGGCTGAGGGGGGGGCCCTCCCCCGGACGCTCGCTCCCATTAGAACAGCCAAAGTCTGGGGTTGCCCTCCCTGACTTCCTGGTGTGCATGTGTATACTTGTGTCTGCTTATGTTCCTCTGTGTGCGAGCAAATTATTAAAAAATAGGTCACTTAAGCTGTATAAACCCTGTGGATTAATTGAATTGAATGTGTGCAGCTGACTGCCTTCTGCTCGAATGTAAACAGGGATGGGGGGGTGCTCCTGGCCTGAGCTACTCAAGGGTGTGGGAATGCCAGGTGTTTGTTGGGGTGGCTCGGTGGGTTAGGGCACTGCCTGTGATCAGAAGGTCCCTGATCTCATGTCCCAGAGTTGGCAGTGAAATTTCACCGTTGGGCTCCTTAGTTACGTCCTTAATCCCTGGAATCACTGGCCCTGCAGTCTCAAAAATGTACACTCACTAGCCACCTTATTGAGTATACCTTGCTAGTACCAGATTGGACCCACATTTACTACAACTGCCTTAATTTGTTGTGGCATAGATTGAACAATTTGCTTGAAATATTCCACAGAGACTTTGGTTCATGTTGACATGGTCACATCACGCAGTTGCTGCAGATTTATCGGCTGCACCTTCATGATGTGAATCTCTCATTCCTCCACGTCATATAGGTGCTCTATTGGCTTGAGGTCTGGTATCTGCAGACTTAAGTACAGTGAACTTATTGTCACGTTCAAGAAATTTTCTGTAAACCCTAGATGGTTGTGTGTGAGAACCCCAGTTAATCAGTAGTTTCTGAAATACTCATACCAGCCCATCTGGCACCAACAACCATGCCATGTTCAGAGTCACTTAAATCACCTTTCTCTTCTCCATTTCGGTGTTTTTTAATGTAAAGTTTGTGTGTATACATGCATATATAATATATACACACATACATGTATGCATGTGTGTGTGTGTGTGTGTGTGTGTATGTATATATAAATAATATGAACATTAACTCCTGATCTGTATGATTTAGATATTTGCTTCAATACGGCGTTGAACAGGTTTACGTAATAGTGGCCAGTGAGTGTCTGTTTCGATAAGGGTCTACTAAACAAATAATGATCAGCAAACTGGCACAAGCAGAGCATTAGGGGATGTCGTGGTATGGGTAAAAATTGTACTATGGTGAATTTTTATCAGTTGTAAGATGTCCTTTTTAAATGCCGTGAAAAAGGTTTTGTTGATGCACGTGACTGCTGGATTCTCGGCTGTACATTGGCATCTGGCGCCCCCTACGGGACAATGCCTGTCTGGCTATGCAGGCCACTTTCCTGTATCCTGCTGGCCACGCCCCTGTAGGTATCTGGTGCCCCCTACAGGACGGCGCTTGTCTGGCCAAGCAGGCTGCTGTCATGTCTGTCGCCAGCCGCAGCCCTGTAGGCATTGCACTCTGACGCACTAGCTGTGACGTGATTGTGTAATGAGTGTTGGCCCGGTGTGTGATTTGTAATGAATGTTGCAGCCCGTCAGCATGATGATGCTTTGACATGCTGCCTAACAGCACTGTTCTCTTTTCCTGCAGGTCTCCGCTAATGCACCCAGTATGTACTCTCAGGAACTCTTTCAGCTGTCCCAGTATCTGCAGGTACTGGCGAATGGCGGCCTCTACTGTCTGACTGGTGTAAATGTTTAGGTTACCTGGTGCTACATTATCCTTGTATGATTTTGTTTGCTTTGTGTACGGTGTTTTTTTCTGTTTTTACGCTTTTCAAATATTGCTGCAGTCCTTATTTAAGGACAATGTAAGGACCTTGCTTGAGATGTCTGTTTTGCTTGTTTGATGCTGTGAATGTTAAATTTTTAATTTAAACTGTTTAATCTACAGTACTCCACCTTAACATCCGCGCACTGTCCAATGTTCAAGATGCGCAGCTTGCACGTATCATTCAGGCCTAAGGGGGCAGGGTGGAGTGGTAGTTAGTCCAGCATTATTCCTCATAGCCTTTGTACCCCTTCTGGTTAAACACAGCATCCATGAACCTCCATTCAAAATTTTTACACGTCGGTTATGATCTTAAGGTTATTGCTGCAAAAGTGGGCAGTGTCTCCCTTGCTGTACTAATGGCCACCACCTCCTTTCCCAGGAGGCCTTGCACCGGGAGCAGATGCTGGAGCAGAAGCTGGCCACACTGCAGAGGCTGCTGAGCAGCACGCAGGAGGCATCGGTGAGCAGCTGGCAGGTGAGTTTGGCCCCAGTTCGTCTGTCCCCCAGGGTCACTCAGGCCACTATCTCTTATTTCTTCCCTTGATGTGTCTGGCGTTTGCTTCATAAATGTGACTAATATTAGGTTAATGGAATACTTACGCTCCTCACCTACACTCCTCACCTGGTGTTTCCAGCTATGTAAATAGCTGTCACCTTTTGCTTTAGGTAACCGTTTTGTCCCTTCCCACCGACAGGCTTTAATAGATGAAGATCGACTGCTCTCTAGGCTGGAGGTGATGGGAAATCAGTTGCAAGCCTACTCAAAGGTAATTCACCTTTTTGGCACTGGACCTCCATGCCCCATGTTGCAGCATTTAGTGGTCTGAGCAGATGAATGAGCACTTGCCATCCTGCCTTCCCAGAACCAGACCGAAGACGGCATCCGCAAGGAGCTCGTTGCTTTACAGGAAGACAAACACAACTATGAGACCACAGCCAAAGAATCCCTGAGGCGGGTCCTCCAGGAGAAGATCGAGGTTGTCCGGAAGCTCTCGGAAGTAGAGGTGAGCCGCCGTGCTGCATGCCAAGCTTTGCGGGGCTGACTCCCGTATACTCCGCCCCTGTGCCAACCCAAGGCGTAAGTGACCCGAGCGACCACCAGGGGGCCACGTCTGATCAGCCTGTCAGAATGGGAAGGAAGATGACAAATGACATCTTGGTTAATCAGATTTTGCTTAGTGTGTGTCCGTAAGGTCGGAGTGTCTGTCTTGATTTCGCTGTGCTGTAGAGGAGCCTTAGCAACACGGAGGATGAGTGCACACACCTGAAGGAGATGAACGAGCGCACGCAGGAGGAGCTGCACGAGCTGGCCAACAAGTACAATGGTGCCGTCAACGAGATCAAGGACCTGACGGACAAGATAAAGGCACGTGCCCCTTCAACCCGCAATCCGCCCTCGGCTAAAAGGGCCACCGATCGTGACTTTGGTGTCCCTGCAGCTGGCGGAGGGTCGGCAGGAGGAGCTGCTGCTGAAGGGCCAGAGCGAGAAGAACGAGCTGCAGCTGCGCATCAGCGAGATGGAGGAGAAGGAGCAGGCGCTGCAGGCACGCGTCGAGGCTCTGCAGGCCGACAACGACTTCAGCAATGAGCGACTTGCGGCTCTGCAAGGTGGGTGGGACCCGGCTGGGGGGCGTGGGATTGGCGGAGCGGCTGCGAGCGTGGGGGTTGCGGTGCTTGCCACCTGCTGATGGAGTGGCAGAGACTCAGTGATGACAATCTAAAATTAGCTGGATCAAGTGCGAGATGAATAGCCATCGAGAGGAATCGGTACTGAGCGGTGCGGCCGGCTAGCTGGTCGATTAGGGGCCCTGTGTGATGTGTGGAGGAGCAACGTCAACAAAACCAGCCTGGAAATCTCCGTGATGGCTGGAGCCCTGCAGCTGAATGGGGAGTCCAATCATAGGCATAGTGCTGATGAGAGCCGGGGGAGTGTAATGAGGAGGCCATCAGTCACGCGGGTGTCACTTTGTGCCTGTAAACAGCGAACCAAATGCATCATTTACGAACTGCGATCTTGCTGATGCTTACTGACGGCTAACTTTTGGCTGATGAAAATTTTATGGCTACACGTTTAGCTCCAGAGCTCCAGGCTCCTACTCAGGACAGCGTGGCTACAGTAACACCAGGACTCAGGAAGAATCACTGGGCCTCCGTGTAATTTTAGCATTTCCTCTAAGCACATTAAATCTGCAGAGCACCCTTATAGGGAGCATTGACAGGTGCGGCCGGGCTGTGCGGTGCCCTGGGCCCCCTGCCGACCTGCTAATGAGGGCTTCTGGGCGGGTGGGTGGGTGTGCAGTGTCTGCCCAGCAATGATGGCGCACCTCGCTTGCTCTTAGCATCTCCAAATTCTCTTGTTGTCCTCTGCAGTCCGATTAGAACAACTTCAGGAGAAAAGCATAAAGGAAAACAACAGTTTGGGTGAGTGTGGGGGCTCCGTCCACAGTTGCATCTGACCACAAGCTGCTGCTTTTCCTCTACTAATCTGGCATGGGCCCTTGCTCTCTGTTGCCTGTTCTTCCTCACATCTGAATCTCCATCCATCCTGCCCTCCTTTTGGGGCAGGGCCACAGGGCGGCTAGGTCTTTGAGCTCAGTGCCATTGGGTCCATCGTCATGCTTTTTGGACGGGACATGTCTACATCAGGTGTCTCAGTACTGCTGCCCTGTTGGTCAAGTCATTGTCTGGATCCTCTCCATCAAGGGCTGTGAGCAAATTGGGACCAAGGTGCTCAGAGTAGAACAACACAGGTCACTCTTTGTTACTCTGAATAACTGGCTTCTATCAGTCTAATAGACTCCTGTCCCATCTGGGCTTTCACTCTAACTGCTGGGTCGGCACCTCCTTCCTGAGTTACCATTGCACTGCACAACAATGACTGCCGTAGATCGAGAGTGTTCAGGGGAGTTTCTGTGTGGGATGCTGGGGTGGCCACGTTTTAAGGATTAAATGCAAATGCATAGTACCGATCCATACAATGCATTAAATGTTAATATTCAGTTTGTAGCTGCATTGGTCATTTTCATATTTAATTAGCAATAAGTTTTACTAAAATAATTTGATGAAATGTGCACTCATTAGGCTTAACCTTATGGGAATTTATTGGGAGCTTGGTTTTTTTTGGCTTTTTTGTTGTAAAACCAATATTTGAAGTAGTATTGCTAGATCATTAAGGGACACAAAAATGGACCTAAAGTTGTGGCGTGGACATGCACAGGGACTTGGGTGCAGCTGAAAAGCACATGAGCCTTGTGGTTTGTCTGAGTTCTGTGACTGTTTCACTGACCACCAGATGAGGCTCCTGGGCCTTTGTGCTGTCCTTTTACACACATGCAGGAGCTGGGATGTGTGATCTCATCTTTGTTTGATGTAATGGAAATATTGTCCTTTCCGATCTGCCTTTTCATTTTAAAGTGAATGAACATGTAATTCTGCAGTCAGGAGAGTCATTTATGACCCTAAGCTATATGACATGGAATTAATTTCCATTCCTGTAGCTCACTCAAGCCCTCTGGATGATTCACCGTTAAGCTGTAACCAAATCGCCTGTCATCTGTCTTGTATTCATTTTTATTGCTTGAGGTGCGCAGCTTCTAGGCAGCTTGTTGTTGGCTGTGAGGAGCAGGGTGGGGAGGTGATAGCAGCAGGGTTGGGCTGCCGCGTGAGGTCTCCTGTTTGTTCCCATCCCGTCCCTGCATCTGTCTGGTCCCCTTGAGTGTCGTGACCTAGTGTCGTGCCGGTGCTCTGCAACGACCGCGCGCACTGTGATTTTTCATGGAAAGCTGCTTCTTTTTCCTTTCTTTGTTAGACCGCTTTCTTTTAAAGAGTGGAGGAGGCTGCACTTTTATCCAGCAGTTTGTTGACGGCCAGCGTGAGTACACACCCTTTATTCCACTGACTTCTGGGCCAGGCGGGGCAAGGCAGGACAGGGAGGTGCGGGCTCCTTGCCCGGATTCATGACACCGGGTGTCCTGTTGCTACCTGAATCCCCGCTGTCGGGTTTGAGGTGATGCACAGTGTTGGGGTGGTTCTCAGTTTGGGTTGAGAATTGGAGCGTGACTGAATTGAATTTGAGGGAATTTAAGTTTAGCAGGTTTAAAAAATCGTTTTCCTGGTTGCGGATCACGCAGCGTTATTCACCGGATTAGCCTGCTGTGCCTGTGACTGGGCATTTACAGGTCCCAGGTTAAATCCCAGGGGAGTCAGAGTGATGTCATTGTTGGACCCCTAAGCAAGACCCATTACCCCTATTAGCTTCTTCCAGGTGCTGCTTTCTAAAAGTATGTCACTTTGGTTAAAAGCTGCTGCCAAATCAGTAAATACGATTCTGTTGTATCTTAGCCGCCCTGGAGTGAATGGGGAGCTCTGGCTCCTGTCAACTGGCGACTCCCGGCCTTAAAGCATCAGGTTAGCGTTGGTGCCATTAGCCTGTGTTTAGTGGGTGTGGCATTTCTCATTGGCTCATGTGCCACTCCGCACCACTCCCCATACTCAGCAAAGCAACACGATACGCTTGTGAAAGTGACACACTGCAAGCCCGGCATGTAAAGTGATCCCTTTCGTTTTAGTTTGTGTGTTTGAGGTCTTCAGCTTTCCTGGCTGACCTTTGAATGGTGATTTAGCTTCAGAGTTTAGGTGATGCTGGATTGGGGATCCTAGGAGTGTATTCCTGTGAAAAGTGGGCCCTGGAAGAGCGGCAGGGTGAACGGGCTGCTGTGTGGGGGTGACAGACCGCCCGTTTGTGACTGTGAGAGGGAGTGTGGGTGCAGCTCTGTGCATTGGTCGTCTCTGTTGGTCATCACATTGCTGCCTATTGTCTGTCACTGAAGCCTTGTAGCTCAGTCTGTTCCCCACAGCAGAAAGCACTTTGAGTTGAAAGGCCAGGCGTCTTGTGGAAAATGTAATAAAGATGACAACAGTGTAGGATTTAAATGTCTTGCGCGGTGTGTCTGCTCCAGCTGGATGTCACATGGTAGCTGCGGCCTGGGGGTTTTAGATGGGGGCAGGGTGTGGCTTAGTGGACACTATGCCTGTAATCAGAAGGTTGCTGGTTCAAATCACAGGGCCGGCAGAATGATTTCAGCATTGAGCAATGGCCTTAACTGTCATTGCTCCAGGTGCTGTTTGATCCTGCTTCTCTTAACTGAATGTTGCTTTGGTGTTTGGTAGGTAAATGTAATTGTTAATGAATGGGCATTCCACATCTTGTATTCTGAACACACAGAGAATGAATTTTAATTAAACAAGTTCAATACAAACGTTTTCACAAATTGCCATTTTTGCTTTGACTTGTGATTATTTTCTTATTAATCTGTGTATTGAACATCACCCATTGTATTTGAAACCCTTTTGTGGTTAAAGTCAGTGTAAGGTTTTACAGTTATTGAATTGTGCTTGAATTAGAATTCCCCCATCTGTTGTTGTATGGTTTTCCTTTAACCAAAGAGGGGTCAGAAAAATGTGAAAGCAGCAGCTGCTGAAAGTTTGCCCTTGGAGGACCAGGCACAGCTCCTGGTTGTGCTTGAGGGAGGAATGTAATGCAGCTTCTTATAGAAGCGCTGTCTGTGTGGGCACAGTGGAAGCTGCCCCCTCGATGAGATCGACCGCTTGCCCTTGTCTGCTCGGTCTGCTTCTGCGCTGAAACTCGCCACCAAAGCTGCAGCTGCCTGCTACGAGTTGCTGCCGCGTCACTGGCTGCCCCAGTTCAGGCGCAAACCTTTCCTTTCTGCATGCCACCTTTTCACTCTTTCACTTCTCGTCTTGATGTGACTCTTATTTACTCATCCTTCTGTTTATGGGGAAATCCAGCCCTACTGCTCGAAGCTGCCTCATTCTCATTGGGAGTCATTGAGAGCAGTTAGCAGCCACTTTTACATTATGCATTTTCTGCTTTCTAGAAAAGTAGTCTTTGGAATTGGCATGTGTTCAGTGTTCTTTTCTGACTGTCGTCATTTCCTCCGACAGCGGTGAAGCAGGCGAAAGGGGCCGTGCCCTCCCCGCTGAAAAAGATATCCGACTTTGACGGTAAGAGCAGTGTGTCCCAGCGTCCTCGGTCGCAGAGCGTTGCCTTGTCAGGGGGGGACACTGGCAGCGGATTCCGAATGAGGGCATGCTTTGTGTGAATGTTGAGTGAGAGAAACCTCACTGTTTGTGACCTTGAGGAATCATTCAGATAGAGGAAAACAAGCTACTGGAATGATGTGCTCTGAATTCGCCTATAGCAGCGTTTGAAAATGTTTCGTTCGTAGTCTAGGGGCGGTGTGTGGGTCATCGGGTTAGGATGCTGTGCCTGTGATTTAAAGTGCCACTGTTGGGCCCCTGAGTAAGTCCCTTAAACCCCATTTGCTCTAGGGATTGGCTGACCCTGCTTTCTCAGTTGTATGTTGCTTTGGATAAGGGTCTGCCTAATAGGGTTGTCACAATACGATTTCACCCTTGATACCGATACCTGGAAAATACTCAATACTCGGTACCATTTTTAATACCACGGGGGAAAAAATGACCGAGGCCTGATTTTGTTTTTGTTTTTTTTTTTAAATAATCATTAGAACAATACGTACAATAACGTCAGTGGCAACACTAAGTTGTCTGACGTGCAAGAAAGTACAGGAACATATAAGATATATGTGACACACATATTTTAAGATTCCCAGGTAGTGCAAAAAGACTGTGTTTTTAGGTTGTCTGACGTAATGCCAAAAAAATACAAAAACAAAATCTCCCAAAAAACGAATATCAACCAGCAGCAATTACAAGAATTTTTAGTTTGCTATCATTTATTAGCCATAGCCACTACCGTAATAATAACAGCTTAACAGATTGTTAGTGTGGTTATCGGCTAATTTGGTAATAAATGGCTAACGTTAATGTGTGTGCCGGCCAGGTTAACATTTATGATGATAATGAAGTATTAAACCGTTAAAACGGAAGCTTTACTGACCTCCCAGTCCCTCATAAAGACCGGGGTACTTTGCGAAATATGCTACTCGACTTCTTCGCCACGCCAACTAGCGTTCATGTGCTCAGCTGCTAGTGAGGGGAGGGGCTGAGTGCCTGCCTGTCTTCAGCGGGGCTCTGTCAAGTTCTGTTTCAGCGGGAGGAGGTGAAGACAGCACTGTTGGTATCGATACTATTGCAAATGAGTATCTAATCCGATAATTTTTGGTGTTGATTTAGTATCTGAGTATTAATTTCTTCGACTACCTAATAAGAAACGTGCTTTCTTTACATCCCCCTCGTTACTCTGTCTGACTGCACAGGTCGCCTTTAAGTTTGGCAAGTGGTGAACGGGTAAAGCGGCATTTTTTTTCCACCGATTTAACACGAATGACGTTTGTCCTTTCAGAGGTCATCGATGCTCATCTGCAAAACAACCAGCTCACTCAAGAAATCAGCCTGGAGAGCCCTGCCATTCTTAGAGGTCAGCCTGCTTTTCCAAAACTGCATGAGTGTCGCTGCATGGGCACATCGCTGAATGCCCAGGGAGAGACCAAAAGCACAAGTGGACTAGTTCAGAGCGTAAATGCTGGTTCCCTGGCCAGCTCCTAATGTGCCAAGGTTGGCTAGGGAACTCGTTCACGGTGTAGCATTTCGTTCATATTTATCAAACAGGTTCACACCCACCCCTGTGCTTAATCTGTACTAATCCTAACTTTCCAGCTTTAGACAATCATTTTCAGTGATTGAAATGGTGGGTATGGAATTAGCAGCAGAGAGAAGTGACTGTAGTGGCCCTGCGGCAGGGGTTTGGCCTGTAAACACCTCTCTTCTTTGGAGGGTGGCGCCCTGCTTCCTCCTGGAAGAAGAACTGCGGAGTTCAGTGGCTCTTGGGCATCATCCTGATCAGAAGGGCTTTGTTTTGAGTGGCTGAAGAGAGCATCTGTACCTTTTCAGATATAAAGCTGCTTTGTGTTAAGATGGCCCCCCCTACCCAGATCCCCTAGACTGGATTTTTCTTTGATAAATTACCAATTTCTTAGTCTAAGTGGCCAGCAGACAGTAGTGGTTCATGAGCAGGCACCCCGCCTGTCCTGGCCTGTCTGTTTTCTCGTCCTCACTCATGCCCATGTGTGGTGAGGTCTAACCCAGCACCCCCCTTTTTTGTATGGTGCACTCTCCAGACTTGCCTCTGGCTTCATTGCCCCTGGAGTGTTTGTCAGCTCCATTTTTATTTTTTCCCCCCTTCCCTTCATGCCCTGCCCCTCAGCTTCACACCCCGCCCCCCGCCTTTCTCAGGGCTTAAGTTTGATTTACTGCCTCGACAGTTTAGTTTGCTTCCCCCATTGTAATGTTCTCTCTTGCCTCCCCTCAGAAAACCAGATAGATGCGAAGGAGCTAGACATGTCCGACACGCTCAGTCCCAGCAAGGACCGAAGCAGCGACGACACGTCAGGTATGGCTCGTCCTCTATGGTCGGATGCTGAACGTGGTATGTAATGCCGCTGTGAGTACAGGCACTATTAACCTGCTCTTCTGAAAGTGTTCATGTGTGCGGAAGTGTTGCAGGCATGTTTGTGTGCGGATGTTTTACTCTTAAAGATGTAAGCTCCCTGATGCCATTGGTGTTCTGTTGTTCCCCAACGCGTCATGTGAACTTTAGTTTGCCTTTTGCAATTATGGATTGCCAAACACTTGTCAAGTGCCTTGGGTGGATTGCATGGTGAAGGGCACTATATAAAAATCTGTTGAATTTAATTGTTTGTAACTGTCCCCAAAAGTGTGGGAAGCTCCAGCTGATTGGGGTGCTGAGGTGCTGGCTGTCTCCCCTTTACCCCCCCACCCTTCAGTCTCGCTCTTTTCTCCCCCCCAGACGGCCAGATGGATGAGCAGGAGCTGAACGAGCCCCTGAAACAGGCGTCGCTGAAAGGTATTGCACTTTCCAGGAGACGTGCTGTGGGTGTGTGTGCGCGGTGTCGGGTCGTGTAAATCTCACAGGCTGTTTGCAGGGCTGTTACCGTGGCTGCCTGCACGGCTGAGCGGGGCGCATACTGACTATATATGGTATGGTGCTCTGGTATGGGGCAGACTCTGGGGTACTGGGCCAGCTGAGGGTGATGCTGATGTTTGGCTGCACTGCCCCGGAGCACTATGCTCTTGGGAACACGCTGCATTGCACCCTCTGTTCCCATGCAAGCTGTGGGAACATGACTTAAGGGCCAATCAGGCATTAATATCTGATGCATCACACGAAGCACTTGCATTATATCGTTTTTAATCTGTTTTATCCAATATTAAGCGGTTTAGTTCTTCCTAGAAACGGCAAAACAATAAGTGTTTAAACAAGTTCGCAAAGTTTAGTCTGGTGTAACATTGAAGAGTCAAGGAATACATCTTTTAAAAGGGTGTTCTGAATTTGGAGTTTAGGATTTATGGGCGTTTTGAGAGATATATTCACTTAAGAATTGCCCCTCCCTGCTGGAGCTGCTGATGTAAAGCTGCCCGCTGTTTCGTCAGAGACCTGAGCCTTTTGCCTTTGGCTCCTGTTCGGTAACCCAGGTCCATAACCACCTACCATAGTGGGTCAAAGCATCCCGCTAGAAGGTGCTGGTCATGGGGCCACAGCGTCACATCCCTGTACACTGGCCTCTTGGGCTGATGCTGTTTGCAGGCGTCAGTTACAATCACTCCCCCGGTATATGACAGTAGGGGGGGATCGGATCCCCGGGCTCTGAGCTGCTTCCTTTTGTGTTCCTCTTTCCCATCATCTGGGCTCCATCCTGCTGGATTTTGGGGATGAAGCTCCTTAATAGGCTGTGGTAGCCATCGCCCGCACTTCTGCAACGCGTCACTTGCTGTTATCGGCTCACCGCTGCCGTCGCTTTCTTTCGCGACACCCACTTCGCGCCGCCAGACTGGCTCGCCATGAGCTCATGTCTTTCCCCAGCGGCCGAATGCGATGCTGTTAATTCGTGTTTGTTCAGGCCCGCGGGCTGACAGGACGCCGGGCCCGAGTCCAAGTAAACTGTTGGGAGCTGTGCTGGGGAAGGGGGGGGTGGGCAGGGGCAGTACACCGCACACCTCGTCCCCCACACCCCCTCACAGTTTTCCACATAGGGGAACTCTCTGGCTCCCCCCATTTGTTTGTTTGGTTACGTACAGTAAACATGAGTTATTTGTGTGCTTCAGTTGCCTGGGAGATGGAGCTGTTTTTTTTATGTGATTGCCAGCTTGCGTGTGCAGCAGGCACGCGTCACCTGGACTTGGGACACTCGCAGTATTGCTGCAGGGTTAATAGGATCTGTTTAGTGGTAAATGGCTGACCTCTGACATGCACAGAGCACCAGTATGTCAGTGTTATGGGAAGTTTCTCCGCAGGTATTTTTCCCCTTAATTGGGCTTTTTCCCGGTAAGTCACTCTTGGACAGACCTGCAACACAGATCTGCTTTCAGAAACTGATTCAATTCCTGTCGCTTTTACATCTGAAGGTGAAACTTTTTTTTTTCTGCTGCTGTTGAAGGCAGTCTTTATGTCATGGGGGTAGTTGGGGATTTGAACCAAAAAGTTGCCGGTAACACATCCTGCTTCCTTATGCCCTCATGTTGCTCATGCCCTCATGGCTTGCAGAGCAGTTCGCTGCCTCCTGCATGGCCAGATGCATGAGCCCAGGCCAATGGTCTGCCCGGTCTGACGAGCTGCGTGAGGTGGTTAAGCGAGTGAGCAAGCAAGCAGCTGAAGGTGGTTGCTATGGTGACATCACACCGCATCATTTGCTTCAGGGTTTTAAGGTACCTCAGTCAGGCTTTACAACCACGTTAGACTTCCTGTGCCGTGCTCCCGCCAACTTCCCAGACACAATTGGCTGTTGCTGAGCCCAGCTGTTTGCTTATGCTTGGTTTCTGAAGATCTTTTAGATCTCCAAGTCCAGGTGCTGTCAATTCCTTAGCTCCCTCTGATTTGGGCAGTTTACTTCTGTTTTAGCTTTCTCACTAGAGGGTGCTGTTGGTCTGAATTAGCTAAACCACGCAGTTAACCTTCAATATTCTTGAAAATTATTTTTTTTTTTTCGTCCTACCTTTAAAACAACCTGAGCTGTTTTGATGGTCTTTCCCATAAGATCTAGGTGAGCTGGTCCCATGAATCGTGCTTTACTGTATGCCTGCCAATTCACTTATTCCACACAGGATATCATCTGGAGAAACTGAAGCTGAGTTTGGGGCCATGTTGGCTTAATAGTATTTCCAGGAGGTGTTCTGTGTGTGTATTTTGGTTTACAGAGATCAGAAGGCACTTTCAGTGAATCCCTTGGGAGGTCAGTGCATTTGTGTGTCTGTCTGTGTCTGTGCCGGTCCTCTGGGAGCAGCTGGGAATGATGCCGGAGTCCAACAGAGCAGATTTGGCAGTTTTTTTCAGTATCAGAAAATATGAAGAGCTGGGTGTGATTCAGACAATCGCAGGCTGATCCCTGCTGAGTACGCCTGGCCGTTTTTGGTAAAAGCTCGCTGTCCCATTGGAGAGGGAGTGAGATCAGTGATTAGTGTGAGAGATGATCTCTTTACTAAGCCGAGGGATTTGGAGCTACAGTCCAGGTACGTGCAGCAGTGGCCAGAAAAGAGAATAACAGCTTTCAGATTTGTCCAGATGTAGCTCGGGTTATGTTCCACTGAGTTCTGTATACTGCTTAAACATTTCAGTAAAAGCACTTGGTGTGAAATGATCTTTCCTGTCTGCCAGTGGGGTCAGGCTGCTGCTAAGAGTCACCTCACCTGTCCCTGGGACTGTGCCGGGGTTCTCGTGTCGGTGGCCCCGCAGGGCCGCGCCGGGGTTCTCGTGTCGGTGGCCCCGCATGGCCCTGCCGGGGTTCTCGATGTCCTGATTTGCAGACGCATAGTAAGATGGAGTTTTATTATCCCTGTGGGGAAAATTTCTTTGTCCAGCAGCACAGAGAGAAAATTCAATGAAGGAAATAAATACAACAAATAGACAACATAAGTAAAAAAAAAAAAAAGACTGCAGATGTGTAAGGTGGTAATTATACAAAAGTGATCAATTTAAAGAACTGCAAACCTGCAGACCGTAAAAAAGATTTTAAGACTCGTTCTGCAGCATTGATGTTGCCCCCCCTGCTTGTCTTCTGGGCTTTGTCTGACTCTACCTGCCTTTAGGCTTTAGCCTTGCTGCCCCCCCCCCCCCCCCGAGGATTTAAAGCTCTGTCTAGCATGCTTGATGTTCAGCTTCTGATGCCTTCCTGGAAGGGAGGCAGCCCCCCATCTCTCCAGCCTGCAGTCTTATGTCGTCGGAAGTGTCAGTGACTTGACTTACCGGCTCAGTCACACCAATCTGGTCTTAATCTGAATGTGAAGCTAGGCTGGACCTTGCTGGAGCAGTTTTACTCTGCCTCAGAGGCGCCGACAGGTGCGGTTTGTGGAAATCCTCTGAAAGCTATACACCTTTGTCTTATCAGTCTGTGTGTGCCTGTGACCACCTATGTTGCGTTCCAAATTATTATGCAAATGTTATTTTTCTCTGATTTTCCTAAATAGTCGTGCAAATGAGTCAGCATAATTTTCAAGTCATCAACTATTAGAATATAATTTGAATGTTACTGGACAAACCTCCCAATGATATTTTTTTCAAAAATAAAAAGCTTAAAATGCACTGTTCCAAATTGTTATGCACAACAGAGTTTCAGAGCTGAAAATGGTCATTTGTTGAATTTGCAGCATTAGGAGGTCATATTTACTGAAATCAAAAACTATTTCAATCAAACATCTTAACAGGTCAAGTTACATTTCAACATAGGACCCCTTATTTGATAGCAGCTTCACAATTCTTGCATCCATTGAACTTGTGAGTTTTTCGAGAGTTTCTGCTTGAACTTCTTTGCAGGATATGCGTCTCTATAGGATTGAGGTCAGGGGAGGATGGGGGCCACACCATGAGATTCTCTCCTTTTATACCCATAACAGCCAATGATGCAGAGGTATTCCTTGCAGCATGAGATGGTGCATTGTCATGCATGAAGATGATTTTGTTACGGAAAGCACGGTTCTTCTTTTTGTATCTTGGAAGAAAATGGTCAGTCAGAAACTCCACATACTTTTCAGAGGTCATTTTCGCACCTTCAGGGACCCTAAAGGGGCCAACCAGCTCTCTCCCCGTGATTCCGGCCCAAAACATGACTCCGCCACCTCCTTCCTGACGTCGCAGCCTTGTTGGGACATGGTGGCCATCCACCAACCATCCACCACTCCTTCCAACTGGACCATCCAGGGCTGCACAGCACTCATCAGTGAACAAGACTTTGAAAATTAGTCTTCTTGTATTTCTGGGCCCACTGCAGCCGTTTCTGCTTGTGAGTGTTGGTTAGGGTTGGCGGAATAGATGATTTATGCATAACTACAAAGCCTCTGGAGGATCCTACACCTTGACGCTCGTGGGATTCCAGAGGCACCAGCAGCTTCAAATACTTATTTGCTGCTTTGTAATGGCATTTTAGCAGCTGCTCTCTTAATCCGATGCATTTGTCTGGCAGAAACCTTCCTCATTGTGCCTTTATCTGTTTGAACTCGTGTGTGCTCTGAATCGGCCACAAATCTCTTAACAGTACGATGATCACACTTAAGTTTTTGTGAAATATCTAATGTTTTCATACTTTGTCCAAGGCATTCAACTATTTCATGCTTTTCGGCAGCAGAGAGATCCTTTTTCTTTCCCATATTGCTTGAAAATAGTGGTCTGCTTAATGTGGAACGTCCTTCAGTAGTTTTTCCTTTAATTGGGCTCACCTGGCAAACTAATCATTACAGATGTCTGAGACTGATTTCAGTGATCCAAAGAGCCTTGAGAGACAATACCATCTCTGAGTTTAATTGAAAAACAAAATATTTAATCTTAATGACAGTTAAATACAATTTGCATAATTTGGAACGCGGTGTATGAGCACTTTACCCATTAGGCTCTGCTGCACGCCTGTCCTGATTGGCTCTTGTGAACATGTTGGAGCTTGGCCTGGCGTTTAATTTCTAAGTGCGGTCCTTGCCACCATGCATA
>JAAGVU020000123.1:7535851-7553176 GCA_011763525.2 Mormyrus iriodes | reverse complement strand
TCCAGGACTCTGGCCGGCATCACCAGGTGGACCCCCGTGTTGTCTCCAGATAACGCAGAGGATGAAACTTGCCCTCCCTCAGCTCCTTCCGTTGTGACACCCAGCCACCAACTCAGGGGTCTCAAGCTCAAATTGCCTCCCAGGGGAACCACCTGAGCTATTTATTTACTATGAGCCAAAAGAGGAATGAGAGAAATAAAAAAAACAAACTGTCTATTCCACGGATGACGCCAGCAAATGGTAAAATGCTACAATATTAGCGGTACTGAAAACGGAAAGGGTATGTACCTACTCATCATCACATGCTTCTTACTGGCAGTCGTAACTTATGGGATTCAATTTGTGCCCAAAACGCCGATGTGTGTGCTGTCCATGTCGACTGAACATGTAACAAAACATTTCTCTTCAATTTTGAACTGAACTTCAGCTGTGACAATGGGCTGAATAGCTTTTTTTTGACAATGCGATTCTGTTAATTGCACTCCTGATATTGTCACAATAGTTATTGTCACAGCTGAAGTTCAGATCAGCGTTGAAAAGACACTGACAAATGTTTTATTACATGTTCAGTCTACATGGACAGTGTGCATATTGGCACTTTTGGTACAAATGAAATCCCATAAATTGCGACTGTCAGTCGATTAACAGGCTCCCAGTCAGTAACGCATACGGGATGATCAGTTAGTACAAACCCTTTCTGTTTTCAGTGCTGCCAGTGTTGTAGTGTTTGTATTTACTGGTGTGTTTTGCCCTTCATGGCTTCCACAGTATTCTGCTAATCTATAAAGTCTATGAAGATCACTTAAATGAAAAATTTACAATTATAATAATCTATTAGAATAATGTAATGAAAGAACGTGTAACGGGCTTTATAAACCCGTCTGTTGCCGGATCTGGCCCATGGACCTGTGCTTTGAGACCTCTGCTCGAAATGTTTAAAGGTGTGTTGTGTATGAAGTCCAGCTCTGTGTGTGTGTGTATATAATATATTTAATTTTATATATCTGTGCTCTCTCCTTCGCCGAAGACCCAGTTGTCTATGTGAGCCCCTGGCCCTTGCAGTTCCTGGTTTTGCATTTATTTTGGTTTGCTTAGTTTCGTGGCGCCCCTGTTTGATTGATTGTACTGTGCCTTCCCTCCTTCAGCCGCCCACATTGCAGCCTCTCCAAGCCATAGTCTTCGCCCTTATCCTGGCTTTCCTGTATTGGTGCTACAGGCAGTTGTGATGGAAAGGTACCCAGTGCTCCTGTTGAGTCCTTCCTGTCCATGTGCGTGTTCTCGTCTGTGTTTCGTGTGTCGTCTTCATTGGTGCATGGCAGATAACAACACGCAAAGTGGCCCCTCTCTCTCTCTCTCTCTCTCTCTCTCTCTCTCTCTCTCGGTATTGAGCAACACAGGGGAATGATGAATTTCCTGGCACTGAATCCCCTCTGCCGTCTCGCCTGGATCACTAACATTTTCGGGGTCTCGCTCACCTTGCCGATTTTTCTGTACCCTCTTGCTGATATTCAGGTCTCTCAATAGTGCCAAAATGCCTCTCTCATTTCTCGAAAGGAGGCATTGTTCCACCTCTCCTCTTCCTCCTCCCACTCTGGCGCTTGGCTCTACCCGTGTGAGTGTGTGGTGTACTGGCTGACCGGCCGGCCGGATGGTGCCCCCCCTCAGGTTCCTCTTCTCCCTTTCAGAGTGCCTGGCTGCCCTGGATGCCGGTGGTGGCTGTGATGGTGGCGGTGACCGTGGTTGTCCTCTACCCTGGCCTGTCCCGGAGTGCCACCTGAGCCAGGCCCTGCATCGCCCCCCCCACCCCCAGCCCGCGCGTTTGTCCATCGGACCCCGTTACTCCCTGAGCGGAGAGCGTAAGCCAGCTCTCTGCATTACGTGTACAAAGTCTACCTGTGCGTGTGTGTACATATATATAAATAAATATAAATATATAGAGAATAAAAGTTAACTTCTGCTATAGATAAAATACTTTATCGGAGGTTAATTCTTTTTTTTTTTCTTAATCAGTTTGATGGGAATCTTTAAAGTGGCCTAAACTAGGCCTTTCTTTGGTTTTTATTTTCCATGGGTACCAAACCTTTTCTGGGCAATTTGTGAGTCTGTGGTTTGCCACGTTGGATGTAAATGTAGTATTACAGATTTCGGGTTAACATCAAAATGTCTGACAGAGTGTGCGGCTCACGGTGGCAGGGGACACCCTCTGCTGAAGTGCCATTCATGTCCCTCCATGAAGCGACACGCCTGTGCTGTCGGCAGGGAAGCGCTAGAGGTTTTGCCCTGCTCTCTCCAGCATGTATTATGAACAGCTATTCATAATACAGGCAACACTACAGTCCGTAAAGATTACTGGCATGCCAGTACATATGTGGGATTACGAAGCACTAACGTGGACCCATTTCGAGCTGGAATGTCTCTGCAGCCCCAGTCTCTGGGCCGCCAGTCCCGCTTGAACGGTGTCCAAATGTCCGGAGAGCCGTCCTCCCTGTCTGGCCTACACTACATAGACCGGGTGGGTATAGACCCTCCCTGTGCGATTCACACGCACTGACTAGGTTCTGTATGATGAGTTTGCGGCCTTATTTTCCCTAACTAGCCTTTTGTATTGTCATGACCACCCCCCCCCCATTTAGAAAAGGGGGTTGGGAATTAGGTGGGTGTTCATCTGGAGTGAATGGCTTGTGCAGTTAGTTCAGAGTGATTATCATAGGGACAGGTGTGGCTGGGATGTGAGCCCAGTATTCCCCCTGATAGGCAAACACAAGGCCAATGTCCCACTCTTCTGCTGCTTGATGATTCTGAGTAACATCTGAGTGGAGTCAGTCCCCAGACGATGTTATATCTCCGCCCCCCTTTTCCTATTATTTGGCAGGGAATGGGGGTGGTTAGTGTTCCAGAGGGTAAAAAAAACACGTGCATGCACTGTCTGCTGTATTTTAAGGGTTTTCTGGAATGTTCTGGATGTTACTTATGGTTTGGCCTATCACTGGATTCATTTATACTCTAAATGTTCAATGCTCCTAGGATGCATGAACAAAATCTTGAGATTCTAGATCTTGTTGAGAATCAGTCTGAAGGTCATTTTACAAACTGCATTCACACAAACCTTATGCCAGCTAAATGGAGGGGGGGGGTTTCTTATGGTAATTTTTTTTATTTTAGTTTTGTACCACCTCAATTTTCCTTTGTTAAATGTCTTCAATGGGGTGAATAGGTGAGAAATTTTAGAATTGGGGGTTTCTGTGGGGGAAGGGGGGGAGCAGCATTTGTATCTATGAAATATCTGGTGTTTCAGAATTCTTGCGAAAATGTCCTGCACATTGTCTGTTAAATGAAAACTTTCTTCTGTCACATTCAAGTACAATCCAAGCTGCCCGGCCACTTCATCCCAAGCTAGTGGTACAGAGTGTACCTTTTGTATATAGTTTTGTTTGCAAATATTGTTCCGGGATGCTAAGCTTCAGAATTACTTTTTTTTAAGTAAATGATTGTTTAAAATCTATTTTGTAAAGAAATGGAAAGTCCCATTAGTTTCCTGAGTACAGATCTAAAGTATTTGCACTAACACATGTGATGTGCATGATTTTAATAAAAAGAGCTTTACTCTGCTGCAGCGTCTTTCCTTTGTGCATTTAGTTTGGTTGGTTAAGGCTGCTTTTTTTTTCTAACCATTCCACTCATTTCTGACGATGCCCAACTTTTTCCCCAAGGGCCTAATTCCTCCAGCAACACAAAGCCAAGGTCCTGCATTCCAAAAAAAATGTAAATGTGTACACTTGAATGGTGTTGTTTGCATCTGGACCGAGATACAAATGAATCTGGACTGTGCAGAGTCCACCAGTTGGTGAATACTGCTGTTTCACACACTACTCCAGCCTCAGCCCACTCTGATCTTCACTGGCACTAACCATTTCTTACAGCTTATTTCATAATCTATGTGGAAAAAATCCAGGAACACAAGAAATTCAACATTTTTACATGGGACATATAACCCACATTCAGGATTAAAGGGAGGGGTAGTCTCTTGGACTTCTCCTTTAATGCAAACCTTATCACTAGAAACCTACTCGTGGTCGTATTTGGAAAGGGTTGCACATTGACTTGGTAGTTTCTTTTTACTGTGACGTTGTCCTGTGAGGATGTTCTATACACCAAATGAGTCCTTTAAAATACTTTTAAAAGTCCTTAAACGTTAGGTGGTAGCCCTTAATGTATAACAACTTCTCAGGACTGTCTTACTGCAATTCTCATTCATAAAAAAGGGATTAAGTCAAGTTTGCTTGTTTGGTCTGCTGAATTTTCAGGATTTGTGCTGACCTTGCATTCAGCTAGTAGTTTGGTTAAAAGAATACGTCAAGCTTAATGAATAGTCAATTGTTTACACTTGGAAAATGTCACATGCCTCTTCTAAGAGGGCTTTTATTGAATTGTGTAACTTCTTTTAGTAATCAGTTCCTACTGAACCGCCCTGGCTCCTACTTCAAGAAACACAAAACATCCCAGGAGTGCACAAACGTACTTAGAATAGTTTAAATGATGGCCATTGCTGAACTACAAGCTAAGGGCAGTTTTTTAAATGCCACTGAAGAAGTTGTCACTCGGCTCAACTAAGCAGTGATCAGAATATTGGATCATTCAGTTCCTTAAGGAGCTGGTTTATTGTACCTTTAACCCCAAAAATAAGTAATGCTGGGCTGCTGGATGGAAGGACACCCATGCTCACCTCAAACTTGGCTCTCACCTGTGTGCATTGATTAGCTGAGAAAGGGTACATTCAAATCCCAGAGTGTTTTCATCATGAGGCTAGAGATCAAGGCCCTTAATCCCAAATTGCTTAAGTGACTGGCTGACCCTACTCTGACAAAAAAATGTTTGTCGCGATAGATGTAAGCATCTGCTAAATACAGTATGTGAATGTAAACACTAAAGAATTCCTATTTACCTATACAAATAAAGTATCACCACCATCGTTTTAAGCATATGATATATTTCAATAGCTGTTGATTTGCATATTTCTACCATTTAGTCACTGACAGCCAGCTCACCAACTGCATGTGTGCTGAGGTGCTAACACTCTGCTCTGTGGAACCCAAAACGCGTCCAATAGAACTTTCTAATATCAAGACTGTGTATTTTCTCGGTGTCTATTCAGCGTGACTCGGCTGGTGACTTGGGGCCAGAATTTTGCAGTAAAGACGATAGTATCTGTTGCAAATCTGCCAGGAACACCTGGTGCTTTGTTCTGGTGCTGTTACCACAGACCGGTGAATGCGTAAGTGCCTGTGTCGCAACCGGACCTCCCAAAGATGGTTTTTTGCGACGAGATGGCCGTTGGGATCAACACAAGCTGATTGAGACCCGGACCCCCGGAGAAGGATGACAGAGGGTGTATATCACTGGTGCCACAGTGACATGGGACGATGGGTGGGCCACCATGACCAAATAATTTTGGCTTATTTTGTCTACAGCTTTTTGGTGCCAATCATGGTATCACATGCATCTGGGGAATACGGTAATACTGATACTCCCAGAAAGTTTGGATGAGTTAATAGAACAAATTTTGAATTGCACAAACATTCTGGCAGTTTGCATCCGTTAAAAGGTTTTGATTGCTTAAGCAGGATTCTTCAGAAATATATAGCATATTGCAGTACTGTTCCATAAACGAAACATTCAGAATGCAGTTTGTTTTGAAAGTTTACTGTAAAAATGCATAGAAGAAAAGTGTATGGCGTATCGGTATTCGCGGGAGGCGATGGCTCTAAGTGTCTGTCCTCTGTGTCGACGTTAATTGCCCACTGGGACGAGCCTGCAGATGAGCTAATCATCCGTGTCTGCAAGTATGGTGGGTGCCGTGCTCCACCCCCCCCCCCCCCCCGTGAAAAGCCCTGATGTTAAGGAAAATGATGTATTTGTAATAATAGGGTCTGTGTGTTCTGAAGTAAACATAAAGGTTGATGTCAACAGAAGCAGGGCAGGGCAGGGCAGGGGCGGGGCCGACAGATGAGGTAAGTGCAGGAATTGTGCCAAGGCGCGCGAGGTGTGGAGAGCCGGCTCGTACAATCACGTAGCCCGATCGAGGAACTCCGACAGATTCATGAAACGTTACGCTTAACCGATCCCCCCCCCCCCCCCCAAGTGTAGCAAAGTAGTTGTCATCACTCAATATAGGACTTGTAAAATTTAAAATGAAGTTAATGCGTCCAGAATTGCCCCGTTGACAAGAAATATCCAAATACCTTTGCACACCACCGTTTATATAGCGCCAGCGGGCACTCAACACTGATGTGTTATTTCTAAGTGTCTGATTACCCAAGCGATGTCACTGAAATATAGGGTTCACCATTGACACTATAGTGTGAAACACCCGTAAATGACTATTACACGTACTAGCCATACAGTATGGGTATGCCTACATATGACCGATATGATGCCACCTATACAGTCAGGCACTGGGTGTAATAATTTTGTTACATATTATGCATTTGTTTAGTGACTACAAAGCTTCATGAGTGACTTAAACCACAGCGAAAAGAAATGCTGATGAATATGAAATCTTAATTATAAAGCAGAAAAGTGGCAAGATGTGTGTATAGCCATACAATTTTTTTATTTATCTTTTTTAAAATGCACGTGATTGTGTTTTTCAGCAATCTAGCAGACCCTTACTCGAAGCCCACAACTGGAGCTGTCCTTTGGCTTTGCGCTCAGCGAAGGCGGCGTCATGGCTCTTTATAGCCCGATGCGCATGCGCGGAGTTTTCATTCACCCAGTAGAGAGAAAGACGGGCTGCGGGACGAGAAGTTGCATCAAATCCCTCCATCTCTGCAACAGCAGCGCACGCAAACTAGCTCCGATCTGCTACCAAAAGTAGTCGGGTTACAGCAAGATGCCGGTGACAGAAAAGGACCTGGCGGACGACGCGCCGTGGAAGAAGATCCAGCAGAACACCTTCACCCGGTGGTGCAACGAGCACCTGAAGTGCGTGAACAAGCGGATCGCCGACCTGCAGTTCGACCTGAGCGACGGCTTGAGGCTCATCGCCTTGCTAGAGATCCTCAGCCAGAAGAAGATGTACAGAAAGTACCACTCGAGACCCACCTTCAGGCAGATGAAGTTGGAGAACGTCTCGGTGGCCCTCGAGTTTTTGGACCGGGAGAACATCCGTCTCGTCTCCATAGGTAAAGTCATGCATGCGAGTTTTCCCAATAAATCCGTCATACGGCTCTGGCAGCTTGATAAACCATATGATGCATTTATAATCGAGCACGGTTCACTGTGATATTGGATAACTGGACGTATCGGCCCGAGCGGACGCCGCCGTCTTGCCCAACTTCTATGGGCTGACGGATCGGCGTCCGCTGGGACGCGCGCCGGAGCACCCAGCACCTGTCCCCTTTTCCACGGGCAGATGTCTTCTGGGTGGAAAACCTTTCAGAAACGGCAAAGAACGCACTTTTTTATTGAATAACATTGCAGCTATGCAGTTTTACGTTTGCTCTAAGCAATGTGCTAAGTAATGCATAATTTATTTGTGACATTAAGCTTAGACTTTTTTCCGTTCGCGCACAATAAATGTAGAATAATAGATCATTGAAGCCTGTTATTTGTTGTTCCCCCCCTTGTAACCTCATGATATTCCCTTTGTTGCATTTAATATTGCACCATCTGAGATGTAATTTTATATGGCACATGTTTAGCGAACCTGTAAGGAAATGTAACTTAATAAACCATTGGTGCCATAATCTTGTTTGTTGGCTGTCGCCCTAATGAGGAAAAATTAGGACTTGAAATGTAGCTGCGTCGCGTTTTTGTTGGACTTGTGACATCGGAGTGCTGTGGGAATCTCCATTCTTCTAGGTGGGGCAAGGCTCCCTAGGTGTCTGGTAACTCCCCATTTGGAAGTGTTTGTGTTAGAGAGAGCGTCTTGTTTAAATAGTGGTGTTTTAGCAGTGTACAAAAGTAATTCAACCATATATCACGTTTTAAGCTAATCACGGGCACTATATTTCTTTGCACGATCAGGACTGTGGATTTAAATCTGGTTTCCTGTCTTTCTGTAATGTTTATCCGCCCCTGTTCTACGCGGGCTTCCTCCAGGTACTCCGATTCCCTGTCATAGTCCACTGACTTGTATTTCCTGCGTTTAAATGACTAAATTGCTTCTGGGTCTCTGGAACATTTGCACATTGCTATGGTTTTGCACCTCATACAGGGTGTGCATTACTCTCAGTAATAAGACCGATCCCAAATGTGTAAGCATGTACTTTGTAAGTCTTAGAAATGCAATAGTGGAATGTGATGTTCGCAGCACAGGCTTGACCACTGAGCCAAGGTGACACACCAACAGGGGAATAAGGGCCTTGTTGATAACTCACTTTATCTCAACTATGCAGGGTGCAGTCACTGTGTCTACAATGTACCTGCAGTTAGTCATGCCGGAATTACTGTTTTGTTTTTAATCTAAAAGCAGAAAACAGGATGCACTGTCCATTGTCATGGATACGCTTTACAGTGGGTTTGTCCGTTATGATAGAGTGACAGTGGCCCTTAAGGAATGAGTCATGCCTTAGAGTCAGAGCTGGACAGGGAGGGTCTGGTGATGGGTTACGTAGGCACCCCCCTTCCCCCACAGCAGCACTGCTTATGGATTCTGAATGAATGTGTCTGTTAAGTCCAGGAGAATTAAGGAGGAGAATTCTGCTTGAATAACGTGGTACTGACAGTGTTTTAAAATTATTATTATTAGTATTGTTCTTTTAGATTGAATATTTCCTTAATGTTTAATCAAGTTTAAGGCACAAATTATGTCAACATCAGACATCCAGAAGTAAGGAGATGGGAGACCAAAACCATGGTTAAGAGGGGGAAAGAGTGGCATTATTGTATAATTAACATTAATCTATGATTTTGACATAGAGTAGAGGATGTTGCTATCTAGCTTTCTGAGATTAGCTTCTAGCATCGCTGACATGTCGGCACCTTTGCGATGACGCTGAGAGGGAGATACTGAGCAGTTACTCTTTTTAAGTGCATTTTAGTTTCTTTCTTGACTCCTTAGAGTGCATTCTCACTGTGAAATCTGCACTGGAGCTGTTCTCTTGTGAAGTAACCCCCTACCATGCATGGGTGGCTGTCTCCCATCCTACAGCAAGAGTGATGTTACTGCTCTGTGGAGGAGAGGTATGAAAAGGCTAGGCACAGGGCGCTTAGCTTGCTTTTTAAAGCATGCTGTAGCTGGTTGATACCGTCGCTTAAAGGTAAGATGTTTCCTGTGCTGTTACATGTCATGCGTCGTTGTTTTCTGGTCTTCTGCGATATCTGATTTGCCCCCTTCCGCAATCCCAGCGCTGGGCTCAGTGGGATACTCTTACGACATGTCGATCTCATTAGGATATGTGGGTTCTACAAGTCTGTGGTGTCTGGATCTCTTTAAATGGTGTGCGGGCTCCTTGAAGTGAGTTTGGGCCTCGTTTTGCCAGCCCACCCCATTTGATGAGTCAGCCTTTAACCATGGGCTTGAGGGTGACATCAGTTGGTTTCGTTTCCCAGTGCTGAACTTTGCCTCCTTGCTGGTAAGGCGAGCCTTGTGCTGATGAGTGCTGTCCAAACCGGTCAACGGTCATTGAAAATAAAAAGGGCGTACCGTACGAAGTGTTACGTCCTGTGCGGAAACGTTTTGCATGTGTCTTTGTGCCTGGGTGTCCCACATCTTGTAAGCCCCATCCGGTCCATCATCCTTGCTCCGGTTTCGCTGTCTTAGTCCCGTTCATCCACCGCGAAGCTTCCGTATTCTGCAAATGGTCCATGGAGACAGGATTGCAGCAGGCCTGATACTCGCTTGTTCATACTCTTCGCTGTTCATGTGTAATTCTGCCATTCCGTGTTTTTGACTTGCTTAGTTATGGACTTTGATTCCCCCCCCCCTTTCTCATACTGCTGTTTTTGGTTTGACTTTGTCATCGTTGTCTCAGTGTAATTATAAAGTGATAGCCAGTGGTTTTGCATGCCCTTTCATGTATCCTCGGTTTATTTTCCAGCCCCTTTTGCTCCTTCCTATCCCCACACAGTTTCCATTGCTGTCCCAGCCTTATACCCCTACACAGGTAGTAACAGAAGATAAGACTCAAAGTCGAAGTGGCGGCCGAGACTGAGAATCACGTGTCATACCTGGCTCGTGTAACTCACTGCTGAGGAATGTTCTGCGTGTCTGTTCAGCCAAGTGTTGTGCCTTCTGATGTGGGACACATGGTTCGTCATTGTTGTGGAAGTCTGATCCAGTAAAACTTCCAGTCCACTAACTGATGCTTAATAAATCCCAGCAGCTGCTTCATAGTGTGCTTTTTTTGTTTTTTTTTTTAATTTCTAGCTTGCATTGTCATGTTCCTGACAGAGTTGGCTATTGAAGAGATGATGTAGAAAGCTCGCCGATGCCAAGGTTTTTCATTTTATAAAATGATTGTTCTGGTCAGCACTAGTGTGTGTGTTAAGTTGCAGTTGCTTCACACCTGGGTAAACAGCAGATTTTCAGGGTTTCCATGTGTTCATTCAGGGCTGGATCCTTCAGATGGTGCTCTCTAACTGCTCTGTGATGCTGGATTTCCAGTATGGCATTCCTGTTTGCTGACAAGTCAGAATAAACTTAGCATCTCATCGCTGAAACCAGTCACATGTCCATTACTTAGCTTGTGACGGACCTGCTTTTCATTACCTGTTTGGCTTTCAGTTTGGGCGTCAAGTTGAATGCAGGGGTGGAACATGCCGGTGATTTAGTCCTCGACCGTTTCCCCCTTTCTCTTTAGTTCTACATTTCACTTCGTGTTATATACTTAGACTAGCACAGGTATGGCAGTACAATTACCTCCTGTGGTTTTTGGGCCTCATTCTCCCCTACCAGGTGCTTCAGATTCATCTGCCAACATCTGGATGAATACCATCCACATGACCGTTTTAAGCCCGAAGACCTATTTTTAAACAAGTTCTACATTTCTACAGAAACAAATTAGGTTGAGCGACTTAAGTGTACAGTAGCAGGCTCTCTTGGGATGTGAACTAACAGCAACTTTGGCTACAACTTTAAGCCCTGCACGGTGCATGTACTTTGAGGTCCTGGCATGAGCAGTCGTAACCATGGCCCCAGTGACTTGCGCAGTTGCTACTGGTGTGGTACGAGATTCCCCTTTGTGAAGACAGCAGCTGGATGTCCCTGCAGCGTCACTCACATGGATTTCTGTTGAATGTAGCGTAGTAGTTTGTAAACTGGGCATCCTCCAGCCTGTTGTGTTGGTCCCTGGCCAAGGTCAGACGTTTTTAATAAATATAGTTGTCTCTTCCAGTTGCACCCCCCTGCCTCCTTTTTTATTTTGGCATCATCAAACGTGGCTACATCATCTGGCTGTTCTAAACTTAATATTACGAAAAGCTTCACTAGTCAACAGCTGTGATACAAATGGCTTGAAGTTCAGTGCTAATTTTGTTTTTCCTAATGCTCATGCTCAATTAGGAACTGTGAGGGCTGCCGATTTTGGGGTGGTGATGAGATGCATGCAGTAATTGATGATTACCGCCACATCTTTTGGTCTTGCTCAATTTTTTTTCTGTATCCATTTGATTAATTATACTAGTCTTTGTTGCATCAAATGTTATGGAGATTTTCATTTGGCCTGAAGCTTTTGCTAGCCATGGAGTGGTAATGCTGGCATTATTTAAGGCTTGACAATAAACCTGCTAGTAATTATCTGCCTCTGCCTGGAGTTCTGCCCAGAAGTAGTGTACCCCTACACATCTTGGCCTTCCATAAAAAATCAGCAATGACATGGTTAATTTTAATGAATCCCCCAAGTCATCGACTTGTGGGCTACTTAAGTAAATGCAGTGTCTTTTCGATTTTCTAGCCTTGTTCAGTTCCTTGTAGCTTAGATCTGACTGCTTGGTAGGGGGGGTTGTCTTGCCACTTGATAGAGGTGGTGTTGGAAGGAAGCCCTCAGCTTCAGCCTGAACATCACAATGTTTGCTTTATGGTCTGCTTGCCACCTGATTTTACCTCGTGCTGCACCTTGGGATGAGCTTAAAGACTGCTATGCTTCTCCCTGAGGAGCATTTCAGGTGTGGTGCCGCTGAAGAGGAACGCATTTCCCTCCATCCATGGTCCTGTGGAATGTCCGCTTGCTCTCCTGCCCTGTTCTCTTTAGACAGCTTTCTGCTGCCACTTCTGGCTCCTGTACCTGGCTGGGCAGTTTAATGTTTAACCCTTTCCCTGAATGGCACATGCACCCTGACTTCACTGGAAGCTTTAGATATGTACCTTATTTGTTCTGAGATGGGACAACCACGTGCGACCAAGATCAATTTAATTGGGCAGGGGTGGCCAATCTTATCCAGAACAGGCTGGTGTGCATGCAGGATTTCACTGCAGCTCCCTAATTAAGTTACTAATTAGAGGATTGATTATCCGAAGAGTCCACACACCTGGGTTTGAACAGCTGACCTAAAGGTTATCCAAAAAACCTGTATAAATACTGGCTCTTTCTGGATAAGATTGTGCACCTCTGCACTAAGGAATTGCTTAAGCACATCTCTAGCATGGCATCTGATAAGCACGTACGGCTTATTAACTTCTTCACTACGAGTTTTGCAGACTGTCCCACAAACCAGCTTGAAGGGAGGAAAGAAAGCAACCATGCATCTTGTTTGCTTTAAAATAAACTTGTCCATTTCGGAGAACAGGGCAGGGTGTGATGTAATGGATCAGCGATTGGTGATGCCACTGCTTGTGGTACTTTCTGTTTCTATAAACTGACCTACATTCCAGCCTTTCACGTTTCTACATATTTTGAGAGCAGGTGTGAGGTCATCATGATGGAATCTTTTCATAGTAACATCGGTATCGGAGGAACCAGTATCGGTACTGAGTATGGTATCGCAGAAGTTGTGGCTAGGCCGAGCTGCTGAACTTGTGTCCTCAACTGAGATTGGTTATGCGCATCAGAACAGGCGTTAGAAGGCCTGGAGGTGCAAAAAATGCTAAAAATGAACTTGAAGCCTTGTTTTGTTGTATTTCTGGGGGTGTCAAGTTTGCAGTTCTGGGTAATTGTTTCAAAGGTTAAAAAGAACATCTTTTAGCATTCAATTAGACACGGCATCCTAGTGCGAGTACAGATGTCTGCCCCGCTAAGAGCTTCTTTCAAAGATGAACCTCCATTGTTCCTGATTATTCCTCTATTGGACATTCTTAACGATCCACCATGTCTTGGTCTCTGTAGTCTAATGAGATCAGAAAGGACTGACTTTTCTATTAGGACAAAGCTAGGTGATGGAATGTCAGTTGATAACCCACAAAGTTCTGATTCGCTTCTGCTGGCCTGATGGATTGTGTTCCCATTTTGCCAGTGTACTGAAATTTACCTCTCTTGGGCATTGGGGGGTAGGTCTTCTTCAAGCAGTAGCCTTGTTAATTACCCCACACTAGGTTTTCTGGCGCAGCTGGTGTCTGGAAGTCTTGATCACGTTTGTTCTGATTTTATAGAAATGCAGAACAACTTGGCTGAGGTTTGGTGGCATAACTCTGAAGACAATTTGTTGTGAAAATGTAAGACTGATCTTTAGTTTCATGTTAGTTAAGATTATCCAGTTATTATTGCAGGTATTTACATCCTCTCCAACACGCACACGCACACACACGCACACAGCCAAGGGCAAGAGGTTACGCCTGATGGTAATTTTTGCAAAAGCCTTTTTAAAGAGCATGGAACTTCAGGCGGCAGGTAGCCCATTCTTTTTACTGTCTCAGACAAGGGGTATTTGCTCATCTGTTGTCATGACGTTTGTTCAGTGTTCGTGTAGAAGGTCAGCTGGACTGAGCCACATTCGTACCTTCTTAGGTTCCCAATCTGGTTTTCTCAGACGTATGTCGTTATATGACCAAGAACTTTCTAGGTACCGAGACCTGTCAGACTCGTTCCACAGGTAGTGAAGGCAGACTGCCGCACCGGCAGCGGGAGTGTGTGAGAACAGGCCAGGAATCCAGTGCATAGAAGTAGGGTTTCCCCCCTGGATTTAATCCAGAGGCGCCTGCTTGGAAACCTGAAGATGCCAAGGATGGGTTTTTCCTGGCTGGAGATTGCAGCTTGATGGCCACTAATAAGGCCTGCAGTAATACACCTTAACTTTAGCATGTTTCACTTTTTATCGCTGCATTAGGACTGTAATCATTTCTACTTTCTAAGCAACCACTCAGTTCTAACTTGTGATGAAATAATTAGTTTATTATGAAATGTTGCCTACGTTGCAAATTGATGTAGGAAATAGGAAGTCTGTATAGGCAAACAGGAAATTTGTATTGTCTTCAAGGAAGCCCTTTGGCACAGGAGCTGTTCCTGTGGCAATTTCAGAAAACCTTGGGAAAGCCCAAAGACTTCATGTTTTACTTCTTCAGTTGGAATTTCTTTTTGATTTGTTCAGTTCGGCTAGAAAGAGATTTTGGGTCTGCTTGACGCATAGCTGCATCTTTTGAATTTGAAAAGCAATATAGCTTTTCTTGCTTGCTCAATGAATTTTGACTAGTGTACCTGTGACTCAAATTTCAGCAGCTTCAAAGCAAAGTAATAAGTAAACTTAAGTAAACTTAATAAATTCAGTAGTTGGATGGGTAGCACATGCTAAGTAAGGGGTTCTGGAGTTTGGGCACCGAGCTAGAGATCATTCAGACCCCTGAAATGATGGGGGTATCAAATTCTGCAGTTAAGGTTCAGAGGCTTAAGTTGGCTTATTTTACACATTTGTAAAATTTTTATATTCATCTAAATGTAGCAACATTTGGATAGGTTTATTTTTCCCAGGACTCTGTTGTTCTTGGAAGGTGAACCCTTGTGTTCGAAAAGGGGAAAATTTCCACAAAACACCAGCACACTCGCCAGGTTGGAAGCCTGACCTTTGGGCTTTTGGGAGTGTAGAAAGTTTGAACACAGTTCAGCCATTCAAACAATTCGACTGTTACTGTAGGCCTTTGACAGGTTTGTGGAAATATTTTCGTTGATGTGAGATTTGACCCGTTTGCCTCTTGTATATGTGGTGTATGCACTCCTGTGGTTTCACCATGGAAAATGTTCTCTCTAGAAAAGCCTACAAAGTTTGAGTAGCAAGAATTTCTCTGTTGACCTACTACAGACTCGGTCAGCCCACGGTATGCTGTTGTGCGTCATTGGATGTTAGGACGTTTTGTATGGGGCCATGTAGGTTATTTTTCAGCCACTGTGTCAATGATATTCATCTGTCTTGCATCCAAAGTCCATATTATTGAGATTTTAACATGTATGCTGTTACCTGATACTTAACCGGTGGATGCGAAGCCTTAGAATATGGCTGAAGATTAGCACGAATTTTGATTTGTGATCTGATTTAAGAACCCCAAAATAAAAGCTGATAGACCTATTCTCAGTATTGGGCAAGTAAAGAGACTGCATTGGTCAAAAATGGATTGTAAGGTACCTCAGGGATGCACATTTGCTAAGACAAGGACAGTTTTAGGTTTGGAGTATAAACATGGGAGAAATCTTTTCATCTTCAAAAACAGTCATTTTTGTGCTGGCTGGATCCTTGTTTGTGTGGAGCTGAGCATTGGTTTTCATATTGAATAACACTGGTAAGAGCTTTTTGATCTTGATGTTCCTGGTTGCCGTGGAGACTGGCCTGTGGAGTGACAGAAGTGCGCATGTTTCTGCGCCAGCATGCCCTGACCTTCTACTTTAACTGGAAAGTAACACGCCATTTCCGTAAAGAGTTGTAAGTTTTGACAACTCAAATTGTTGCCGAGGATCTCACATACTGTCTTATGAACTTCACCAAACATCTTTCAAGGTTCATGGATTCGTATAGGAAAAAGGCTGTCTTGCATAAATTGAGCATGTTCCAAAGAAGAGCTAATGTGCAGACTAGAGCATGCGGTCAGGAACGTAATACCGGTTTGTGGCTATTCTGTCGTGTGGCGTAAATGGGTTCTTGGATGCACTGCCTCTGTGCCTGTTGAGGGGGTCAGAGCTGATGTTTGTCATAAACCTGGGCAAATGGGGAATAGCTTCCATCCTCCGACCAAAGAGAGTTAGGTCATCGCTTTGGAACTGCTGGGTGCTTTAATGAACGGGGACAGAGATCAGACTGAAAGTGCCGGCCTCTGCCCCAGCAGAGATGAAAGGAGGGCCCTGCGTGTGGTGGCGTGGCTTGCATTAAGTGACGTTTGCGTTTTCGGGGGAGGCAGGGGGAGCTGCGGCATCTACCAACCTTTGAGCTCAGCCACAAGCCAGAGGGCTGTTTAAAGTTTCACAGGGCGTTAAGCCAACCAGACATAATGCTGCTTATGCTGTGGACCTGACTCACAAGCCAGCATTGCTGCTTGGGCCTGCTTTGGACTGCTCTTTTCCACCTCCTCCCAGCTAAAAATTGTAGCGTTTGATGATGAAAACAGTCTGAAGTTTGTAGGAAGTGCAATAATGCGACTGCTTTTAATCGAGGTGGTTTTTGTGGTCCGCATGGATCCTGACTTGGGGCTGGCCTGTTTCCTTTTCTGACCAGAACTGGTACGTGTGCAACCCAGACATGGGTAATGGGGAGATAATCTGCCCCAGCGATACCCGGCAATCATTACTTCCCCATGGGAAGGTGGGGGTGAACTTCAGAGGGGGTGGGGTGTTATTTGCCAAGTGTTTCAGTTCTGCCCAATATGCAAATTCTGCCCCCAAGCAGCCTTAGTGACTGATGGAGGGTAGTACCACAACTGCGAAAGTATCGTCTCTCCACAAAACTGCATCCTGATGCATTCTGGGTACCAGGTCCATTGGAAAAGGTGCCTCTTATGGTGACTGGTTTCCCCTGGCCCAGGAAGCGCAGTCGCCTTGTGCACGTCGTCGTGATGAAGAGCTGCCACTCAGGCTTTGTACGTCTTTGTTAGTGAAGTAGTATTTTTAGGCCTCTCAGAGTAGGAAAACCTCAGCGGTGGACTGAGTATGATGACGGCTCGTTTCAACACCATTTGTCTTCTGACTCATTGAGGAAGCCATGACATTACCTGACTAGACTCTTAATGTGGCTGGTGGGCAGGAGGGGGGTCTTTGTTCTCCCGTCCCCCTCGTTGGCCCCCCCAGGGGATGAGATGGTGAGCTCATGGGGCAGGCATGCACCAGGCTAGGTAACTGGTTGGTTTGGGGGTGGAGGGGGGGGGGGGGGCGGTGTCCCTTGCCGAAGGTGGGCTTGTATTTCATGATTGGTGCGGGGCTTTGTTTATGAGTGTGGGGGGCGGGACTAGAACCAGGCATGCCTGGGGAAAGCTGGAAC
>JAAGVU020000123.1:7525300-7535751 GCA_011763525.2 Mormyrus iriodes | reverse complement strand
TATTAGTTAAAACAAACCAACTTTTGCAAGCAAGAAGAGCAAAAATTTAATCAACCGCCCCTCGCGGGGGGGCGCTCGACGGGGGGTGGGGGTAGTGGGGGGGGGGGGGGGGGGGGGGGGGGGGGGGGGCTGTGTCCCTTGCCCAAGGTCAGCTATGATGTCATGATTCTTGCAGGGCTCTGTTTAAGAGTGTAAGGGGCGGGACTAGAACTAGGCATTCCTGGGGAATTCTGGAACCTTCCTGTTACGCCCTCTGGTACCAAGCGCATTGTGTGCTTTGTTTTCTCAGGCAAGCCAATGGTCTCTCACTCCCTCTCTTTCTCTTGCTCTCTCTTTCCCTTTATAAGCTTTACATTTCCCTGTCAGTCTTTCAGTCTTTTTTTTTTTTTTTTTTTTTTTTTTTTTTTTAACGTTGTTTTGGTTTATTAATTAATGCAACTACTAAGAGTTTCCTGGAAGGCATGTGTACAGCTGCGTTTTTTTTTTTTTTTATGTTTTAAAATCTTTTTTTAATGCAAATCTATTTGTTCCTTTTAAGAGAATGAATGGTATTCACCCAAATAACAGGATGTCAAACTGGGAGCGACAGTGACCTTATGAAACGCATGTATATGACAAACGTGAACTGCATTGGCGTTTGTAAAAAAGAAGCATGGTTTCCTTGGCTTACCTACAAGCACGATCTGTGATACCGGTTTTAAGGGGAGGTTTAAGTCCCAGTAACTTTATTGGATTTCTTTGGTTGTGAAATGAAGGTATTTAGTTATCTGCTAACAGACGTGGTATGTCAGTGCTGGAGCTCCTGACAGCTGTTGCTTTATGACATCAGCTGTGAAGTAATGTGAAAAACCTCAGGCTAGAGTGGGGGGTTGGGGGGGACTGAATGTTCCAGAGTGTGCTTTTCATTTTGACGAGTTGATGTTCTCTGTAATACTCACCTGGGGCATTCATATTGTTCTGAAAGTTAGTTCTTCTGCCGCAGAGCCAAGCTGGGGCTGGTGGTTTCCCATTAGCTGCGGATGTGAAGGCCTTGCTCTTGGGGCTGAGCCTGGTGGTTCCCCGTTAGCTGTGGATGTGAAGGCCTTGCTCTTGGGGCTGAGCCTGGTGGTTCCCCGTTAGCTGTGGATGTGGAGGCCTCACCCTTGGCCCTGGGGCTGGTGGTTTCCTGCTAGCTGTGGTTGTGGAGGCCCTGCCCTTGGGGCTGGACCTGGTGGTTCCTCGTTAGCTGTGGATGTGGAGGCCTTGCCCTTGGGGCTGGCGCTGGGCCTGGTGGTTCCCCGTTAGCTGTGGATGTGGAGACCTTGCCCTTGGGGCTGGGCCTGGTGGTTCCCCGTTAGCTGTGGATGTGGAGACCTTGCCCTTGGGGCTGGGCCTGGTGGTTCCCCGTTAGCTGTGGATGTGGAGGCCTTGTCCTTGGGGCTGGGCCTGGTGGTTCCCCGTTAGCTGTAGATGTGGAGGCCTCGCCCCTGCAGCGCAGTTGCAGTGCTGGTTATCCCCTCACCAGCCGGGGACTGATGCTCTTTGTTTCTCACTGAATGTTTCATCCATGAGGTTGTCTTGCTTTAGACTCGACATGTGACGGGTTTTCCTTAAGATTCTCCTTTCCTGTGGTCGCCGCAATTGTTGCGGGTGACATGCGCTTTCTCTTCAGGCTGAGCACATCTGGCCTGGTCCCACATATAGTTTCCCCACATGCTGTCAAGTCTCTTCAGATGTGCCATCAACCTACCAGTCAACATGTCTGGCATTCTGGCCTGGGAATGTTTTCCCAAATCCAAGTGCATGACTGAAACTTCTGGAATCCAGCATACTGGTTGTGGTCTTCTTTGGGCCTGGCATGTTTAACCCTACTAGTCATTTTTACTTACTCATTTATTTTTAATTTTTTTAAATTCTCCCTTTTTTGGAGTCATGTGCAGCACAGCAGGTTAGGCATCTGTGCCCGTGTGTGGAAGGTTGTAGGTTCGAAACTGCAATAGCCTGCAGAGTAATGACATGACTGGCCCCTTAACCAATAACCTAACATCTCTGGGGCCCCAGACTCTAGCTTACCCCAAACCATGTTCTCACGTGTACGTGTGTCTGCGTCTCATGGAGATGAAGACGGGGAATGTGAAAGTCGCCCAGTTTCCCTATAGCCCTGAATAAAGTGCCTCTTTTCTGTTCTGCTCTTTTGTGTTGCACTTGAGGTGTCATCCTGTTTGTTAGCAGCTGCATCCAGGGTCACGATTCCTCCTCTGTTCCGGAGACGGGATTTCCTGTTTGTGAGCACCACGGGGCAATTAAGACAACTGAGTTACAGCTCGGGCTTGGCAAAACCAACACGTGCAGAAATGTGCTTCAAAGACACCCCTGTATGTGCGTGTTTAATGTTATGTGGTTTTGGGGGCGTAAATCTGTGATTTTTTTTTTTCGCACTAAAACGAAGGTCGCTTTTCATTCTTGATTGGCGTGTCGCTAATTGCTGGCGAGTTGCTTGTTTTTGGTGGTTTTTGTTTGTGATGGCATGCCTGTGACACCCCCCATCCTCCCCCCAGCTGTCCCACCTTGCGACGTGTCCTCATTTGTGGTCTCTCAATCTCTGGAATGAAAGTGTAGGAGTACCTGCTAATTTTACTAGAATCCTGCCATGACTATAGAGCAAGAGCTTGTAAAGCATTTGGGAGCGTAGCGCACACACTGCCTACCCTGGTTGGATGGTTATTCTCTCACATTTTTAACCTTAGATAACCAATCTCCCTCAGTAGGGCCGTCATAATCATCATCCCTCTGTCATCCCAGCGCCCCCCCCCCCCCACTTCGTTTTAGGTGGTGGGGCTTTTGGTGCAGTCTAGTACCCTTAAGTATGCAGCATCACACAAGGCATCACAAGTATTTTACAAACTCAAAGTGAATTTCTCCTGTGTTCAAAGTAAATCTACACGGTTACTTGGCATCTCTTGTCCGGTCCTTGACTTTGGAATTCCTGCTGACTGTGGTTCTCTAAGAGGGTACAGAGCCCCACAGTTTTCTAATAAGGCCAATCAACTGTGATCTCATGGCTGTCGGTATGCTGTCTGTCAGGTTATTTTGCTTAATTTTTTTTTTGTCCCACATGTGTTCAATCACAAGGAGCAACCGGTTGTTTTCTTATTTGTTGGTGTTGCTCGATGGAGTTGAGCCGTTTTTGTAAGACTTGTAGTATTGCTTATTGTCATGATTTCTAAACATGACCTAAACCAGTGTCTAGTCGACTCCATTAATCTGATAATGTGTGACAGGATTGCAGAGCGCTTACCCTGTATTTTGTATCTTAGGTCATGCTCCATAGGTGGCATTTCATTCACTCCTTCATGATTGGTTCACACCCCGCATCGTGAAGGCCTTTTGACCTTGGACCTTGCATGTTTGTTCCAATGAAGAATGCTACGAGAAGAATTCTTCCAGTGAGAATCTGTTTAATATTTAGGTCTAGATCGAAGCCTTACATTATCTGCTCCAGGAGGTCTATTTGTGTGCTAAATCGGCTGCCATTACGTTTGATTGGAGCACCTGTCTGCATGTGAATTTTCAGTTCTACCACCTGTGCTAATCTCATTTTGGAGAACAAAGCAATACAATACTGCTGAGCTCAGTGCCCTGAGGAGTTTTCTCTGGTTCTCTCTGTAGTATAATTTGTAGAATGGCCTCTGTCTTGAGAAATAGCCATTGTTTACTGATATTGGAACCGCTAGTGGTTGGTCGAGTTGCATGGCTCCTCCTGCAGTGATAAGAATCATTTGTCTTGGAACGGCTCCTGTTCTTGGTTTCGAGTATTGCAGGTATCTGTTTATTGTCATGGCAACTGAGTAAACAAACTCCAGAATTCACCCCCCGATCATAGTCTTGGCTAAATATGTAATTTATGAATGAGATCTGTGTTGTGAGCATGACTAATTTCAAGGGTACATATCCACCTCCCAGAGTTGAGGGGAAATTGCATGTCACAAGTAGATGGACAGATGTGTATTTAGACTGTGAATGGTTTCCTTAAGACACTATAATTAGCTGTAATTCATTTTTTAATTGATCCTTAATTTAAAATAATAAAGATTTTCCCCTACTGTTCTCAAACTTATGATTTTCTCTTCAATGAAGGTTGCAGTTTGGGAGTTTCTATAGCTGCTTATCCTGTATTGAGTCGGAGCCTGCTATGGAAAGCATAGGGTGTTATGAAAAGAGCCCCCAGCATGTGACTGTATTCAGAGGAGCGGATGTGTCATCCTTACAGAGGTTGTACTGTGCTATTAGTCGTTTTTGGTGACTAACATGTCTGAGGAATTTGTCTGGGTGCATGATCAGACACTTCACAAACAACATGTAACTAAGTAAAAATGAACATACATAAAAAAGAATGATAATATAAAACTACAGAATGCAGATATTTCAAAGCGATAATGCACATAAATAACGGACCAGTAACAGAGACAACAAAGTGTGAGAGTGTGCAAATTGTGAAAAATACATATGTGTAGTTTATGGCGAAGGAAAAAGTAACCGGTTTCACAGTAAGCTGCAGTAAAATTCTTGACTACTAGTATTACAGTTTCAGATTTTATTTATCATCGCAGCAATGGTTGATTTACTGCGCTTTGGAAAAACTCACATTAAATTCTATTCAGCATCAGCCACAGTTAACAACATTCACCCAGAGGCAGGTGTGCTGGTGCAGCAAGCAACATGGGTTTGTTTAGTGTCAGTGAAAACGTCAAAGAAGGCAGTGACTGCGCTTTGGAGGTTTTTAATGTTAATGCACATTTGGTCTTCATATGTTTACATAAGGAATTGGCTGTTATAATTTTTATGTTTATGCAAACAAAATGTACATACTGCTCCTAATTCTAATTTGGTTTTCAGTATAAAACTTGAAGTAATTTCAGTTTGTGTATCAGTACTTTTTGAACATTGATGGCTAAAAATGCACTGATCGATCGGCCCGGGGCCGGATTTGGCCGATTTTCAGCATGTTCAGCTCAGACTAGAGACTGGTCAATAAGTCTCATGTATTTCCGATACTGAATTGGTTTCACACATGAGCCTCGCACCGTTCATACAGCAGTGCAGGAAATGGCCTCACAGCGGTGTGCACACTCCCATATACTTGTTAACGTATTGTTAGCGTGGAAGTTCCTCACTGTGAGTGAAGACAATGAAGCATACAACGAATACATGTAAAGCCAGAATTAACCATGAGGGAACCACCACAGTCTGTTGAACCTGCTCTAAAGTAAAATATATGTCAGAAAGTTGAAAATACTGCAGCTCGTTTTCAGTTTATTTGTATCTCTTTCCAGCCACAGTGCACTATATTTTAAGATTTAAGTGAGAAAAAAATCATGTAATTTAGTGCAGTTTGGGGGAAATTGTAAAGTTTAACTATTTCTTTTATTATGAAAATAAAATTCTGCATTGAAGAAAAGCTCATTTTTGTTTGTATATGTTGTCAATTATAGTTCCTAGAAAGAAAATCGGAATCTGCAAAAATCTGTATCAGCAGGTCACACTTGCAAAGAAACTGGAAATCGGAATTGGCCAAGAAAATTGCAATCGGCGCATCTCTATGCGGTAATACAGATAACTGATCATTTTGGTCACTATAATCGCAATACTAAATTTTCATACCGTTTTCATCTCTAGTAGTTTAATAATACTGTACTGATGATGCCTTAACAGCTACAGTGTTTCAGCTTTGCAGTAGGCTGCCACATGCGACTGGAGATGACCTGACAGCTGGGGAAACCTTCCAGCACCTTAGCCATTCCACACTTACTCGCCTTTCTGCTCGGACATCGTTTCGGCACGACGTCACCCACGTGCTTCTAGGAGAGAGTCCTTCCACCTGGCATCCAGCCTCCAGCGACGAGGACCGTAGTGAGAGCATATGACTCGTCTGCGGAGATTGAGGGGCGAGACTGCCGGGGGAAAATGCTTTCTCCCGTAGCCACAAATCGGCAAAACCGCGTGACAGAAATGAGGCTGTCTGACAGACGAGCTAAAGGCCGTAGATCTGCACAGAAATGTTTTGTCGAAAGCTCGCAGACACTTCTTTCGTTTGTGTTTGTCCCTTGTTCAGTGAGCCTACTGGTGGGCATTTTTTCATCTCTCAGGCACAATCTTGGTTCTCTGTCTGAGTTTATATCACCTAAGGCCTCCCCCCTCCAACCTCAAAAACGACTATAGCGCCTTAGTTATGAGCCGGCTAGGAAACTGCTTACAGTTATAACCTGAAATTCCTTTTTACTTACTCATTTCAAATAGGTTTTTTAGAATTAGCTTCTGGGAGTCCTACTACCTCAGACAATTCAAGTCCTGTCATTCTCATCTTCAAACAATTAAGCACAAGAATACAGATCAAGTCTAACTTAATAGATGCCCTTGCACTGGCAGTGGGACTGAGTAAAGCGGTTTTGTCTGATTTTTTAAAAGCTATATTTATTATTACTTTGCAAATATCACCATGGCTTCCCCTCCAGGGTATTCCCCAGATTTGGGCCCTATGCTGCCCGGGGTCGCGTCTAGCCCCCTATGACCTTAACCCGGATGAGTGGTTAGACGATGGATGGAAATGGAATCATGTAGATGGGGGCTGAACCTGTGTGATTTACATTTGAGAAAAGAGGGTTTGACAGTGTCTGTAGCAATTGGGGGTTAAGGGCCTTGCTCAAGGATCCAAATGTGAAATCACTCTACTGACACTGGGATTTGAACTGGTGAACGTCTGATCAGTCGGCGTCCTAACCCGCTGAAGCACACACTGTCCCCAATGGGTTTGCCCAGCCTCTGGCTTGAACCCAGGTCCTTCAGCACACCAGCAGTTGAGCTCTCCTAAGCAATTGAGGGGTCCACTGGGGAGGTGAAGGCTTCTTGCCAGGATCATTCTCTCTGTCACTTTGGCACAGCGGCACTGGTTCCTGTTGAACTCCAGCTGGGGTCTTGTGAGCTCGCATCTGGTTTGAGGGCTCCTCTTCTTGCTCTCTTCCCATCCGGAGGGGAGGCACAACGTGCTTTCTGGGGAGGGACTTTCCTCGCAAAGCCCTGGGACAATGCTGGCAGCCCTCTCTCTCCGATACAACGCGACCGTCCTGTACTAAAGTGACAGGAGTGGGATCCTGTCTCCAGACACATTCTTTATAATTTGCACGTTCCAGGTTTATAGGTTTTTACGGTTTGACGACAATGTATGTATGAATGTGTAAGGTAGGTTGTAGGTTGTGACTCTGGTGAACTGTATGTCGTGGAATGCAGTGGCTTGGAGCCCAAGACAAATTTCCCTTTGGGGACAATAAAGTACACCTTGCCTTACCGTACATTGCCCTCATGGCCAGTTTGATTTCAAGATTCAAGATTTTCATTGGCCATTGTCAACGGGTGCATTGGAATACTGAGGCACTGAGCCACACTTTGTTACAAAACGATACAGACAGCACAAAGCAATACAGACTGTGCAAAACTTGAAGGTATGCTGTTAAAGTGACTGATAATTTGCACATTCCAGACAGTGATTTGTGGGCGGTACTCGAAACGGCGACGGGACGACGCATCCGATTTCTGCTGTTGGAAATATTGGCATTATTTGTGCTTAGTGAATGTGAAAATGAGAGCTGGAAGGCATTTGGACAAAAAACGAAAGTAAAATAAACACCTGGATGAAATTTCTCTTACTTGGTGCACTCCTGTCCGATTTCGGTGCTGGGTTCTTAAATATTTTGAACCAGTAGCCATAATATAACTGTTGGTGTTTCAGTCCAGTGCACTAATGATGGGGATTACCTCCTGCGTGAGGCTATGTGCTTGAACTCGCACTCCTCTGCTCTCCGGCCCCAGCCGGGTTTCCTTGAACAATGGGCTGCCATGGGAACAGTCCCAGTGCTGACAATGGCCCTCAGAGGGGCCGGCGGATTTGTGAGGCAGCCTTGCGGCATAACGCGGACACCATTCACCTCCACGCTGGAGTGCTTGCTGATGGATCTCTTAATGGGATTTGTTCTGCCCTGGGTGTTGTGCTGTTAATATTTACAGATGTGTAGTTAAGGTGCTTCGGATGTTTGTGTTAGAATTGTTTTATCTAGGTTTATGAAATTACTTATTTACATAGCAGAAGCTTTTATCCAAAGTGACATGCATTTGAGAAAGCGGGCAGCGAGCAGTTGGGGGTTAAGGGCCTTGCTCAAGGGCCCAGTGGTGAAATCATGCTGCTGAACAGGCGATTTGAACTAACGACCTTCTGATCACATGCATAGTCCTAACATGCTGAGCCACACACACCACCCCGTTATCAGTTATCGACGAGTGATGACTGTGTTCCAAAGGTCCATCAGTTTAGGGAAATTCCAGAATACGGTCCTCATCCATGCAGTGCTTCTTGGAGATGGTTATGATTCCAGATGCCAGACAAACTACTTGGTTCCTCCAGTGATTGTGCGTGCGTGCGTGCGTGCGTGCGTGTGTGTGTGTGCGTGTGCGTGAGAGATAATAGGGATTTAAGATTCACTGATTATTTTTTTTTTTTGCATAGGTGCTCTGGTATAAATGTTCTTTATGTGACTTGATCTGTTTATAAAACCATGACCAGATACTGTTTGGGATCCCCTCAGGATGCGTAGTTTCTAACATCTTATATTGGTAAAATCCAGTTTTAATTGTATATAATTCTTAGTAGAGGTCATATGCCTTTTTTTTCTTTTTTATTCTTTTAGTGTTGACCAATTTTATATTTCAATTGATACCCCCTCTCTAAATTGTTTCTATATCTGTAACATATTGAATTGCATACCATCATATTCTGTATCACGTTGAATTCTGCTGCGTCCTAATAGGGGCGAATCATATCGTATCGCATTAGTACCGGCTTTAATGTATCTGATCGTTGGCGATGCATCGAGATGTGTGTCGCATCGATCTTGGTAACAGTGAATCGGGCATGTGTGGATGGCTGACCCACTCTCCTTTCTGCCCTCATGTCTCAACCTGTGTTTTTCTCCTGCTGGTAGCCTCCCATGTGTTTCCTTCTGCTGGCCCTGCCCTTGCTACCCCCCCCCCCAGCCCCAGCCCCATGGGGTAGGGCCACTTTGGATTCAGGCCAAAGTTCAGCCATGCAGGTCATTGTGCAATGATCGCTTGCCGGATGTTTGCGGAAGATGACTGATTAGTGCCGTACAAAGCGGGAGGGCGGAGCCCCAGCACACCCTCGAGTGGGATGGGCGGGTGGGGCGCAGGCATGGCGGCGGCGAGAGGAAGTGGGAGGGAGGGCAGGGGAGGAATGCTGGAACAACATTCCTGTTGTCGTTCAGGGTGAAGCTGGATTATGTCCCCCACTGCTTCCCCTTCTTAACATCGCAATTCTGAGCGTCTTCTCGTACCGTGCGGCCTAACCGCCTCAGTCCTGCTCAAAACGCCACGTGTGGGATGTGGTGCTGGGATCTACGCTGTGTTCCCAAAGTTAGGCACAGCAGGAGGCCAGGAAACACAAGGTGCGAGTTTATATAATGTGAGCCGCGTGGGACTGTGACGTAAGGGACATGTTAGCGATTAATCGGGCCAACCTGAGAGGCCTTTGAAGTCTTTAAAGCACTATTACTACACTTTGAGTCAATAAACTGGAGTGAAATACTCTGTTATGCTCTTTCTCTTGTAATACTCAGTTCAGGTCTTTATTGTTGTCACTGTACAGGGCAGCACAGCTTTCTCGGTCACAAGCAGTTATCAATAAATAACTTGGCAACACACTCATATATATATATATATGCCCTATGTTTATAGTTTTTATGAGTATTTTATACTACAATTGATTTATGCTTATATACATAATGCAACAATGTTATTTGTCATTTACGGAAACTGCTACAAAATGTCGTTGTTGTGTAACCCATTTCCTCAATGACAAATATACTTCAAGCATCAAGGATTTTTGTCTGGTAGCCTGGTGTTCCTTATTCTCTTCTAAAATGATAAAAAGCTCACGATTCCCCCAATCCTTCCGCCTGATTGCAGACTCCAAGGCCATCGTGGACGGGAACCTGAAGCTGATCCTGGGGCTGATATGGACGCTGATCCTGCACTATTCCATCTCCATGCCCATGTGGGAGGACGAGGACGACGAGGACGCCAAAAAGCAGACCCCCAAACAGCGGCTCCTGGGCTGGATCCAGAACAAGGTGCCCGATCTCCCCATCACCAACTTCAGCGAGGACTGGCGCGACGGCAAAGCCCTGGGCGCCCTGGTCGACAGCTGTGCGCCGGGTGAGTTTCCCAGCCCTCTTGGATGGATCCTCAGGGTCGTTTGGGGGTGGGGGATGATTTTCTGTAGGTGTTTATAACTCCTGGCTTTTTGCCCATGGATGAGCCTCTGTCTGTGTGTCTGTCTGTGTGTCTGTCTGTGTGTCTGTCTGTGTGTCTGTGTCTGTGTGTCTGTGTCTGTGTGTCTGTGTCTGTGT
>JAAGVU020000123.1:7490088-7525200 GCA_011763525.2 Mormyrus iriodes | reverse complement strand
TGTCTGTGTGTCTGTGTCTGTGTGTCTGTGTCTGTGTGTCTGTGTCTGTGTGTCTGTGTCTGTGTGTCTGTGTCTGTTCTGCAGGCCTGTGTCCGGACTGGGAGACGTGGAACACGGCAAAGCCGGTGGACAACGCCAGCGAGGCCATGCAGCTGGCGGACGATTGGCTCGGAATTCCCCAGGTAAGATGTCACAGCAGTGTGCCATGCATGTCCAAAAGAGGGCATTGCAGAGCAGTACAGTCCGGCACCTGATTTGCACTAGTGCCCCTCTTTGGCACGTTTGGACGTTACGAATCCTCTTTTCGTCCCCCTGGCAGGTATCAGTCGCTGCAGAATAGCGGTGCAAAAGATTAAAAAGCAAAAAAAAATGAGCTGTTTATTGTCCATCTGTTTGCCTAGAAGGAGGCCGCCGCCTTTCTCAACGCAAGTCCGACACCCAGTTTTGTTTGAGCAAACGAAAAGGTGTGATGACTTAAATACGGCAGGGAGCAGAAGGGCAGCTCCTTTGGCCCTTGGGTGTTCGACTTGTGCTAAACGCCATTGAGAGAGTTTTGGCTGTGGTGCCATGCTCGCCCCCTGTCCCCAAGGCTGCCACCCTGACTTGCCACCACCCATGTGCTTTAGGTCATCACCCCAGAGGAGATCATCGACCCCGGTGTGGATGAGCAGTCGGTGATGACGTACCTGTCCCAGTTCCCTAAGGCCAAACTGAAGCCCGGGGCCCCTCTGAAGCCCAAACTAAACCCCAAGAAAGCTCGTGCGTACGGTCCAGGTACGGCTGCCTCGCCGACACCCGGACTATTACGGAACTGTGAAATTTAATGTAGGCTTGATACATTTCCTCCAGAAATTAGAAGCTTCGCAGAAGAGTAATAAAAACAGTAGCATGAGGCCAGTGGCTGGCACGGCTCAGATGTGCAGCACTGCCAGGCCAGTAACAGCTCGCCCTCAGCTTCCTTAAAGGCACCACATCTCGCTGATCACGTGTTTTATAATTTCCAACTTGAATGGGCCACCAAAGTGTTCACTGCAGCCTTTGGAACGTACCAGCTGGCCTGATTTCGTATTTGGAAATGTAGCCCCCCCCCCTTAGTTTGCTCTTTTGAAAGGTCAAAAAGTTGCATCGTAAGCAGTGACGTAAACAGGGGTGGGGCCACAGGGGCACTGGCCTCAGCTGTAAGCTGATTAGCCCACAGGGTTCCCCTTCCCCTTCACTCATCGATTTCAAAACACGTCATTGGCTGATAAGGACAGCCCTCTATATGAATTATGGGCCCTCGCATGCCCCCCACTTAGAGAAATACTAGAATTGCCCCTGATTGTAAGATTTAGTTAAGACTAGTGAAGTTGGCTCATGATGAAGGGGGTTCTCTTACCTTCTGATCACATGCACCGGGTCCAAACCCACTGAGCCACACACCATCCCCAGTATGAATAGTTTGCCACTAAACATGTCATGTCCTGTCATGGAGGGTTAAGGATTTGAATTGTAATGTTGAGTTGGCTGGGGGGGGCGGGGTGGGGGTATTGTATCCTGGGGGTGTGTTCACTGTGTTCTGGAAGGTTTAGGGGGTCAGTGTCAGGAAATGCCTGCTCACCAGCCACAACAATGGCTGATTTGTTGTCAATAATCTGGCAATAAGCTCTAAAGCTCTGTGCATCTTTGAACCTTCCCATTCATCTTGCATCCATATGCTGTCTGCCATCGCCCTCTGCCAGATTCTGTTTGTCTCTCTGAATGGACGTCAGCACAGGCAGACTAACTAATGTATCCAAAGCATTGTACGTTTTTGAGGAGCAGGGTCACGCAGCAATTGGAGGTTTAGGGCCTTGCTCAGGGGCCCCAACAGTAACAAACATGGAAATTAAACCAGCAACCCTCCGATAACAGGCACTGTGTCCTAACCCGCTGAGTGACACAAGGGCCCCAGAAATGGCCATGTGTGAGTCTGTCCTCCCCCCTTCCCCGGGCTCTTTCCCATCTCGCACTGGTCTCCCCCCACTGTCAGGGATCGAGCCTGTCGGGAACAGGGTGCTGCGCCCGGCAACGTTCACTGTGGACACCTACAGCGCCGGCCATGGTCAGGTGACTGTGTACGTGGAGGACCCCGAAGGAACCAGAGAAGAGGTATGCTCGCTTACTCCAAGGCAGTTCTGACTGCCGTTTAGGTCACTGGGGACTGATCCGGTCCGTTCATGTGTGGGAGTAGAATTGGGGGTGTTATTGTGAGTCTAGTTTCAGGGGGTCGATCATTTGTGGGTTTTTATGGGTAAATCCTGTGAAGGTCTTTCATCCTCATTAGCTCACTTTGCTTGGCTGATGACATTGCATTCTGTGGCTATTTCAGTATTAAATGACTGAAATTGCTGGAAAATCTGTACTCTTATTGGTGTTGAATCGGGGGATATGCTCAAATTGTACTGCAGTTTAGAGGCATCCCTAAATGTCACTGTTTCACTGCTGTGGTTTTTTGATTCAGGGAGATGATTTTTGTGGTTCTCAGGTGAAGGCTATTCCCAACGAAGGCAAGAAGACGTTCCTGGTGACCTACGTCCCTAAAGTAATAGGCCCTCACAAGGTAGCGTGATGCCACCACTTGGCGATAACCAGCATGGTCTGAAGGGGAGATGTCCATAGATGCATGGGCTCTGTCTCACAGTACATGTCCTATGATAGTCAGAGAAAGTGCTTCATCAAAAATCACCAAATATCCATTTTCATTGTATGCTCTAATAAACCTGTTTAATCTGACTCTGAAGTCAGATTGGTTTGCGAACCCTGGTCTTCTGCTTCTAAAACTAGTACATGCAACACTTGCCTAACATAAGTAATCCGGCCCACAAACCCTTATGTACAGTAAGTTAAATTTTACATAACTTGGATTTACTCCACCAGACCATTCATAACACCATATAGCAAAAAACACACAAGTCAAGAATATGCTTTATTAAACAGCAGATATTAAATAAAAGAAAAGATGCTATACATTTACATGCACTTATGTCGCCTTTTTGCATTAGCGTTTCTGTAAACTTTTCTGGATATTTTTTCCCTAAGTCTGGATCATATAAGTCATTTTCCGTAAATCCAGTGCTGCATGTATAGTAATATATGCATTTCTCTCAGTAGATTGGCTCTAAAACTTTTGTTATTCCTTTGGTCACCTGTGACAGAAGCAGCACTGCACTACATGGCCAAAAGTATGCGGACTCCCCTATTAATCGCACCCATTGTTGATGCAGTTGTATAATTAAGCATACAGTAACATTAGCAGCATAATGGGTGGTTGTACAGATGAGGTTAGTGACATTCCACTTGGTACCATCATTGTATGCCATCTTTCACCATCTAGTTAGTTTTTTCACATTTCTGCTCCGCTAGAGCTGCCCTTGCCAACTGCAAGTGAAGTGATTGTAAGTGATGTTGAGATGTTTGGGAGCTTGTTCAGTTGTGAAGTGTTTGGCCACACAAGCTCACTGAATGCGACCTCATCACCCAACATCAGTACCCCGCCTGAATGGCAGCAAATCCTACCCACAATGTTCCATCATCTAATGGGAATGAGATGTTGGAAATGCTGGTGTTCATATATATCTCTCACTGCATTGGCTCTTATGTACTTCCTGACTCCTGGCTGCTGCACTTCCTGTCTTGTAGGTGACAGTACTGTTCGCAGGACAGCAGATTCCCAAGAGCCCATTTGAGGTGAATGTGGACAAGGCACTGGGGGATGCCACCAAGGTCACCGCTAGGGGTCCGGGCCTGGAACCGCTGGGCAACGTTGCCAATAAGCCGACCTACTTCGACATCTACACTGCAGGTCCGTGTCCCAAAGAAGAGGCTTACGCTCTCAAAACTTGCGGTCCGACTCTTTCCGAAAGCTGCGGTAAGGCCAATGAGCCAAGTTTCCGCTGCTATGGCTTAGTCATAGGGCAGTGCAAATAAGCGACCCCAGCATGAAGCGGTAAACATTCCAGTCCGTCTTGTGAAAATTATGGTGTCCTTCCAATGGCTGAAACACATGGTTGCCAAAAAACTGATTTTATAGAGATATTCCAGGGAGTTTGAAAACTAATTAATGCCGTTAACACCAGGTCTGTAGCTGAGATGGTGACCTTTCTCTCTCTGGCAGGGGCTGGCCTTGGTGATGTCACTGCCTCTGTCAAGGACCCCCAGGGCAACATGAATGTGGTGGAAACCATGCTGGAGGACAAGGGTGACAGCATGTTCCGGTGCACCTACAAACCCATCCAGGCCGGCCCACATGCCATTTCTGTCACCTTTGGGAGCGTGGCCATCCCCAAGAGCCCTTTCACCGTTAACGTCGGTCCAGGTATTTTTCCCCGTAGGAACTTCTAGAAACATCCTGCTGGGAAAAGCCCAAGGAACGTTATTCCTAATGCGTTTCAGAACTAAACCCTTTGTAGTGTCTAATAGTGCGACTCATGATGAATCTGTGCAGCAGTTGTGGTTGCCTGGTGCTTGCCATGTGTAAGGTGCATAGTTTGTTCCAATTAAATCCTCAACTATTGCGTTTAGGCGGCATAATATCGGGAAGACACAGCGGCGTATTAATGACTCCCACGCCTGTCCTCCGGAGGTGGTCTGCATCTTCCAGAATCAGGACAGATGACGTGCATCCTTACAATGGCAGCAAGCGTCATCCCCTATCGAAATCAGAACATCAATAGCACATGCGGCGTCCCCCACGGTGGGGGGGGGGGGTCGCGGAACGAGAGATGGAAAAAGCGAATGGGGGGTGGCGTTCCGTTTGAGAACTCGGCGGGTGTTAATCTCGCCCAGATGTAGTGGGTCTCATCTGCTGTCGCTTAAATGGTTTATTCATCAGGTCGAGGGTGCAGAGGGCAGGCAGGACAGTAAATGTTTGCCCCACATGCCAGTGAGCCATCACCAGCACGAGCCCCGGCTTTAAAAACGTCACTTCGGCTTGCCGTGTCCCTGTATCCCTGCTTCGTGTTCTTAATGTACAACAAGCCTTCACTTCGCATCTAAGACAGCATTGCGTCTGCATGAGGTGTGAAGTGTGAAGAACAGGTAATGAGTGTTCTGCACCCCAAACGCTCAGTGACTTAACATCGTGGACATGCTGACTTCACAGTGGGCTCGTAAAATGCCAAATTCCTGCTCTCTGAGGCTGCTTTTCCACACCAGGGGGACGTAAAAAAAAAATAATAATCTTTCAGCGTCACCTTTTAAACTGGGTTTCCGTAAATAAAAGCTGCTGTTAACGCAGAGCAGGTCTGCTGCAGGGGTCAGTTTTATTTAACTTAAGAATTTGACACAGATGTAGCGTAGTATGATCGCGCTTGCAGAGACTGTCACCTTGCGGCCTTTTTCAGGTCAGTGATGAGCCAACAAGGACAGCAGAAACTTTGTTTCACACGGCCCTGGCCTTAAACAGATCCCCCCCAATATCTGACTGGTTGCATTTAAAATCAAGCGCATTTCATTCTTTGTATACTATGTAAAGGACATGTAAATGACCTATTTTCTGCCAAAACATCCTTGTTGTTGGTTTATAGGATGCCAGCCAGGCGCTCCATAAACATGCCCTTGAGGGTGGCCAGTATTTCCAGTGCCACGCTTGGCAGAATTCTGGTTGCTACCCTGGAACTTTGTCTCAGTTTGTCAGTAAAAATGCAGACTAAAGGTTCTTGTCCCTGTTGGTGGTGCACTAGCGACTCATACACTTTCCTAGACTAAATGGGCTACAATGCTGCCTCTCCTTTCGGATCTGAAGGAATCATGTGTTCCCAGACTGGGCCGTATCGGACCAGCTGCTGTCCAGTCATTGGCAGTGTGCCCGGCTCAGGCGTGGGCAGTCTTCTCATAGTGATTAGGACTTGAAATGAAAGGAAACTTTATGCCATTTATACAAATACAGGTACACTGGAATGTGTTAGTTTCCACATATCCCATCGTGCTCTTCTTAAGACGCATATAGAGGTGAGAGTCAAGCTTTGGGGTCGGAGCCAAGGGTCAGCTGTCTATCCAGCACCCCAGGAGCATTTTTCAGGGGGTTAAGGACCTTGCTTAGGTGCCCAAAGGAGAGGTGTAATCTACTGAGCCACATACCACCCCCCTGCTAGCCTTAAGCTGACTTAGCTACCGTTATCAGTTGGTTCAGGCATCTTGCCTGGCTGGTTTTAGGACTTTTTGCTATGGCGGCTTGTTTTAAGCCCCTCCCCTTGCCCTTCCCTTCAGCTTCCAGCCCCAATGCCTGTCGTGCCACTGGTCGTGGACTGCAACCCAAGGGTGTCAGGGCACGCCAAGTGGCGGACTTCAGGGTGGACACCCGCAACGCTGGCAGTGGCGATCTAAAAGTTGTGGTCAAGGGACCCAGTAAGTGATTCCCCGCTGCATCTCTTCTAGTTCATTTTCTTGCGGGCTTTCTTGTTGGGGGTAGGGCTGGTTAGGTAGGCCGTACCTTGAGTAGATGAGGTGGGGGCCGCAGCTTGTTCTTCTGGTTGATTTAATGATTTGGCTACTGTCAGGGAGGTGTTTAGATTGGTGCATGAGGGATGGGGGTGTTTTGAGGGATGGGGGTGTTTTGTGTGATATTTGTTAACTTCCTCCTAAATCTGTCAGAGGGCTTAGATGAGCCTGTCGAGGAGAAGGACAGTCTGGATGGGGTCCATGACTTTGAGTATCAGCCACTTGTACCAGGCAAGTACGTGGTAGCTATCACGTGGGCCGGCCAGCACATTCCCAAGAGGTGAGTCTCCACAGTTCCCTTTTCCCGTAATGCATCACTCACACTTCTGCTTTATCTGAATCTTGCTGCGGTTCTGCCATTTAGGCCCTATGAGTATCTATCATTTCTGTTTGATGTTGGCTTGTTGCTAAACAATTCTTGCATTTTGGATGTTGTTTTTGTCTTTAGATCTTTGTTTTAAGATAATAGGGCAAATAGCAGTGTAGCACAGGACGAGTGGCAGCACGGTATGGGACAGGCAGCAGCACATTAGGGCCACGATATACTTCACACAAGGCAACGCATATGCAACGCGACATGTACGCCACGCCAGCAGTGTGCTGATTATACTTGGATGTGTAGTTTACATCTATCTAGAGGATTAAAGGTCATGTCCACCAGGGGGCAGTGCGGGAAAACAATCTTGGTCGGCTCCTTTGTTTCTGGTCTCACTTGTTTGTATGAGGTTGTGACATGAAATGTTGTACACTCACTGCCTCCTCAGTGATAAAATTGCCAATTTTGTAACACTACTGCAGCATTCTCTGTATTCTAACCACTTCTCCACATTGTACTGGTGTTTCGCTCTGCACTTTAGTACCCCATGTTGCAGGTATTGTATTAGGGATGAAACGGTTACCGGTTCCACGATAAACATCGATTTAAATTTTGTGACTGTCAGTATTACTGTTTCAGTTTTAATTACCATTAATACCGCAACTGATTATCATAGGTTGAGAAACTGTAACCATTACAGCGCAGCAATGGTGAGAAACGAGGAGACTCTATTTCAATGGGAAAACCACCTTTTTATTAAGCTATTAAAACGACTAACACATGAATCTAATAACTACCACAACTGGCAAACACAGGGAGGTCTGATGCCGGAGAGTAAAGCACACACACGGTGGGTAATAAACATAGACACATGCGAGGACTGGACAGAGTTCACGCAAGACACAAGCAAGGGCATCCACAACAATTGGGAACCTGACAAGATTTAGCTCCTGTTTGTGTCAGTGTTAGTTACAATTTTAGCAACCTGCTCCTGAGCTGTTACGGTGACGTCTTATAAGTTGTCTTTGTAACCACCACTCTCTACCTTTTATAGCGAAAGCAACATAAGTTAACTTTTAGCTCAATGCATGATATGGGGATTTCAGAACAGAGGAGAATGTCACGGTTTGTCTGTCTAACTTGGTAATAGCTTGTCAGTAATGTAAACTGAATCTTCCAGTATTATCTATTCTTGTAAGAACATTCCATTGTCAGTGGTGTAATGGAGCCGGCAGTATTTGCCTATGTGTTTTTATGAACGAATCCCGTGTTTGTCTGTATTTGCATATTCTTGAAACATAGCACTTTAAACCAGGTTACTTCCTTTATCTGCATGGATTTCCTATGATTGAGTATTAGGGCCACATTGTTTAACAGAGTTTAAAGAAAAAGAGAGAGAAACATTGGTTATTTTATTTTATTGGCTCCATTTCATTTATGGTTTTGAATATAAAACTTGGTGAAATGATTTCAGTTTGTGTATAAGTACTTTTTGAACATTTTCATAATAATAATTGTGATAATCATGTTATACAATTTTCAAACCGTTTCATCTCTATATTGTATGTTAGATATCTCGTAGTAGTTAGTATTTCGTAATCAGTCTGCTCAATATTGGAAAAAATCCATTTCTGCAATAAGTACTGCAGTATTTATAAAGAGAGAATTAGTTCAAAATCAATTTCTCACAAACATGTCTATTCATGAGTGATTTTAAATGGCAAGGATGAAATGATCTGGATCGGCTTGGAGAGCACAAGCAGAACTCATGCAAAAGTAGCGGCGGTAAACTTTAAACTAATGTTAAACATACACTAGATAATCCTGAAAAGGAGCGGTTATTAAAATTGCACAGCTTGCTAAGTTTTATTTCTCCCTATAACAATATAAATGCTCTAACGAAACACAAACCCTGTGCTTTCGGCGAATTTTATCACCAAAATTTATAAATACTGAAGCTGTTCTGAAAAATAACGTTGCTTATGAAAATAGACAAATAAGAATTTCAAGTAAGACTTTCATTGTACTTTGTACACATGACACTGCTTTCTTAGAAACTTATACTGCCATTATATTTTGAAGACGCTGTACACAGAGGAACACAGTAACGCTTACAATATTTTCTCTCTTGCCTTTAATAATATACAGTTCTTCTGGCCACTCGTTCTTAAAAAAATCAGATGCTACTTTAATACTAATTGTACCGTATATAAACGCATAGTCCTGTGACAAAAGGTGACCGTACTGCCACCCCAATTTTTGGTGGTACTGCAACTCGCACGTGCATCTTGTTAATTCCTCGAGTAGGTGCAGAGATGCGTGGAATCAACACAGAAACCGCGTGACTGTCATGATGCTTACGAATTGTGAGCGTCAAGTATAAGTCGCTTATGGGACAGGCAACAGCGCAAGACAAATACAGTACAATAAAATAAGTGAACCATAAATAAGTAATAAATGGGATACAATAACCTACAATGGTGATTTTCACTAGAATGTCGCTGTGAGTGCAAGAATGAGTGGGGAAAAAAGTAATCCTGGGTCTTGTGCATGTGGGTGTGCCCACATGAAGGGTGGGAGAGGAAGAGGTGTACTTTGGGGGGGCGGGGGGATGGTGTATACGTTGCATCATTTACTCCTGGGGAGGGGGCCTAGAAGGGCTTGACCAGAGAGGAGAGGTCAGCAGAAAGGCTGGGAGTGTTGTGTGTTAGTGCTGTCGATGGGCTTGATTCGTGTACGCTAGACTTCTCAAGCTGCATCGCCACAGTGCCAGCCTGGATGCGTCGGTTTTTCTTTCCTCTTTGCATTGGTGAGCGTGGTGTAACATGCAGGCGGTCCTTCTATGGTGCCGGAACACATCTGGCAGGCATCCTGTTCCCGGAGATGGATGCATTTTTAAAATCCTTCTGCCCCTAAGTAAGGTGTTCCTTGTTTGTTGTCTCCTACACTTGGATAAACAGGCTGGCAGTGCGCTGGGTGTGATTAACCCAGGGAAGTGGTGTGTTTGTGCCCGGGCGTGACTGTCGCCATGGCACCCGCTTTGTAGCACCGCTCGGGGTCAGTGCTGACCTCATCGCTTTGCTGCTGTCACTGCTCATCATCTGCTCATTTATTCATCGCTCCAGGGAAACGTACACAAAGAGCTACTGGGAGCTGCAGAGCACGTTCATCTGTCAAGCTCTAATTCCTAAGAGCTGCTTGAAGCCCAGGCAGCATTTCCCACACAAACTGAGCTGTGGGGGCCAATGGATCTAAATCATCTCCTGTCAGACCTCAAAAAACATAAAACAGAATAAAACGCCTGTGCTTTTATAGTTAAATCTGTGTCATGATACCTTTTGTAGCAACTAATACTCATTGTGATAACAATTAGCTGTCATAACTTTGAAAGGTACCTCTACAGACTCTCCATAACTGCTTTGGGCTGCTTTTAAATAAATTTCAAGCTTTTTGAGAGAAAGCAGGGTCAGACAGTCCCTGGAGCAGTTGGGAGTTGAAGGCCTTGCTCAAGACCCCAGTGGTGACGTCTCTCTGCCGACCCTGGGATTTAAACCAATGACCTTCCACTGAGCCCCACACCACCAGCATTTGTAACATCAGAGGGACACTGTATTTTGACCCTGTAAAGCTTGCTTGCTTTTTCGATGTATGATAGCCAGTTAGCCTGGGCACGATCTCTGAAATGCCCTCCAGCAGGAGCTTGACTGCCACGTCTGTCGGCTTTTATGTGTTTTGTGCTCAGGGTACCAGTTAGCAGATTCCCTTAACTATCTCTAAATGCTACAGTTATTGTATTAGTGTTAATTCTGGCTGCCAACAATACATGCAACACCCACGCTGTCATGCACATTAAACTGCTGCCAAAGTGTAAGATCTTCAAAGACTGCAGTGGATTGTTGCCAGATGGTTATGATGAACTGCTGAAGTGTACTGGTTAGGGGTGAATGTCATCAGTACCGTTGAAATTGTGCAAGCCGGTGGACTAAAAGTGAAATAAGGTGTTGTGTAATTAGAATGCTCCCCAGTACAAAGTTGCAGCAAAATGCTTCTGATTTTATTTATTTTTAAAAATAATTTACAGTTTGGGACTGGGTTAGGAGTGTTTTGACATTCAAGGCAGTTCAAGTATAGGTTGTGTACACGGGCAGGTAGGTTTTTTTTTTCTGGGGCCGAGTCTCTTTAGGGCCCCGCTGTCCCCCTTCAGATGTTTTAAAAACTAAATAAGGAGCTGGTGATTTCAGTCGGAATACCATAGCTAGGAAGCTGGTCAGCGGAACATGCTGCTTCAGCATCTCTAAAAAAGGCACCTATTTATTGAATTTACTGTAGTGGCTATTTGTGGCCAACAGGGGGCCCCACACAAATATGTGGCTTGAGTGGTGGTAAACACCGCCTCTAATTGCACATGTTACATAGTGTAAAATGACGACAGCTGGAGGTGTCTGATTTTCCCCTCCCTCCAATGATTTTAATTTCTTTGCAGCCCATTTGAAGTCCACGTGGGTCCTGAGGCTGGTCCACAGAAGATCCGAGCTTGGGGGCCAGGTCTGGAAGGTGGCATTGTGGGCAAGTCGGCCGATTTCGTGGTGGAATCTGTGGGCACAGATGTCGGCGTGCTTGGTGAGTCGTGGCCGCGCCCCTCCTGTGCCGGTGCTTCATTTGAGGGTGAAGCGCCTCTTTAGAGGTTAGACCAAAATGACCAGCTATGCTCACTGTCTTTGCATATCTATGTCCTGAATCACAGGCTTTGCCATCGAGGGCCCATCGCAGGCGAAGATCGAGTGCGAGGACCAGAACGATGGCTCCTGCGACGTGAAATACTGGCCCACAGAGGTGGGCGAGTATGCCGTGCACGTGATGTGTGACGACGAGGACATCGAGGACAGCCCCTTCATGGCCCTCATTGGCCCCAACAGTGACGGTTGGACCCCCCATAGGGTGAGAAATGCTGCTCCCATCGGCCTTCACAATATCTACACAGGAGTCTGGGCTCCTATAGCTCCACTTTAAAAATCCCGTAAATAGATCTTACAAGTCCTTCAGACCCTCGGCCGTTAGAGTCTACAGTGAGTCACCCTATGGAGCAGGAGGGGGGCCGGAACCACTTAGGCACAATTACAGAACATTCATTTGTTTGCTGTAAAACAGTTTATTTCTGAGCTGTTACCATGGAATTCTGTGTAATACGTTCTCTGCACTGTTAATGTTTATTATTTGTTGTTTATTTTTATGGTCTATTAACAGTAAAAAAAAATTTTATTGTCTAAATGTCTGTTTTACAGTGTAATTGTGTGTTTTGTGTTACTTCAATCATGCGATATCCTTTTGCATTAATAAACTCTGTCTGTATGTCTCTCCATACTGGTGTGGTGCTGTTTATGTGAGCTGCATCTTCTGCATGTTCTTCAGGTGAAAGCCTATGGTCCTGGCCTGGAGAAGACTGGCTGCATCGTTAATAAAGTGGCAGAGTTCACAGTGGACGCTAAAGACTGTGGGAGAGCTCCGCTGAAAATCTTTGCTCAGGTGAGGCTAACTCTTCTCTTAGGTCCTGTATTGAATAGGGGAGAGAGGTAAAGCCATTAAAGGGGGCATAGACTTTTCAGGGGAGACTTTGGTAGCAAGATGACAGTATTGGCCAGATGGAGAGCCAAGGGTTCATCTGTTCGTCCTTCCTGCCTTCCTTCCTTAATGGAATCCCATGATTGCATGTCAGTCTTGGTCCATGGTCTTGTAGTGGGTCTCTAGTGTCCTGAGAACCCTCCCTTCCTGCCCTGTAGGATGCTGAGGGCATCCCTATCGATGTGAAGGTGAAGAACATTGGGGATGGCACCTACGCCTGTAGCTATACCCCCATCACCGCCGTGAAGCACACAGTGGCCGTGGCCTGGGGGGGAGTCGGTGTGCCCAACAGCCCTTTCAGGGTAAGTTGCCTAAATGGAGAAAAGTAGGTTAGTCCTTATAGATGTCGAACCGGGGCTTCTGAACAGCCTCTCATCAGTCATTCAGATTTTCAGTTCTCAATGGGTGGAGCTCCTCAATAGCTTTTTGCATGAGTGAATCGTGTTTCTGTTGAGTGTTATTGGATTCTCTCCATTTTTGGTGTTCTGAGAGACAACAAAGAGCAAAAGTGTGATTTCAAATTCTGACACTTGAACCGAATCACAAGGTGAAGTAGCCGATGATTATAGACAATGAGAGAGGTTGATATTAAGTAAATCACATCATTGGTCACAATATATGTATCACATCAGTTGACACTTGGTAGAGTGCAGGTGAGTGAATAACTTGTGCACAAAGACCCACAGCAAGTCACAACATTTTACAAAACGAGCAGTACATACAAAAAAAAGAAAATATACAACTGAGTAATAATAAATATTGTGCACTTTATAAAAAAAAAAAAAAAAAAAAAAAAATACAAATGTGTGAAAAGCTGCAATTTGCTTGCAGGGTCACTGTGACAGCTATAGAAATGTTCCATGTCTAAGATGTTGTGTGTTAATGTGCTCTTGCGCCAGGTGAATATCGGTAGGGGAAGTCACCCCAACAAGGTGAAGGTGTTTGGCCCGGGGGTGGAGAGGTCGGGCCTCAAAGCCAACGAACCCACACACTTCACCGTGGACTGCACCGAGGCTGGAGAAGGTAACCTGTACCTGTGTCTTCCGTCTGTCCCCGTAAATTGTCGACAAGGATGGGCCGAACGCCCGTTAAATGTGGCTCATTGAAACAGAGACATGACCTGCAATTAATGGAATATTTTGGCCTTTTTTCCCAGGGGATGTCAGCGTAGGCATCAAATGTGACGCTAATGTTATCAGTAACAAGGAGGAGGACATCGACTTTGACATCATCCCCAATGTGAATGACACGATCACCGTGAAGTACACTCCGCCAGGACCTGGACGATTCACCATCAAAGTGCTGTTTGCTGGACAGGTGGCTCTTTCCAATCATAATACCGGAATCAGTAGACTGGAACTCAAGCCTATGCAGAAGTTCTATACCACGTTTAACGTTGTCATGGATGCACTGGTGCTAAACTTGCATCTGACATGTTTTATTCTATAAATGCTGCTGTGCAATGTGGAGACGCAGGAAGCCAGGCACTCTATAACCCTCTGTCTCTATAACCCACACTGTGTCCCACCTGAAGGAAGTCCCTCTCAGTCCTTTCCGGGTGAAAGCTGAGCCATCGCATGATGCCTCCAAGGTGAAGGTAGATGGACCGGGCCTTGCCCGTACAGGTGATGTCCCCCTGTCTCTGCTTCAGTGATTTAAAACACTTATGATGGATGCAAGTCAAGTCAAATGTATCTCCTCCTGGCAGTTCCAACTAATGTACCTTTTGATCTTTAGATGTTCCTTAGAAATCTGCAGCTTCTCAGGATGCTGAATTTGTCACAAAGTTTCTGCTTCTCATTGCCAAGTTGCAGAGGCCAGATATTTAGATTCCCTCCTTCCTGGAACAGGTGTGGAGAGCGGAAAGCCCACACACTTCACGGTCTACACCAAAGGGGCAGGCAAAGCACCCCTGGACGTCCAGTTCACCGGCTCTGCCAGAGGAAGGCCCGTCCAGGACTTCGAGATCATTGACAACTATGATTACTCCCATACCGTCAAGTACACACCAGTCCAGCAGGTAGGGCAGGATGTAACTATGGAATCCAGACTCTGGTTGTGCCTTGTTTTGATTTAATGTCTCTAGGGAAGCTGAGACTTCCTGTTCTCAACCAGAAAATGCACTATTATGCATTTCCTGTGCATGTACTCAAACAAATGTATAAAATAAATGAAAGTAGCTGGAGGGATGCAATTCCAGTCTGACTGAGTTGATTTGAGTTAATTGCTTGTGCTCTCAGGGGCAAAAATCCCCCCTCCCCCAAAGGAAATTAGTCTGCCACCCTGGGTAAGGGGATGTTTTGTGTTTGTGTGTTTGTCTGCAGGGGGAGTTGGGCATTGCAGTTACGTTTGGGGGCGACCCCATTCCCAAGAGCCCTTTCACTGTAGGGGTAGCAGCTCCACTGGATCTCAGCAAAATTCAAGTGAATGACCTGGAGAGCAGTAAGTGGTCTCCATCACTGGGTGTGTGCCAGGGAGGCTGTTTTTCCTTTGGCCTTTCTTCACTCAGTATATGGATACACTCTGCCCCCTCTAGGCACTGTGCTTTTTATTACATTTCGTTTATTCAGCAGATACTTCTATCGAAAGCGACAAACATTTTTGTGAAATTTATTTTTTAGATTTTTTTTTTTTTGTCTTCTTTCGTGAAACCTATCACACAACACAGAAATATGGAGCTGTGCAATTCTATCATTTCCTTTTTTTTTGTCACAAATTTTCCCCATTCATAAAATTTTGTATTTTTGATAAAGCTGTAAATCGTGCTTTCATTTAGCATTGTGTGTGCATGTGTGTGTGCGCGTGCTTTTTTTGTAATTATTACATAGTAGGGACCAGATTTCCCCACAAATTGATAAAAATTGTAATTTTTACATTGTTTGTCTGTTAGGGGTGCAGGTCGGCCAGGACCAGCAGTTTATAGTCAATACCAAGGGGGCCGGTGGCCAGGGCAAGCTGGACGTGAGGATCAGCAGCCCATCCAGCAAGGCCGTGCCCTGCACGGTGGAGCCACTGCCGGGGAAAGAGGGCGGCTTGGTGAAGTACATCCCCAAGGAGGAAGGCGTCTACACTGTGGATGTCAACTATGACGTCAGCCCTGTGCCAGGCAGCCCCTTCTCAGTGGAGGCCTCGCTGCCCCCAGACCCCAGCAAGGTACGTGAAGGCTGCCTGTATTTTAGCCATTGTTTCATCTGACGCGCTGTCACAGGGTACAGCCCTGGTACAGTTGTATTCCCGAAGGTACAAACAATATGAATGTACACCCAATGGTACAAAAATGTTCTTCATAGTCCATTTCTGTACCTTAAAAGGTGCATTTACCTACAGCTAGGGTATAATTGGCAGACCCTTGAGGGTACAGCTGCAGTGTCAAGTAATTGTACCTTCAAAGGTACGAATTGGTATTTTTTTTTTTTTTTTCTGACAGTGTGGGGATTTTGTTCGATCAGAGTTTTGTTTCGATAATTAGTAACGTCACCAGATCATCTAGGTACCTTATTGTTAGGGGAGGGTAATATGGAGAACTACAGGCCAACTTTAGCTCTTTGTTCCCAAACAAAATTAAGCAAATGTTGCATCTTGAAACTAGACCTTTTCCATTTCCCTCAGGTAAAGGCTTACGGTCCAGGTCTGAAGAGTGGTCTGGTGGGAAAACCAGCAGAGTTCACGATTGACACGAAAGGCGCAGGCACTGGTGGGCTGGGACTCACCGTGGAGGGCCCCACTGAAGCCAAGATCGAGTGCTCTGACAACGGCGACGGAACCTGCTCCGTGTCCTACCTTCCCACCGAGCCTGGGGAGTACCTGGTGAACATCCTCTTTGAGGAGGTCCAGATCCCTGGCTCACCATTCCATGCCGATATCCAGATGCCCTTTGACCCCTCTCGGGTGGTGGCCAACGGACCCGGACTGCTGCGAGGGAAGATGGGCGAGACGAGCACTGTAAATGTAGACTGTTCGAAGGCTGGGCCTGGTGTGCTCACCATGGAGGCGAGTTCCGACTCCGGCTCAAAGGCAAAGACCAACGTGCTGGACAACAAAGATGGCACCTACACCGTCACATATGTGCCCCTCACTGCCGGCATGTATACCCTTCTGCTTAACTACGGAGGCAAGACTGTGCCCAACTTCCCCGCTGTGGTTCAGGTGGACCCGGCTGTGGATACCAGCAAGGTGAAAGTGTTTGGACCAGGGGTGGAAGGAGCCGGTACGTCCTTATAAATGCTGGCGGCTTTTCGCTGCTTCTTTACTCAAAATCTTTGTATATGAGGCAGCAGTTTGAATTAATTTAAATTTAAATATGCTGAGATTTTCATTTTGTTACTGAAATGAATATGAATCACTTACTATGGTAAAGCTTTTTTCTTTGAATTTTATTTTTAATTATTGTTTTGTTAGAGATGGGTTTAACTGGTATTAAAGCTAGACCTCCATAAAGTCTTCTTGCAACAGTACGTCCCGAACATATAGGTGAATTAAGAGGTAATTTTGTTCATTAGAATGGCAATAATGATTAGGGCGCTATGATTTCCGTGTAGCAGAAAACGTGGATGGAATCGTGGAATTGAGGCATTAAAATGGTATTTACTTATAAACACGTAATTGTGCAGACTTTGCAGAAATTGTTGACATTTTAAAACTGGGATTTTTTTTCCCCATTTTGCTATTTTCTAGAGTGTAAAATACCCTCACAGTAGACATAGTTAGATACTTTTTAATAGGAAGAACAAAGTGCCAAAGTCAAATCTGGCCATATGAGTGCATGGATGATGCCTTACCATGAGGCTTGTTTCCACTGCAGGAACTCGGGCACCAGGTTGCTCGAGCATTTACAGCTAATCAGCCCATTCAGCCCTTTTTGTCTCCCTTGCGGTGTAGGAATCAGTGATTCACACATTCCATTCATGAGCAACCTGAACGTTTATTCAATGAGACCACGAGTCAAACCCCTAATATTAATAAAGAACAAATGATGCCCAACCCTCTTTATATGCTTAAATCTTAGTGTAATTGACTCGACTATCCCAGAGCTAAGTTTTAATAAGCTGCTAGACTGAATAAATGAGCCTTTATGGAGACAAAAATAGATACAGACAATAGAGACGGAGCACAATACATCATACTCTTAAAAGAGATTTTGAAATTTTGGCTTCATAAAGGTTAATTTTTTTTTGGTTCGGCAGCTTATAACAACTTAAAATTTGAAACCAATAAAAAAAATAAATCAGAAATAACTTTGAAAAAAACGGATTTTGAGGGGGGAAAAAAAGGGATTTCATAGGGCCCTTGTGGTGTTGCTACTTATGACCTTGAGGGGGTTGCAGAAGCTGGCTTTGTGCTTTTTTTTTATTATTTTTTTTATTTATTGAGTCTGTGGGTCTTGCTGCAATTTGAGCATTCTGTACTTGTGTTCCCACCCAGGAGTGTTCCGGGAAGCCACCACCAGCTTCACCGTGGACGCCCATCCCCTGACCAAAGCTGGTGGAGACCATATCAAAGCCCTGGTCCGGAATCCTTCAGGTGCTGCTACTGACTGCCTGGTGACCGACAATTCTGACGGGACATACGGAGTGGAATACACACCGTTTGAGAATGGTATGACAGGCGAGACAGTGGGAGAGCAGTTTTGAAGTCTGAAACACATGAGGGAAGCTCTCCATCATTCATGCACGCTTGACTGTGCTCTTATGTCTCACCGTGACAGGCGTGCACAGCGTTGAGGTGCTCTATGATAAGACTGCCGTTCCAAAGAGCCCCTTCCGAGTGGATGTGGCGGAGGGCTGTGACCCCACCCGTGTGGTTGCCAAGGGCCCCGGACTCCAGGAGGCCTTGACGGAGAAACCCAACAACTTCTCCATCATCACCAGGTAAGGTTCTCCGATGGTACGGCTGTGCCAGAGTGTGGATTGGGTTAGCTGCTGGAAATTGGGTATGATTATGGAGCCTTTCTCACTCATAAGATTTCCATGTTTCTTGAAGAGGGGCTGGCATTGGCGGCTTGGGCATTACTGTGGAAGGACCATCAGAGTCCAAGATGTCCTGCAAGGATAACAAGGATGGAAGTTGCAATGTGGAATACACCCCATATGTTCCCGGGTTGTATGATGTAAACATTACATACGGAGGAAACCACATTCCAGGTAGGCTGTAGACATTGGTAAGCTGCTAAAACCATTACATATGAGGTTAAAGAAGGTAAGCATGAATATGAGGTTGAGTTTAGATGTTGTTCTGAGGTGAATGACCTGCTTTTTGCTTATGTATTGGGTGTAAACAGGTGTTGGGAGTTGCCTCACTCTGGGTGCTGATGCTCTTAGTCTTGTTCTGTAGGGAGTCCCTTTAAGGTGCTGGCAAAAGATGTGGTGAACCCCAGCAAGGTGAAGGTCTCAGGCCCAGGTGTTGGGTCCGCAGTCCGAGCCAAGATCCCACAGTCCTTCACCGTTGACTGCAGCAAGGCTGGCGTGGCGCCCCTCTCCGTGGCAGTGATGGCACCCAAAGGTGAGTTTGGCGACACCAGCCCGCCTTTATGGTCAGTGGTTCGTGGAAATCTGATCGAGCATTGTGAACTGTGCAGTTAACCATGCTATCACTGAACTGTAATCTAACAGACATGGTGGTTAAGAAATGCAATTTAAACCAGTGTAACCTGTCCACCACCCCCCCTCCCCCCCCCAATGATGGCATGTCACGTGTCATCCGATCCTGTGAAACGGATGCCCATGAATGCGACTTGTGGGATTGATGCTGAAAGTTTTGTGTTCTAGTGGATGAGGTGGAAGCCCAGCCTTGGCGCAGTCCCCTGAAAGCCTTTACGGACCTCTTTAAGGCCGAGCCGAAGGACTCGGGGACAGGTCTGTGGCCCGGTCTGTGTCTGACCGCCACATGGGCGAGGGTGCTTTAGTGTGAGCTATATCGGAAGGGGCCGCTGGAGAAGGAGGCCATTCAAGTTTCTGTCTCGCTTATGAAAATCTTCCTGTGCTTCCTGTCCACTAGCGCACAGTTGCTGATCTGATGGTGCAGGGGGGCTGAAGTAGAATAAAACGGAGCAAAACTCTGTTTCTCGTACAGCTTATGCCAGCTGGTTTTTCCTAAGAGAAGTGTTAGCAATACTCTGAGGTCAGGAATAGTGCTTAAGGGCTGTGTCACCAATTGTCGCTGGATCTTCATAAGCACTCATGCTTCAGTTGCCATAAGGGTGAAGGCCTGTTTTTCCCTCCCTGGGTTGGGTGGCTCTCCTGCATGCTCTGCCCGCTGTGACCTGGTTTTGCTTATGGTTCAAACGTCCCCAGGGCTTGCTGTGCCACCCAGAGTTCTGTAAATGCAGTGCAGGGTGCATCTTCTGATCTGTGTTTGTTTTCTGAGGGTGGTATTGATGTTCTATCAATCTGCATGAACAGCAGAGTCATCATGGCAACAAGCCTAACCAACAAGGGTCTTGTCTGATGCTCGTCGTTAGTGGACCGCCTTGTGGAAAGACTGCTCCCATGACTGTTTCTGAGAAACCTCTAATGCTCTCTCTGCTTGCCTTGTTGTCTGACAGGTTCCATCACTTAGCCAGAAGTCAAGTAAAGGGAGTTTTCCTACAAATTGCTTGCTAGAAAGTGGTTGGTCCATCTTGGTAGAGAATGAAATCTGATGCCAGGCAGGGAAAGCACCCAGATAGGAGGCATGGAGACTGTGACCAGCTACAGGACCATAGCCAGGTTGTGTTGTGTCCTCAAGTGACAGCTTCTGTTAAACCCCTCTGGATTTTGGATGGATATATTTTGTGGTCCATTTGTAATTGAAGGAAATGCCTGCAGTAAGGCTGCTATCGCAAAGCTTTGGGAGCAATCATTAGTCTTGGGGGGCTCAAGAACATAATTGTATGCCTGTAAATTCTGTTCCAGTGCAATTTGTTTTTTTTTTAATATGGAGGCAACAGCCACAACACTGGCTGTCCCCAGGGGCTTTTAATGCAGGGTTTAAAGGCCTTTTAAAAGGCAATAGCTGAATGCACTATTTTCAACACCAATGCATTTTCAAATGCAATGAACTAATTTAGGGTCTTTATTAAAACCTGGAAAGTCAAATATTTATGTATTTTGTTTTGAGATGTTCTGGTCCCCCCCCCCTGCTCAAAATCAGTGTGATGAAATCTATGAGTGCAGAGGGTAATCAAGTTGTGCAGACTGCATGCTTAGCTTTATTGAATTCTACTGCAGTTGCATGTATTGGAAGTGTAATCTGCAGAATGCCTTAATTGGCGTTAAATTGACTTTCACTTTGCATTACAAATCAGTGTCCCTGATGTCCTGATTTCTCAACCCAGTCTTCAGTGACCCCCAGACAGTCCACGTTTTTGCTGCCTCCCAGCATACCCATACCATGTATCTGGTGTTATCGATTGTTTGGCTCCGGTGTGAGGGGAGCTTGGAGGGAGCGAAAATGTGGACTGTTTGGGGGTCCCCGAGGACTGGGCTGAGAAACACTCCCTTATGCTATGGTGTGAATGGTGAACACGGATGGTGTCAAATCCTCCGTGCTGTCCTGTTCACAGGAATGGCCGAGCCGGTACAGGTGACAGACAACGGGGACGGGACACACACTGTGGCCTACACCCCCTCAGTGGAAGGACCATACTCTGTGGTGGTCAAGTATGCCGACCAGGAAGTGCCTCACTGGTGAGTAGTCAACCAGTTACTATACTCTTTTTATTTAGTTTCGTTGTCCCACTTGACTCTTTGCCTCGCATGACCCACATCATCACCTGCAATCCTTGCAGTCCCTTCAAGTTCCGAGTGCTGCCCACCCACGATGCCAGCAAGGTGCGTGCCAGCGGGCCTGGCCTGAGCACAGGGCTACCTGCCAGCCTGCCGGTGGAGTTCACCATTGATGCCACGGACGCCGGAGAAGGTCAGCTGTCTGTGCAGATCACGGTGAGTGACGCTCCCAGTGCTTTACTGGAGACCCTTCTGCTTATGACTCACTGTCTATTACCTATAGATATAGGTAACTGGAAGCCTAGATTATCAGTTTAAGACTGTGCTTCAGTCCCTCCTATTACATGAACTTTGCTAGTGATAATTCCTGCTGCCAGTATGCTTTTATAACATATGTTTCCTGGAATACTGGGAAGATTTCCACCAGACTTGGTACAGAGAGCTCTGTAAGGAGAAACTCATCTCACAAATGCTGTTAATCCCCATCTGCTTGCATTCGAGAGACGACGTTTGCCAGTAATGGTGTGAAAAAGGCAGTAGTGAAGCGTGCAGGGTGTCCAATTAGGGGGCCAAGCAACCCCCGAGTTTCCCAAGTAGTAGGCATCTGTGCTGAGGTCATTTCTCTGGAGAAAAATTAACCCCAGTATTTTTTGCAATTGTAGCAGTTGAATCATTCCCAAATCTAGTTTAAATTGGGACTCTCCAACCCCACTTGAATTCATAAATTCATAACTTTTCTCAGTCATCTTGACACTGAGGATCTTGCTGGAAAACCTAGATGTGAATGCTCTACCATGGATTTGGTTTCCCAGGACCAGGAAGGTAAACCAAAGAAGGTCAGTATCCATGACAACCAGGACGGCACGTACCGGGTGTCTTACATCCCGGACAAAGTGGGTCGGTACACCATCGTTATCAAGTATGGGGGTGATGAGATCCCAACCTCACCGTATCGCATCCGTGCCACCGCAGTCGGCGATGCCAGCAAGTGTACCATCGCAGGTATGGGGAACATCCACATTCCTTTCCAATTTCTGGCCTCTTAATATCTGCAGAAGTATTATGACTCTTGCTACAGAAACTGAACTTTTAAGGTCTAGAGCGATCTAGGATCTTAACTGAGTGACAGTTGATGGAGCAGGTTTTTATAGTCTGTCTGCATTCTCAGGCACCGGTCTTGGTCCTGTCATTGGCATCGGAGAGGAGGTCGGCTTCATGGTGAACACGAAGGGTGCTGGCAAAGGCAAGGTCTCCTGTGTCATCGTCACCCCAGATGGAGAGGAGGTGGAAGCAGAGGTCATTGAGAACGAAGACGGCACCTTTGATATCTTCTACACAGCCCCCAAGCCGGGAACGTACGTGGTCTACGTGCGCTTCGGAGGAGAGAACATTCCCCGCAGTCCCTTTAAAGTCACGGTGAGAATGTGACAGGTTCTGTGTGTGAAAGGACACGACGTACCAGTGGAACACTGTCAGATGCTAATTCTGTAGGATTATTTTTAGCTTGTGGATATGATTCCTGCAAACCCTTAAAGTGTCTATCACAGATGTTTGAACGTAATTGTTAACTGTCACCCCCCGCCCCCACTCACCAGGCCACAGACGAACCTGCCCTGGTGGCTCAGCAGTCTGTCCAGCAGCAGCAGCAGGCCGCCCCGGGGGCTGCCCCTGCTGGCTTCCAGTCCTGGGTACACACTCCATCCCTTCCTCCCTCTATCCTCTGTAGCCTGCTCTCTTAATCTCATTCCTTTCCCTCTTGATACACCCATTGCTGGTGGACCCTAATCTTTCTCCTCACGCTTCTCTAACTCGGTTTGTCCAGCTTATACTCTAAGGCAGGCATCTCAAGCTGTATAACCTGAGGGCCATTTGAGCTGCCATTTATGAGCCGAAAGGCAATTAAATGAAGGATATAAAATCTATATTTCGCTAATCAGTGTTGGGGGGGTGCCAGCGGTGAAGCTAACTGGTGATGATGATGATGATGGATCACATTTATATAGCACCTTTAACAAACCCAAGGTTTCCTTTCAAGGAAAGGGAGAAAAGAAACATCTAAGCAGTTCAGGAAGAGGGATGTTCATTAAGCACAACGGTCTTTAAGTCAGAAATATATAAACGTTACGTCTTTTTTATTCTCATTAGAAAACAAAACATCGATGCGCGAGTCCGATTTTAATAATCATTTAAAAGCCTATAATGGCCCATATTAAAGCGTCTTGCTGGCCAGATCTAGCCCTAACCTTTGCTCGAAGGCTCTTCTCTACCCTTTGGCTCTTACATGCTTAAACATGCTGCTGTCCTCGCTTTACATTATTCCCCAAGCACTGGTTTTGCTGTTCCTCCTGTAATGCACAGTAACGGATGTGCTGCAGCCCTGCGGAAATGTTCTGGCGGCTTCCCAACCAGACTGAGAGGCTAGAAATGACTGCAGGAATTTCCGTGTAACTGATTTTGTGTGCGTTTCTGTGTAACATTACTGCGCTCTGGTAGGTTACTGTACCGACGGCTTGTTTTTAAGCTCGGGTTAAAAATAAAACAGGCCTACATAATTACGGGGTAGGTTTTTCTGGAAGGGTTTACCTCATACCATTGTGCCTCATGGCCTTTTTGTGAAAGAGGGCAAACATGCTTGCAGAGTCTGTAGAGGCCTGTAAGAGGCTGCCCTCTTTACGTACCTTATGAACCCTTTAGCTCAGTGTTTCTCAACCCAGTCCTCAGGGACCCCCAGACAGTCCATGTTTTTGCTTCCTCCTAGCTCCCAGCGCACCTGTACCAGGTATTCGGTGTTCTTGACTGGCTGGGAGTTGGGAGGGAGTGAAAATGTGTACTGTCTTGGGGTCCCTGAAGACTGGGTGGAGAAACACTGCACTGTAGCTGTTTTTAATTCTAAAGGCACTGATATTTTGGACACTGTTTCACCTATTAGATCTAGACGGACTAAAATTAAATCTCAGCCATGGTTTAATGATTCTATTTGGAGCCTTGGACGTGATTGCAAGAAAGCGGAACGAAAATGGAAAAAAGAGAGAAATTACAAATCTCTTATGGCATTTCAAGGAGTTGTCTGACCACTTTTCAAACCATTGTAAAATGTGCACAGGAAAATTATTTCTCTTCCTTAATTGCCGAAAATCAACATAACCCTAAAGTTTTTAGTGTTATAAAATCAGTTGTATCTCCACCAGAGCACTTTAATTTTAATTTTGACTTGTCTGACGAAACGCAAATTTTTAAAAAGCTTTTTTATAAGTAAGATTGACACTATTAGATTGAATATTGCTTCTGTGGGTGGTCTTATGTCAAATTCTGATGATAGGATCTATACAACATCATTTACAGAGTTTGAACCCCTTTCCCTTTCCTGATTAAGGGAAATATTGTCTAACTCAATCTTTTTCGCCTTCTGATGTCATTCCTTCTCGCCTTTTCAAAGACGTCTTTGATGTCATTGGCCCTTCGGTGCTTTCTGTTCTCATCAGCCACTGTTCCCTCCTGTTTTAAATATGCAGTAGTCCAGCCATTGCTTAAAAAGCCTAATTTAGACTCTCACGTATTTTCAAATAATCATCCTATTTCAAAGTTGCCATTTTTCTCTAAAGTTCTGGCAAAAGTGGTCCTTTTACAACTCCTTCCTTTTTTACAAAATATATTCTATATTTATATAGTATTTCAATCAAATTTTAAGATCCTTCAAAGCACTGAGACTGCATTATTACCGGTGTTAAATGACCTTATTGTTGATGCCGGGGATTGTGCAATATTAGTTCTTTTAGACCTAAGTGCCGCTTTTGAGACAATTGGCCATAGCGTACTTATTGAACGCTAGGGGAGCATTGGCCTTCAGGGCATAATCCTTGACTGGTTTATTTCATACCTTAGCCAGTGAACCTTTTCAGTACAAATCGGAGATTTATGTTCTTCCACTGCTCCTTTTACATGCGGAATTCCCCAGGGATCCGTTTTTGGCCCTATTCTCTTTTTTACTTATATGCTTCCACTGGGCAATATATTTCGCAGGCACATCATCTCGTTTCATTGCCACGCTGACGATACCCAGATTTACCGTCCATTGAAACTCCGTGACCTGTGCTCTGTGATGAATTTACTTGCTTGCTTGATAGACAGTAAGGCTCGCATAACTTTTTACAACTAAATGATAAGAAGACCGAAGTTACCCTTTTCAAATCAACCCTATCTCTGAGTATCTGGGTCAACTTCTTTTGTGAAAGATCATGCACTAAATTTGGGTGCTATCTTTTGAGTTTGATTTTAGATTTGATCAGCAAATTACTTCTGTCATTAGATCAGCTTCGTCATCTTAGAAATATCTTTATCTTTTAATTTTTATCACCTCCAGATCTTAGTTATTCATGCCCTGATTTCATCCATCTTAGATTATTGTAACATTCTGCATTCAGGAAACAGTAAGTCATCACTTTTTCACCAACAACTAATTCAGAACGCTGCAGCTGGGCTATTGACTAAGACAAAAAAATGGGATCACGTAACACCTATACTGGCCTGGTTGCATTGGCTCCAAGTCCGGTATGGGATTCAGTTTAAAGTTTTTCTGACTCTCTTTAAGGCTTTGAACGAGTTATGTCCCCCTTATGTTACAGATTTACAGACTGCTAAAGTAAACCGAAATCCACTCCCCCTTCCCCCTGGCAAAAATCTCAGTGGTGTTCCCACGTATTCTAATTAAAATGGGCATACCCCTCCGAAACTGGCTCCATATAGGTTAACAGTACTTATCCATGCTGACCAGACTTTCTGCCCCAGGTGACTGATGGTGCTATGCCAGGAAACAGCCTGAATGGGACCGGCTTTAGACCCTTTGACATGGTCATCCCATTCGCCTTCAGGAAAGGGGAAATCACAGGTGAAACGGCTTTTGTACTGCAACAAACCCTCATCCCCTCCCTAAGCAGACTCCTGCAGACATTCATCGGAAGTTCAACCTAGCTGCCTTTATTCTTCAGTTGACTTCTCAATGGCAGTGTGTTTGTGTTGTGCTATTTGCCTACTTGTATGTCGCTTAGAACAAAAAAGTGTAAATTTAGTAAAGTAGGGTTACTTCTAGGCATCTGTGATTTTTGCCCATTTTCTGGAAAGTGGAACCCTAAGGTAAATAATTACATTTGATGCGTCTTCCTACACTACATCTGTAGATAGCTGGTCCAACAGTTGCTCCTTTGAGCCCCTTACGGAAGACCTGCCCTCAGACCTACCTTGAGTTTCCAGTGTAGGACCATGATGTTTCTGCCTTTCCTGCCCAGGTGAGGTCTACATGCCTTCAGGCAAGACTGCCCAGCCTGAGATCATAGACAACAAGGACGGGACAGTCACCGTTAAGTTCGCCCCCACGGAGCCAGGCCTGCATGAGATGCACATCAAGTACAACAGCAGTCATATCCCAGGTCTGTCTTGGACGCTGTCCCTCACCCTGAGGCATGAGCAGGACCCTGGTCCGATGAACGAGGCCTTTGTGTGACTATGACCTCTCGCCTTTACGATCCCCTTAAGCTTGGGATCCTGTTTGTTCTGTGTAGTATGGGAGTGGCCAAGGGTGTACATTTGTTGCTCAGATGAATAATCCATCTTCAAGAGGGTTTAGGCACAAACAGTAATCCATTCTGATTTTGATTTATGTGAAGTAATGAAAGAATCCTTTACATGACATCAGGCCTGGGATTATGTTTGTATCTCAAGTCTCAGCTTGTTGGAAGTTGGACGTGGCGTTACAATAGCTGTGAATTTCTGTTTTTTTGTTTTATATTTATTTTCAGTTTGTATTTCGTTTTAGTTAGTTTTCAGAGTGGGTTTATTAGATTATATTCGAAATATGTACTTCTATTTAGGGACAGACTGAAGGTTTGTTATTTTATGTGTCTGATCTTTAGAGAATCCTACATGAATACACAGTGCACATTATCTGCAAATTTCCAAAAACTGGACAAACGTTACAGGAATATTATTAATAGATTTATGTTTGTTTTTATTATAATTCAGTTAGTTTCAGAAATATTGATAGTATTTGTTTAGTTGTATTCTTTTATAATTTTATTTCCATGTCTTATTTTATTTCAATTCATAAATGTTTTCTTATAGTTCTGGTTTTTGCTAACGATAGCCCCGGTTGGCCGTTTTTTGTTCAGGGTAGTCCTGTATCCACAGTGTGCTCCAAATGATGTGCGTCGTTCGGGCCCTTCGTCCCTGCCAATACAGTTACTCAAGCAATTCTGGAATGTGACTGTTTACGATAATTTCTCTGGCATGTAAACAGAAGGCTGTTGTTGTTGTGATGTGGTTCTCTGCTGCTTACATTATCTTATGTCTTATTATCTTATTATCTTTCGACGCTGTGTTTCGAAATGGATGTTCAACAGGGAAACATAATTGCAAAGATCAATCCCCCCCAGAAGAAAGGCCTTGCTATAATTGGAATGATATTAAGTATAACAACATTTTGAAACTTCATCAGTTATTAATATTCCTTTTCACTTAAGGGTTGTTCCCACAGGTCTGTACTTGCTTGCTGATGTGATTAAGAAAACATGAAAGATGAGCCTTGTTCTTTTTCTGTTCTTTCACACATGGACATTCCGTTGTGTCAATTGGCTGCTTGAGGGCAAAGTGAGCACACCAGTTTCCCAGAACGCAAGACAACGGAAATGTCCCTCCTCAATTTGCCTGTTTCATGAGATCACTGAGTTTTTCACGGTTCCTGTTGCCTGTCCGCCTTTCTTGCTTACAGAGAGCCCCCTGCGCTTCTACGTCAACAGCGTCAACAGCCCCAATGTCACCGCCTACGGGCCGGGCCTGGTGTACGGCACCGCCAACAAGATTGCCAATTTCACCATCTTCACCGATGATGCCGGAGAAGGTAAGTCTGATTATGAATTCTGTGTGGATACAAATGTCGATCATCCAGAAAGGTGCCAAATCCACGCTCCCCTACTTTCTTTGGCAGGTGGTTTGGACCTGGCAATCGAGGGCCCCTCTAAGGCAGAAATCAGTTGCACGGATAACAAAGATGGTACCTGCACAGTGGCCTATCTGCCCATGCTGCCTGGAGACTACAATATCCTGGTGCGCTACAATGACAAGCACATCTCGGGCAGCCCCTTCACCGCCCGCATCACTGGTAGGCCCACGTGGTTCTTGAGACTCAACCAGCAGGGGTCCATGACGGATCAGCTCTAATCACACTGGGCCTCATCATCTGCCTTTGGCCTTTCGTTAACTAAGGACGTCTGCCGAAAGTCGTGTTTGTACCATTTCTGTTTGGTCATCTTGGGTAGGACATGGTTGGGTGCCTCATGATCAAAAGACTGCAGATTAAAGGCAACGTCCCTTTGCTCCTTTGCAGAGGACAACAGGAGGAGGTCGCAGGTGAAGCTGGGCTCTGCAGCAGATTTCTCGCTGGACATCACTGAGGCAGACCTGAGCCTGCTCACAGCCAACATCAAAGCGCCGTCGGGCCGAGATGAACCCTGCCTACTTAAGAGGCAGTCCAACAATCACATTGGTGAGAGCAGCTCGTCCCCAGAAGGTGGCTTTCTTTGTGACGATCTATTAACCAGTACATTAAAAAGCCATGTGTGCCGTTTTAACCAGCATCTGCTAATGATAAACCTTGTGTTACAGAGCGACGTCAATGCATGTTCTTTTTCTTTTGGATTGTTCTATGGGTTGTTAGGCTATTAGTTTTTAGGTTGTAAATTTCACTGTTTTGCCTATTTTTTTTTTTTTTTTGAGAAGTGTTACATTTCTGGTACAGAGATGGAATGCTTATAAAGAATTGTGTAGAATTTCTAAGGGTTTTGACCCCCCCCCCCAGGCATTTCCTTCATCCCGAGAGAGGTGGGAGAGCACCTGGTCAGTATCAAGAAGAATGGCCATCATGTGGCCAACAGCCCCGTCACCATCATGGTGGTCCAGTCTGAGATCGGTGATGCTAGCAAGGTGAAGGTGTTCGGCAAGGGCCTGGTTGAGGGCCGCACCTTTGAGATGGCCGACTTCGTCGTGGACACGCGAGAGGCGGGTGAGTCCGCTAAAGATGCGAGGCTGGGGCATGTCAGTGTTCCTGTAATGTGATTTGGTGCTACTTTCCAGAAAAAATACTTTCAGTGCTTTCAGTGGATTTAGGAGGATGGTAAAATATCCATTAATGCAATTTGTTCACAGTGAGTTCTTAGGATCTGTGCCACATTTACATTTGTCCCCCCTGCCCCCCTCCCTTTTTGGACACAGTCTCAGATGTGTTCACTGTGTGGTTACAGACTCCCAGACACCCTGAGTGGTTAAATGGGTTTTATGCTTTCGGTTTCAACATAGGCTGGAGTCCAGCAGGGCTGTGAAAAGTGAATCTAGGCTGTTTATTGCGATAGGAGTCACACATAATTAAGTGCATTTCTATAATTACTCTGAATTCATCAGTTTTGGTAATTTCCATTTTATCAGCGATTTTTACATGACATTCTGGATTGGTTTTACTTAACGTTTAGCCTTTGTTTTGGCATTTACCCATGCTTACTTCATAAATGAGACTGCTCTGGGTTGTCTCAGGGTATGGAGGCCTCGCTCTGGCCATTGAGGGCCCCAGTAAGGTAGACATCCAAACTGAGGACTTGGAGGACGGCACCTGCGGGGTGTCCTACTGTCCCACGGAGCCTGGAGCTTACCTGGTGTCCATCCGATTTGCAGAGGAGCACGTACCTGGTAAGGAGGCTTGGTTGCTCCTTTCTGTTCCTTCGTAGGCTAAGAAGCTTTTTAGCAAATGTTGTCGTCTTTCCGTTGAGCTACTTTTAACTACACAGCAGCCTTTACATTGTTTTGAATCAATGGTAATTGATTCATGTTTACGTTCTGCGTGAGCAATCTGTTCCCTTTTATTTCAGGGGCTTTTCACACTAATGACCCTGTACCTGGTAGAGCGGCCTGGCCATATTGATTTTAGCCTTAAAGTAGTGCTAGTGCCCCACCCTGTCTGTCCCAGAGGACTGATGTCAGTCAGGACGGCGCAGGGTCGTTCCATTCCAGAGGGCTCATGGCTGTGCTTAACTTTGGCAGGGAGCCCCTTCACCGTGAAGGTGACTGGAGAGGGACGTATCCGGGAGAGCATCAGCCGGCGCCAGAGAGCCGCCTCCGTTGCCGCCGTGGGCAGTGTCTGTGACCTCAACCTCAAGATCCCAGGTAGGGGGGTCTGTTCCTTCTAAAATGGAACCCGGTTTCTGCGGTGATTCCTCCTTTAGTCTTCACTCCAGTTTTGATTAAGCCCTGTTTTATAATTACAATTGATCACAGATACCAGAACACCTCCAACCGGGGAACACTGTGCCTTTATGGCTGTGGCTTAAGTGAGGTCTGAACATTCCGGTATTTGACTTGGCTCAATGGTGACTACTGTGATTTCATTGGAGCAGAGACCCACAAAGGGGCGGGCCTTTGGTGGTTGTCGCTATCCTATTGGATGTCCACCAAACTGTCCCTTTGCTGCATTAGTCTAAAGGCTGTGAAAATACCCTTATTAACAAATAGCGAAGTGGGGTCTTCGACTCTTCTACTTTCTAGCTTCTTTCCTCCTTTGCTGTTTTCATCTGAGATCTGTCTAGTCCTCACTGTTCCTGCTGTCTCTCCTCATCTTTCTCTCTCCTGTCCTCTCCTCCCCCCATCTGCCTACCCCCCGCCCCCTGTAGTGACATGGTTTCTCCTGGCCCTCTCCCGGGAGATCCTGTCTCGCGTGGTCTATCGCTCCTGCTACTCCCTGCGGCGCCGGGGTGGGGGGGCAGGCGAATTGGGGACGCCTGGCCAGGCTCCCGTATGTGCCGAGGGAACGTGGATCGGTGCCGCCCCCCTGGCGCGGCCCTCTGGGCTGGAGGGTGCGTTATAAGCACTGGGCATGTGGACAATGAGGTTGGCAGAACGCGCTCCTCTTTGATTTATCTGTGTGTGTTTTTCGTTTTTATTTAAAAAAGCATGGTTTTGTGTGTGTGAGGCCATGCTAATGCAGAATCTGACCTTTATATTGCTTCTTCTTATTCAGTTTTATCCATATTTTGATTATAATTATATCGGTAACTGATGTAATTAAGAAACAAGATTAAAATTTGAACTTAATGATATACCGATGGGTGTCGTCGCATTTCTGCTGTTTCGGTTGCCAGGCAATCTTCGCTTGTTTGCCGAGCTGCCCCCTGCTGGCCTTGCCCCCGCCCTGCCCAGTGCTGACAGCCTGGCTCTCTGTCTGTCTCCGTCTCTGCCAGAGATCGACGTCCATGACGTGTCTGCTCAGGTCACCAGCCCGTCCGGCAGCACTGAGCCGGCCGACATCGTCGCCGTGGGCAACAACACCTACTGCGTGCGTTTCGTGCCGCGTGAGATGGGCGTCCACACCGTCGTCGTGAAGTACAGAGGCCAGCACGTGCCTGGCAGCCCCTTCCAGTTTACGGTCGGGCCCCTGGGTGAAGGGGGTGCCGGGAAGGTGCGGGCCGGGGGTCCCGGGCTGGAGAAGGCTGAAGCCGGAGTGCCAGGTACAATCAGACATGTCGGGCAAAGCGGGCCGAGTCCCAACAGTCCTTTTAATGCTGGTGTTGAGTCGTCTACCTGAACCCGAGAGCTGTTCTGTTCCCCTGCAGCCGAGTTCAACATCTGGACGAGGGAGGCTGGAGCCGGGGGCCTGTCGATTGCCGTGGAGGGGCCCAGTCGAGCGGAGATCTCCTTCGAGGACCGCAAGGATGGGTCTTGTGGCGTCTCCTACATTGTGCAGGAGCCTGGTATGCAATAAGCCAGTCAGCCAAAGATTGTCACAAAAATGGTTAAACTCCAAAGTTTAACCAAAGTGCACTGAAATGTTTGGTTGAATAAGTTGTGAAACAGGGGACTTGAATATAAACAGACAAACAATAATCATAAATATCCATAAATAGTTTGCAGTATGCAGTGATGTAACAGGTGTTGGTGCAAAGAGACTAAAGAGTAAGTCAGTATTCACATATGTAAGCTGTACGTATTTGTTGAGTTGGCTGCTGGAGCATTGTAGGACTCTTCTGTCGCGTTACTGCATTTTTAGTTAAAAAATAGCTTTTTCAGAAGGAAATGGCTTTGGAAAAGGGGTTTATTTTTAATCTGTTTCTGCTGAGAATTGCATGAAGGAATTCAGGTTCAGAATATTGCTCCAGGGTGCCACAGCAGAGCTGCTCCTGGGACTCGTACCAGCAATCCTTAGATACTAGTTACCTGCAGCATGATGTCATCAAACACTCAGTTTATGCAACAGTGTTTGTTTTTCATTGCATCTCCCAGGCGACTATGAAGTGTCAGTCAAGTTCAATGACGAGCACATCCCCGAAAGCCCCTTCCTGGTGCCTGCCTCTGCCCCCCTGGATGATGCCCGCCGCCTGACTGTTACCAGCCTTCAGGTGAGGCACGAGGAAACATCTCCACGCCGGGAGTGTCTGCAGCTTGCCAGGGGCGGGGCCTACAGTGGCGGTCACTGAAGCCGGTGATCGAGTCTGTCACATAAGACTAAAGTGTAAATCTTCAGGCGATATCCCGAGCATCCGCCTTGGGCGGGACACTGATTCTAGCTGCGTTTTGGCTGCCAGACAGTGACAGCTTTAGCTGTATTTTTTTGTGACTTTGACATATCTCCTCTTTAGTTGGGATTTTTTTTAAATCCCTGCAACTCAAAAATTTCTGAGGTGGTTTTGTGTATTTTTGTTTTTTGCACTTGCAAATTTCCACCTCTGATCCTCCCCCGGTCCTGTGGAGGCGCCACTGCTGAGTCGGCCCCGCTTAACAGCGCTCACAGACACCCTTTGGCTTGTGTGCGACTCTGGGTGTTTCCCTTGTGTTTCATTTAAAGGCCTGTAACAGGAGCGACGTTTACAGCCCATCCTGTGCTCCGCTAATGCAGAGAGAGGCAGACACTGTCTCCAACACCCCCCCCCCCCCTCCCAAAGCCCCTCCTGTAGAGCACTCGCCTGTCTGGGTTTTCTAGTTCAGCCTAGCAAATCTTTTAGTCCCCTTGCCCTACTGCCTGACCTTTAGAGTTTGGAGACCAGTGCATCTACCCCTCTCGGCTTTAGTTGGTTAAAGGTGGGTTCAGGTAAAGTTCATTTTCTTGGATAGTGCTTAATGTTGCTAATGGATTCTGCTCCTTGGGAGCTGAGTTGAAGCTTCGTAAGGTAGAACTTATGAGGTCTACAAGGCCACAGCTTGATTTCCTTCTTGTAGTATTCATATCTATGTCCGGGGGGGTGGTTGGGAGGGTGGGGGAGGAGGTGCCTAACTGTGCTCTGTCAACCCGTTCTCAGGAGTCAGGCCTCAAGGTGAACCAGCCGGTGTCATTTGCGGTGCGTCTGAATGGGGCGCAGGGGCGTGTCAGCGCCAGGGTGCACAGTCCCTCTGGGACGCTGGAGGACTGTGTGGTGTCTGAGTTGGAGCAAGGTGAGGCTCAACCCACAAGGGTCTGCACATCTTTTTGCCTGTTTCCCAGGTCATGGGATCAGCACTCCTACAATGTTTTCCATCATTGATCTCTCTGTAAAGCCTCAATATCCCTGTATGTGACTTTGCTCAGTGATGACTGCTGTAATTTCATTGGAGCAGAGACTTGCGAAGAGGCGGGCCTTTTGCGGGCAGCCACCATCCTATTGGTTTGCGTAGCCACCAGTCCTGTGTCCACCAGGCTGTTTCTTTAGCTACACTGGAGTCTACAGACTGGGGAAATTATAACGTTTTAGCCATTAACATTAGACAGCGAGGTCTTGGACTCTATTTCACAGCTTCTTTCCTCTCTGTAACACTAATCTGATCAATCCCCATCCGCCTACTCAACCCTCTCCAGACAAATATGCCATCCGGTTCATCCCACGTGAGAATGGCATACACCTCATCGATGTCAAGTTCAACGGCGCCCACATCCCAGGCAGCCCCTTCCAGGTGCGCGTGGGCGAGCCAGGGCAGGCAGGAGATGCGGGACTCGTCACTGCCTATGGTCCGGGCCTGGAGAGGGGGACCACAGGTAACTTTTTTTTTTTTTTTCTCTGATAGTCGACTGACTCTAGCAGAGCCTCAAAGGGACAAAATGATGATCCACGGGCCTATATACTCAGGGGCCGGTTTGTTGTGTCTGGAGCCCCATTGAAAATGTCGCTTCAGTGGCAGCTTGTGGCCAACAGGGATCCCCCAACATTCAGGGGCCCCATGCAAATGCATGGTTTGAGTGGTGGTAAACATGGCTGATGCCTGTAACACAACTGGTTACCACCGACTAGTGAGCAGAAGAGCTACTCTTTAGTTTAGCTGCTAGCATAAGGGTGACCAGGAGAAATAAGTCATCTGCCAGCCTGTACCCTTCCCAGCACGTCTGCAGAGTGGGACTGGGGTGCCCAGGTGCTACTGAAGCATTAGCTAGCGTCAGCAGGATGCTAGTACAGCATAGCGTGACGACGACATGTAGCGTACAGGAGCTCACGTTCACAAATGCTGTCTGTCCACCGCAGGTACCCAGTCCGAGTTCACCATCAACAACACCAGAGCCGGCCCTGGGTCTGTGACCATCACCATCGAGGGCCCCTCCAAGGTCAAGATGGAGTGCCAGGAATGCCCTGAGGGCTACAGGGTGCAGTACACCCCATTGGCACCGGGGAACTACCTGATCAGCATCAAATATGGGGGGCCCAACCACATCACAGGGAGCCCCTTTAAAGCCAAAGTGACAGGTGCCTATTACCTTCCGATTGCAGTTGCTGATCCTGGGAAGGTGTGTGGCTCAGTGGGTTAGGACGCTGCTGAAGGTTGCTGTTTCAAATCCCAGCATTAGCGGGCTGAGTGATTTCACAGTCGGGCCCTTGAGCAAGGTCCTTAACAGTGGGGAATTCATCCATCCATCCATTTTCCAGAACTGCTTATTCCATTCCGGGTCGCGGGGGGGTCCGGAGCCTATCCCGGAGGCTGCAGGCGCAAGGCAGGGAACAACCCAGGATGGGGCGCCAACCCATCGCT
>JAAGVU020000123.1:7470535-7489988 GCA_011763525.2 Mormyrus iriodes | reverse complement strand
AACCCGGGCGCAGACGTGAACCCCGATCCCAGAGGTGTGAGGCAACAGTGCTAACCACTGCACCACCGCGCCGCCCCCCGGTGGGGAATTATCGATTGTATATAGTTTCTGGTAAAAGGTTCTGCTAAATAAATGGATGCAAATTAGTTGCCCTGTGAAAACTTTTAAAGAAACTACTGTACTGTGCAAAGGTTTAGGCAGCCAAAGAAAATGTTTAAATGATGTTTAAATGATTTTCATGTTGGTGTAAAACTATGCTATTACGCCTGTCATAGTGTGTTAGCTTAGCCATTTTAAAACTTCTGCTAAAATCACCCGTTTTTGCAGCATCCATCCAATACACCCATGTATTTTTTGTCTCGACCACTAGCACACCTCATATAGCTAATCAATATCTCATTGACTTTTTAAATTGATTAAATTAGTTAATGAATTGAGCTGGTGGTGAAATTTAATAAATACATGGAGTGGCTGGGGTGCCCCTGAGGAGAGGCTCAGGAACTGAAGCAGTGTTCATATGGCCATCCAGTAAGATATCAGTAACTTTTTAGAAAACAAAAGAAATTCTTGCTAATTTTTGTTACTCTTAATTTGCATTTTGCTTTAATATGGAGTTCGCCAACCCTTTGCAGCTATAACAGCTTCAGCTCTTCTGGCAAGGCATTCCAGAAGGTTTAGGAGTGTGTTTATGGGAATTTTTGACCATTCTTCCAGGAGAGCATTTGTGAGGTCAGGCCCTAATGTTGGACGAGAAGGCCTGGCTCAGTCTCTACTCTAATTCATTCCAAAGGTGTTCTGTCAAATTGAGGTCAGGGCTCTGTGCAGGCCAATCAAGTTCCTCCTAACCAAACTAGCTCATCCATGTCTTTATAGACCTTGCTTTGTGCACTGGTGCACAGTCATGTTGGAACAGGATGGGGCTATCCCCAAACTGTTCCCACAAAGATGGGAGTATGAAATTGTCCAAAATGGCTCCATATGCTGAGGCATTAAGAGTTACTTTCACTGGAACTAAGGGGCCAAGCCCAACCCCTGAAAACAACCCCACACCAGAATCCCACCTCCACCAAACTACACTTGGCACAATGCAGTCAGGCAAGTACTGTTCTCCTGGCAACCGCCAAACCCAGACTTGTCCATCGGCTTGCCAGACAGAGAAGTGTGATTCATCACTTTAGAGTACATGTCTCCAGTGCTCTAGAGTCCAGTGGCGGTGTCCTTTACACCATTGCATCAGACGCTTTGCATTGCACTTGGTGATATCAGGCTTGGATGCAGCTGCTTGGCAATGGAAACCCATTCCATGAAGCTCTCTATCAACTGTTCTTGAGCTAATCTGAAGGCCGCACAAAGTTTGGAGCTCCGTAGCTACTGACTCTGCAGAAAGTTGGTGACTTCTGCACACTGTGCGCCTCAGTATGCACTGTCCCCGCTCTGTGATTTTATGTGGACTACCACTTTGTAGCTGAGTTGCTGTTGTCCCCAATTGCTTCCACTTTGTTATAATTCCTAACTAACTGTTGACCATGGAATATTTTGTGGTGAGGAAATTTCACGAATTGACACAGGTAGCATCCTATCATGGTACCACGCTTGAATTCACCGAAGTCCTGAGAGCGACCCATTCTTTCACAAATGTTTGTTGAAGCAGTCTGCATGCCTAGGTGCTTGAATTGCCTGAATTCAAAGATTTGGAGAAGTGTCCCAATATTTTTGGCAATATAGTGTATCTATATATAAGGGTTGTCTAAGACCTTTTGGATTATGCGCTCTGCTAAAAAAAATCTTACGGCAAATCTTATTTAATCTAATTTCTTTTATTTAAACAAGCAATTTTAGGAAATTAATACTGGTAGCTAATTTGCCTATGCATAGGGCTGCATGTTTGGGTTGGACCCAGCGAGAGTTTCTCTGACCTCCAACCTTCGATTTCCAGGGTCTCGCCTGGTGAACGTGACCAATGCCAGTGAAATGTCCACGCTGATGGTGGAGCCCGTGAGCAAGACTGCCACCCCCACCACCTACAGCGTCCCATCCCCTTTCTCTGATGCCAGCAAGGTGCTCAGCAAAGGGCCGGGCCTGAGCAAGGCCTTCGTGGGTCAGAAGAGCAGCTTCTCCGTGGACTGCAGCAAAGCCGGTGAGCTGTTTTGGATGTGCAAAACATTTGGTTTCCTTACACAAAGATAGTATGGTCAAAGCACAGGGTATTATCAGTTAAGCAGCCGGATTTAGCTAGAGTATGTTGCTTGTTCAAGGATTTCCGCAAATCATGCCTTGACAAAAAGGTGCTTTATGCATCTGCACCAGTGACATACAGCTGTATAAATATACAGTTTGCAACTATATACCGTGTGAGTCACCTTTGCATAAATAATCTGCTGAGCATAGGACAGGAATAAACCTGAACACATTCTCAAATGCGAGAGACAATGCCATCCTCCGAAGACCCGAATGCGGCGTTGCATGTTGCCTAGCTGCTTGCCCCCATGTGAGCAGCTTTGTTCTCCTTCCGTGTTGCAGGCAGGAACATGCTTCTGGTGGGTGTGCATGGTCCCAGCACCCCCTGCGAGGAGGTGTCCGTCAGGCACATGGGGAGCCAGCTGTATAACGTCAACTACATGGTCAAGGAGAGGGGTAGCTACGTGTTGGCCGTCAAGTGGGGCGAGGAGCACATCCCGGGCTCGCCCTTCCACATTACTGTACCGTAGAGGAGCCCTGATTGGACGAAGGAAACTGGGGAGGTGGCAAACCTGTATTCTCTTTTGGTTTTTGATTTTAAATAATCCCCACATGGAAAAATTTGCACTCGACTGTAATGTTCATGTGTAAAGTGAATTGATACCAGTCATTCGATTTTACATGAAAGATTACATGTACAACATTTGTCCCCTTTATGCCCTATCTGTGGCTTTTGTCAAGAGTATAAATTGCCTACAGTATAAATTGGCATTGGTCCCTTTCTCAAGGAAGTTAGATACTAAGTAATGTGATGATATGTATGTTTGGAAAATTTGTTTTACTACTGATGAATGTCCGCCTTGAGTTTCAAGGGCCATCCTGTCCAGTCACGTACACTGCTCAGGCCTTGAAAGGACTCCATTACTGTGTTACATATGTTAAACACCCCCCTTTGCTTTTTTTTTTACTACTGCATGAACTGGACCTTGTGTTTACATTGTATTAAATAAGAATGATGCTTCTTCCCAGATGAAGGCTAACAGGGTCTTGGCTACAGAATGTCTGTTTTTGGTGAACCTTGCTCTTCTGATCCCAATTTTCTGTGCCATCTACGAGATGCTGGAGGGAGTAGCTACTGGGAGCTGTGATGCCCCTCTAGCTTGTGAAGGTATTAACATTTGTTATCATCCAAAATAATGGCTACATGACCCACAGGTTAAATGTATCACTTTGCGTGTTGTGAGATGTATGACTGTGAACTGTCCATCTCCATTAAAAGATGGGGTTATAAATAGCTGAGATTAGCAGGTTGATTTCTGACTCTTGCAGCTTCCTGAGCAGTGCCTTCAGCCTACCTGTGTGGTCATGTCTGTTTCTGACAGTCGAGTGTGTCTCACTGAGTAGGGTCTGTAGCGCCATCCTCCCAAATTTAAATTACATAAAATCAGATTAGGTCAAATATTTTGGGGCCTTATAGGAGGGGGAAAATAAGATTAACACTAACCAGGTGACATTCTGATTTGCTCTATCTCCTCTATCTTTCATTGCATTGTCATTGCATTTTAAATGTAGATTTAACTTTGCATTAAATATTCTAATGGATTCTGTCATCTTGGGCTTACAGAAAACTGCTCTCCTGATTCATTTTCTGTGATAGCTTGGTGGAAACGTGTATGAATCCTCACGATCTTACTACATTAATGAGACTAGTTTTGATACAAAGTTGACTGGAAATATTTTGTACAAGATTGTTTTAAAAGACAGTAAAGGTGTTACTTACATTAGCCTCGTGTGCCTTACTGTGAAGTGCAGGCCTGGAAACTATGTACATTTTGGAAATCAAAGCAATAAACTAGAATAAAATTGTTAAACTGTAGTGGTGTGTTGGCTGGTTGCATGGGGAGCGGTCCGGGTTTTGAAGAGAGTAAACTGCTGGGATTTCCAGAGTGGCCTTTGTACTGGTCGGTCATTCCTCCGCTGAGGGGCGCCGACCTTTCACACAAGTATTGGGTTTCCATAGTTATGGTCCGAAATTCACTGAGAGTGGCTGCATTTTTACGAGAGTACAAGTGGAAAGCTTTCATGTAAAAGGACGCAGCTTCTCTCCAGTCATCCCATTTACCCTGACAAATCTACTTCCCTGCTTTTGGAAACTGATGGTTGTCCAGTGTCCTCATTACTTTGCTTCTGTCTCCTCTGAGTAGAGGGTGAGTAATACACACACTGTATATGCTGGGAGGTAATGGGCCAGCGTGAGGCCAGTGTGCCGTCTGCTTACCTGTAAGCCAGCTCTGTTTGGCCTTGGCCTGTAAATATTTTCAGAAGTCACATTTGCATCACCTTTGGTTACGGTTATTTTAACTGCTGACTCATCCTCGATTTGACTGGTATATGCAGTGAGGGGATTCGGGCAACAGTGCCACCACCTGGATTAGTAAAGACCTCGAGATAAAAGTCCAGTACTTTTTTTTTTGGCTTTGTAAGCTGACAAAGGTGACTTAAAAAGGGACTCAAAAGGGACATCAATGCCTTATATTAACTATGTTAAGTTTTAATTATAATCTTGTTTCTACATGTGAACATTCAAATTATTTCCACTAACCATAGTTAAAAGATTTTTAAATTATACACACACACACACACACAAACAATAATTATGAATTTAAGCTGTCTGACGTGTAGGAACATGTGTGTTTTGTGTAGCTCTCTGGGCTGCAGTGTGTGCACACAGGCCTGCTAGCAATCTAATCCACCGCTCATCGTTTTAGGCTTTTGTTTTTTGACCCACCCCTGGCCCCCATGACAGTAGATCAGGGTGCAGCAGCAGCTTGTGGAAGTTTCAACACCACCCTACATCCCCCCCCTCCCCCCGGGGTAACCATGGCGAGAACACAAACAGAGACACTCTCGGGTTCTCTGCCTGTGAGCTGTGTCGTGGCGTAACGACAAGAGAAGCAAGGAGAGCACGGAGCATCGCCGGATTAAAGGAGAGGACGCCAGCCTGCGGATGCGGGGCCCACTGACCACACAGAACCAGAACTGCTACCGGGAGCTCATCGAGAAGGAGGCTTACACCCGGCTAGCCTGGAAGATCAAGTATGGCCAGGAATATCCCAGCCGGATCGCTGCCACTTTCAGGGTGAAAAAAGAACCGGGGCTCCCGAAACTCCCTGTGGCCGAAATTATCCTGCCCCCTATAGTAAAGAAGAGGGACGTGCAAGCAGTCCCAAAGCCCAAGATGGAGTTGAAGCCCGAGGCCCCTCTCATGAGGCCAGTCACTCCAGAAACCAGGGAGGCTCTATACGACGGCATCTCCACGGAGGGGAAGGGCCGGGCCATGTATCTCAGGCGACGCCTGCGGAAACGTCCGGAACAAAAGTTTGACCATCCGCAGCTGTCATCCTGGGAATACGGCTGGAGACTGGGTGAGATGGATAGATGGAGGGATGAAAGGCAGTTTGAAGGAACAAGGATGAGTTTTGAAGAATGTCACCTAACGGTTTAAAATGATTTTTCTCTGAGGCAGGGATGTATAGATGGGAATTAAAAGTGTGTTTTTTTTTTTCCCAGGTGATTATGGGATTGACTACAGATCCCCAGTCAGTGGACGTTCGGGAATTGTAAGGAGCACGTTTTATGCAAGAAATGGAATATTTAACACTCCCTCTTCGACAGATTGGCTTGGATAAGCTCCAGGTCATTTTGTTAGTTGTATTTAAACATATTTCCTTTAACAAATAGTATTATATTTTGGTGTAGAGCCATTTTATGCAGTGTCTATTTTAAAGTGCATGTCTCTCAGTGTTATGAGTTCTTAAATTTGTAGGTATTACAAAAATTACAAACAAAAAAGTAAAAATTAAAAATTGTTGAATTAAGAGGCTACTGGCTCACACCAGTGAATGGTTTCTTAGCAACACTGAAACCCAAAGCTGGAATGTGCTGGTTCATAATTAACAAGCAGTGTCATCTTTTAACCCACTCTCGGTGCCAGCTTTAGCTCGCCTTATTTTCAGGGCTGTATAGCAAAGTACAAAGTTCAGGGTTACTCCTCTGAGATGCAGGAACGCTTTAATCTTTACTGCCCAGCCCCTTTAAGCTTAGACTCTTATTGGGCAATTGGGGGCAGGGTTTATCCAGTGAAGGCACCAGTCATGATGCCCCTCTTGCGGACTCTGCTGATTGTGAGGGCCACAGGAAAATGGTCACTGACTGCCAGGGCCTTGAGGAAAAGAATGGAAGAGCAAAACCAAACATAAGGAATAGTCCAGAACAACAAAACTGGCCCCTTTTGCATCATAGCAGCGGAGTCTGTGTCTCTCACATTGTAACTGATGGATAACCAGCAAACACTTGCATTCATTCATTTCTATTTAATGTTTAACCTTTCACGCATATTAACTGATGATCTATAGGTTATTGGTTAACATAGCTTCAAGTTTTGGAGTCTTGCAATTGAGTTACTTTTATGTTTTTTTTAGACAAAAGAACTTTGAATGAAACCCACTTGTTCCTCAGTGAGTCTGTAGGCAGTCCTGAAGTCAAACACCTCCAGTGAGTCTGGGCTGACCGCCTTAATCATGTCCTCTCCATGCAGGACCACTCTGCCGACAGAATGGAAGTGTCAGACGGATCTGTAATCAGTTTTAAACCTTTCTTCTGTAACCTAAACATGCAGCTGACTCATATTTTCACAGACTGGTAGTGCTGCCAATAAATTCTGTGTATGTGTCGGCAGGGGGATTGGCCAGGGATGTGGCTTAGTTCCTTGCATGTTCTCAAAAATGAAAAATAACTTGAACCAGCCGTTTCCCTCTAGAATTTTAAAACGTGAAGAGAGGTTTGAGAGAGATGAGTTTAATTTCTGATATGTCTCCCAATGAAGGGACTGCATATTAAACGTATTTCTGGAGCAGGAAGTCAGAAGAGGTGCTTGCCCTGTCCACTTTTCCACTCATCATATGCAGGAGAAGTAACCTCTTTCCTTAATTTCCCCTCAGGGATTCACAATATTCAGTCTATGCTGCCCCTAGTGGCCAGGGAAACACATTACCTATCATAGGCACAGTTTGTGGACTCCTTCACGGTGGTGTCCGTCTTGTCGTCGGTGAGCCACACAAAGCTGCTGTCTGACCGGAGGCGGATGTTCTTCCACTGCTTCTTGGCAACATAGCTGCAGGCTGCATTGAAGTCTCCCATGAAGATAAAGTTCTGCCAGAGGCCGGGCCAGACAGAAAGACGTGTGTCTCATACGTAAGATAGTACGGTGGAAAATGCAAAAAACCACAGGATTCCGATGTGCTTCTTAAAATTCCAAAATAAAGTATTATTACACTTCATGCATAAGCAGAGTGTCTCACTCGAGGATGAAAAGGTCTTTGGAATCACCCTTGATCATTATGAGTTGCTCTCCTGAAAGAATGGCCTAATGTGCATGTGTGACTCTGTACTTTAGGAGTCTGTGTGGTGATTGAAAAGTTGCTGGTTTACACTGCATGCCTGTCAGAGCAATGTCACTATTGGGTTCTTGAGCAAAGGCCTTAATCCCAACTGTGTTAGGGACGCCTCTGGACCCTGCTCTCAGATCCTCAGTTGTACATTGCTTTGCAAAAAAGCATCTGCCAAATAATTAGATGTACTATAAGTAAGATCCTTGGCAGGCCTGTTGTAGTGAGACCTACCTTGGACGTCCAATGCTGTCTCACATGTTGATATACATCATACAGCTTGTCAATCTCTTGCACGGCCACCTCTGGTGTGGTGTGGATGGGAATTATTACAAATTCCTTCACAGCTTTAAAAAAAAAAAGGGTGAAGAGGTTTTTCAGCTGACAATACGTTGACTGGTGTAGTTCTCTCTTCCATTGAAATAGGTCAAGCAAAATGTAGCCTACCAGTTTTGGGAGAAGAAAACCAGATGATGAATGGTTCACGGGAAAAAGCATCCTCATCCCCAATCCGCATGTCCGGGTACTGATATCTGGCCCTCACAGACACCAGTTTCCTTCTGTGTCAGTGGAAGAGAGTTAAACTGTCCATAAAGCTCAGTATCATATTTCTGTTTTTAGAAAAAGAACCTTAACTCTCAAGAAGAGCTGAGAAACCCAGTAAGAGGATGGCTGGAGGACATTCTGGAAAACATGTTTGTGTCCAGAGTGTTCAGTTACAAATCCAGCACACTGAAGAGAACCTCCATACTGTGTGGTTTTCTGGTTCTTGTGTGGCTCTGCAGGTTAGGATGCTGTGCCTATGGTAAGAAGGTTGCTGGTTCACACCCCAGGGTCAGCATGGTGATTTTACTAGTAGGCCCCAGAGCGAAGCCCTTATTCCCAATTCCTCCATGGACTGCTTATCGGCTTTCTCAAGAACATGTATCACTTTAGATAATTAGTTGCCATCATGTACTCCAGGGAATTCCCTTTAACTGAAAGCCATATCTCAGCAGTGAGAAGCCTGCTGTATTATTTGACTTGATGCTGAATAAGAGTCGTTGATTGACAAAGATATGACTCCTCTTATCACACATATGTGTTGCTGTTGACGAAGGTCTTTAAATCTGAAAGCTGAAAGTTACCTGTAAATAAATCCATATTGCTCCTTGTATGACTTTCTTCCTAATCTCTCACTGATTACATAATCAAACTCCTTCTTCTTTCTGAATCCTCTGTGGAAGCTGTGAGAGACGGTTATTTACAACAAGAACCTAAAATAAGCTTTGGATGGGTTATGCTTTTACAGAGGTCGTAGGCTACAGATTTTGGCACCTTTACCTGTTTATGTGGGCCACAAGCTGTGGAAAAACCTGACCTTTGGCATCTTTGATCTCCATAACGAGCATGATGTCACAGCGAATGATGCACTGTGGTAGAAGAACATGTTAAGATGAGCCAGTGTCCCACTTTCACACATGAACAAGCACAAAACAAATCTCCTTATAATGAAGAAGCGGCAAATTCCGTGCTATTTTGTATCCTTTTATTTAACACTGGAGTCACAAAAAGGTATTAGTAAAGAGGGATAACTTTGTTCACAGTTTTTCTCCAGAATTTCACAGATGTCTTGTAACCTCCTAATTTTATAAACAATAATAATTTTTATCATGTGGTTCGGTCTTTTGAAGCTATGAAATAAAGTGTGGTTTGTTACTGAATAAAATTAATGGTCATATGTGTTGGATTGACAGAATCCACTTTAATTGCTTCATCCACCAGAAAAAAAAATATTTGTACCATATAATTTTATCAGTCATTTGAAAGCCGTTAATTTTTTCTTGCTATTCCCTGTCCTAGGCCAGAGGCCTATATCACTCAATTAAACAGCACAGAGCAAAATAAAGGTTTCAGCCTATTCCAAAAGTTGCTCACCTTTGTTATGACCTCCAAAACTTCTGGCTTATTTAGTTTATTTTCCCCAAAGGACCTTATATTGAATGAACATATTTTCAGTGACGATGTTCCAGCGATGCACAGCGCCAGCAAAAACAGGAACGTGCACATCCCGGCTCTCTGGCGTCCTTGCTCCAGCATAAGCCCCGCTAAATGCAACCTTTCGCTTTTTCAGAGGAATTTCACTGAATCCGACAATTAGAACTCCGCCTATCTCATTTTGCCTTGTTATGCCCTGTTTGCGCCAAGGACGCTGTCATGCCCTATTTGCCAACAGAATGTTTGACTTGTGTGTTCATGAGTTAAAGTGTTAACAATCTGTGCAAGTATAAGAAAATTTTGTTCATCCACCAAATTCTATATATAAATTGAGCATTTTTCATCTTTTACATTTAAAAACACTTTCTTTCTAATTTAAAGTCGAAACACTAATGAATTATGTAATCCGTTCACATTAAAAAGTAATAGCAACAGCAAGCCTTCATTGAATCAGACCTATGCACTTTTAATTAGAACGCACGGGCTCTTTTTAGTCGGCATAAATACACGCCGCGCTTGCTTCCCCTTTAAAGGCACTGTAACTGTGTCAGTTCACTCGAAATGCTTAAAACCGGCGTTTGAATTGCTACAGCATGAAGATGTGTCGGTAAAGATACCTGTCTTTTGGAGACAAGCCATCCATTTCTAAGGCTTACACTTTTTTATTGAAAGATCCGGAGGCGAACAGAAGGTATAGTAACATAATGTCTATAAATGCATTAACCATTAAACACAATTTAGCTAGTGTGTATCTCATCATTGTAAAGCTTCATGTAATTGCGTGTGTATCTAGACAGAGAAATCGTCGGTGCTTGACCCTCATGTAGCTACAGCTACATTGCTAGCTCTTCTTTACTGTATGTGTCGTTTAATGTATTTGCTGTCATTTTCATTTATACGGAAGTAATAAGACGCCTCTAGGGAGATGCATTATTTAATAGACTTTCTATTATTAAATGTGAATTGTTACAGGAGAGCGCTACACAAGGAATAATTATCCGACGAAATAATAACTATAAATAATGGATTATGAATCATGAATACATTGCGTTCTTTTGATACACTAAATTGCCCTCCCTGCAAATGCTATTTGACGGTTTGAAGTTTCCTCACCGCAGTTACACCATGTCCCGAGTTTTTCAGTTTACGGTCAGGTGAAAAGCTTTTCCAGTTTTATAGATCACCCCCCTTAACCCCTCCACCACTGTCAGCCTGAGTAGTCCTTTATTTCTGGGTAACCGCACATTACACTTTAAGCACTGCATTGTTTATTAATTTAATATTTATGTGACGCAGTTGTATTGCTGCGTAAGCGTTCACCTTTTGACTGAAATAAACGGCCAGCTAATTTTAGATAGACCCGAATGTGAGCAGTGTGGACCGGAAACGTCACGGGATCAGGCACTTGACAAGCGAATGTATTGGCAAACGCACGGTGATTAGGATTCGTATTTTAAAGAAACTCCCGCTTTTCAGTATTACTGTACTGGTTGTCATGAGGAAATAAACTGTGGTTGGAGCTGACGGTCTAACAAGCACCCGTAAAAGATGCCAAACACACGATTTCACTAATGAACATGATGAATGAATGAGCGTTTGCTGTCTATGCTGTGGTGAGGTGATTGAAATTGAAACAAGATAAAAGCATCGCAGTTTCCTTCGGTGATGCAGGCGCTGTTTTATTTAGGCGGTCGGCCAGCGGTGTTACGTGTTTTACACATATACAGGTCCATTCGTTGCATGTTTTTTGAATACAGTTGTGATGTCAAAACTACACGCTGCAATTTTTCTTTGATAAATTTGACTAAGTTTGAATTTTTAAAGCCTATGACAAAACAAAACCATCCATCCATACATCGTCTGTACCTGCTTAACCCATTCGAGGTCACAGGGAGTCCGGAGTCTATCCCAGATGCTGTGGGCGCAAGGCAGGGGACAACCCAGGATGGGGTGCCTACCCATCACAAGCTGCACTCACACACCATTCACATCTTTGGCCAATTTGGCAACCCCAATTAGCGTCAGTATGCTTTTGGACTGTGGGGGGAAGCTGGAATACCCGGAGGAAACCCCACGACGACATGGGGAGAACATGCAAACTCCACACACATGGAACCCAGGCGGACATGTGAACCCTGGTCCCAGAGGTGTGAGTGATATCCACTGCACCGCTGTGCCACCCCCATCACAAAACCGTTATACTAATATGGAAAGCATATATTTAAATATAGGGAGAGCTCTGTGAACTTGGTCATAGCAATGACTCAGTTTATCTAGCCTTACAAGATATCACCATGGATGTTTCTGTGCAATCTGTAGCTATGTATCTAATGTATATCTTGCATAATGTTTCTTCTGAACAGTGGCTATTGAGGTTCCTTCCAAATTTAAGAAGTTATAGTTGTGTTGCCATTTTTTATTTGAATAACGTGAAGTCATACTTGTTTTTATTTTTTTCAGATGTTGTTAGATGCATTGATGTCCCTGTAATGCCTGTTTTGTGTCTGTGTGTGGTGGGGGGGGGTGTTTGAGTGCATGTGTCCTATGATCGACTGGCATCCCATCCAGGGTGTCCCTTGCTTTGTGCTCGTGCTGCCTGAAATAGGCCCCAGACTCTTTGTGACCCAGTACTGGATAAGTGACTGGATAGATAGCTATTCTGCTATTATTGATTAATTCAGCCAGTACATACACTGCGAGTTTTTTATATATATGGAGGCGTTTGTCCCATATGACCTTCAATGCTTTGATGTAACTGCACCTGGTGGCATGTTGCTCATCTGTCTCATCACTGCAGAATATCTTTGGGTTTCCTTAGGTATGAAATGAAGGACCTCTTAGCATGGGGGAGATTAATGCAACAGCTGCTGACTGAGTTCAGAGAGGATCGGGAGATGGCGCTCAAGGCACCTGAACACATTATACTGAACCTGAACACATTAAGCCTAACATGAACACATAAATTCTAACCTGACCACATGAACCCCAACCCTAAGTTGAACACACTGATCCTACCCTGAACACATTAACCCCAACCGTGACCTGAACATGGTACCAGCGCAGGCATACACTTTATACCCAAAGTAATTTATTTTTTTTAATAAAGAGTTGTTTGCTGTGTATATCAGTTTAATTAACAGATTTCTGAAATAATTATTGCTGGTGTTTGTGGTTTATATCCTTATTGGTGTAGCACTTGTAAAAAGGTGTAAGAATAATTGTGTTTAATTTTATTGTTTTTATGTTGTTCGCCTTTATCAAAGTTGTTGTCATCATGTCACAGAGTGTTTGTAAAATGTGTTCCAGTTCTGCTAACAAATATACTTAGCACAAAAAGTAAGGAAATTTGTGTTTGGTTGGTTATTTCTTTGTTAGGTAGAGGTAGTCTCTAATAAACCCCGCTCTGTGGAGGCGAGCATTGTCATCTTGGAGGGTAGAGTTCGGTCCCAGACTGTGGAGATATGAGATATGAGAGCCCACTGGTTGCAGAATCTCATCTCGATATCTCTCTGCATTGAGGCTGCCTCCAACGATGACAAGCCTTGTTTTTCCAGTGAGGGAGATGCTGCCCCACACCATCACACTGCCTCCACCACAAACTGTTACCCTATTGGTGCAGCAGTCGGCATAGTGTTCGCTGCATCTTCTCCACACTTTGACCCTACGATCCAACTGCCGGAGGAAGAATCTGGACTCATCGCTGAACATAACGTTCCTCCACATGTACAGGTTTCAGTGCAGAAAAGATTTGGCAAGTTTTTCATGGGCGCAACCCACATACTCTGCTGCTCAGCCCACAAATGCATTTTCCTTACAAATGTGGCACCATCTAAAGCGGAAATAAACAGGCTTTGCGACGGTATAAGATTTATTACCATGAAGCATCGTTACAACAAAGAAATCATCGACCAAGCACAAATTTCCTTACTCTTTGTGTTAAGTTTAGATTCAACAAATACAGCAAATAGATCATGGAATGACAAATCCATTTGGTTAGCCAGTAGGTAGGTAAGTAAATACCTTATATGTTTACTGTATGGGTCCCCAGGTGGAATTTATTTTTCTGTGGCAGGTCTGGGTAAATATAGCAGATCTAACAATGACACAGTTGTCACAGAATAACATTTGTAATTATAGATAATCCAGTTACAGACAATGATGTCTGTGTTTTTGCTGCAGGGGGGCTTTGGCGATGGACATGGATATGGTGAACATGTTTGTCATCGCTGGGGGAACACTTGCCATACCTATCCTGGCCTTCATTGCCTCTTTTCTGCTTTGGCCATCGGCTCTCATTAAGGTCTACTACTGGTAAGGTCATTGTACCTGATTGGCTAATTGCCTATGCTTCTAAAAGAGATTTGTGCCAAAAGACTTTGCATAAGAATCTTGAATTTTTGCTGTCCTTTCAGTCTTCAAATTGAATTATATTAATTCAATAGCAGTTTTAGTTAAATTCCTTTACTTCTTCAATAAATTTTAAGCTAGTTATTTTTTTCAAATTTAATCCCATTTTCCCTAACTGCTTACCTGATGGCGGCTCATGCTGAACCTGGAGCCTATCCCAGCATGCACAGCAGGCATTAAGCAGGGAACTCCCTGGTGTGTTTATCACAGGATCTACTCAGTCAGCGACAGAATTTAGAACCACATAATCTCAGCTGAGCTTAGCTTATGCCTATAGAGTATGCTGCTAATTAACATCACGTGCTAATTTTGACCACATTTGATCCTTTTAAAATTGCTTACAAACTCTGGATCTGAAATTATATAACTAAGTACCGCGTCCTGTCCAGTATATTTCCCTGCCTGCGGCAGTGGGAAGAGTCTGATTGGAGGAGAAACCAGTGGATGGACAGGGTGGTCCCACAAATTTATGGTCAGATTCCACTGACCTAGCCTACATTTCACTTCCCATAAAATTATGGGAAGTTTAAAATAAGTGTACAGAAACCAGACAGAGAGGACTTAAGTGTTAAGATTAAAGTCACAGACAGTCTCTCCAGACTTCCGGAATGAACTAGAAATGTCAGCTGGTGATGTAAAGTGGGGAGAAAGGGCTGACTTTCTCGGCGAGCCGCATGCATTTGAATGCATGAAATCATCTGAATATTATGTCATTTTGGGAGAAATGAATTGGCACTGCAGTGAATTTCATTTGTTACTGTTAGGTTATTGTGTTGCCTGGAATCATCACCCTTTTTACAGAAGGAGGCTGAGGCTGGAATATTTTACCATTTGATGTTTGTATGCACTTGCTACCTTTTGCTCTGGGGCAAAATGCATCATAGGGCTCTGTAAAGTTATGCAACTTGCACTGTGGACTTTGGCATGCAGACAGGAACAGGAAAATGTCCCATCTGTGTGTGAATGCCACTGGGTATCTCTGAGGTTCTGGGACTGCATTGCTGACATTTAAAAGGAATTTGAACTTGACCTTAACATTCAGGGATAATTAATATCCTTGAGAGAGCCAAACAGGTGCTGTTATATAAATATTACAGATATGTGTGACAGCATTCTATGTGTTATATGATGTTACTGCACCTGCATCAAGATTGAAACCCAAAGTCCTCTGATTGGGCATGTTAGCCTGTGACCCCCGGCGACCCCACTGTTGCTATGGGACAGGTACTGGAGGCGGGCCTTGGGGATGCAGGTGCGCTACGCCGACTGCAAGGCCTACCGCTTCTGCTACTCAGTGAGGGGCAAGCCAGGGACGCGGCCTACGGTGCTCATGCTCCACGGTTTCTCTGCCCATAAGGACATGTGGCTGTCCATGGTGAAGGTGAGGCTTCACATAGCACGTGTTTCAGTGACCCCGGGAATTGTTTGTGGCATTTCTGTGATGCGATTGTTCGATTGAAGGCAACGCAGCGCAGTGGTCAGTCTGGACCGAGCAACACCAATTTACTGAATGACTGTCTGCTGGCTTCCTGAACCTTGTTTGGACAAATGCTATAACAGAGGGCCTTTATGGTGCTACAAAGGTTCCTTTGATCCCCAGGTGAATCTTTTACTTGCAACAGGACAGACTTAATTAAATTGAATAATGAATTTTTGGACTGATGGGGGGGATGTTTTTGATGCATGTACCTTCTATTATTAAATACCTCAAAGACTGAAATGTTAAGATAAAATTTTGGATTTGGACTATTTCCATTAACTTATTGATTTACCTTGATATGCGATAGTTACACAATGTTAGGAACACAGGGGTATTTTCTGTATTGCGGGATCAAATCATTGTAAGAAGATAACAGTGTCATATTTCTGTAAACTGTAGCTCTTAAACAGACCCTACATGGTAGAGTGTGTCCATTTTTAAGCCCATGCTTACGTGTCTCTTTTCATAGTTCCTCCCCAAACATCTTTACCTGGTGTGTGTGGACATGCCTGGCCACGAAGGGACCACTCGGACCAACGCGAAGGACTACTCCATCGAGGGCCAGGTCCGCAGGATACACCAGGTGGGCTCTACACTGTGGTCTCGTCCTCCATAAATATGGGACGCTGGTAATCTGGAAATGCAAACTCCATACATCTTTACATAACCACTGTTCCATTATGACACCATTGAGCAAGTTTGTTGGTATTTAAATCCAAAGCTTTACCTGTTACCTGAAGCAGTTTGAGTACCTGCTCATGGATAATGAGAAGATAAACGGCAGTAAGATCAACCCTGAGAGCAGGGCCTGCTCAGATGATCAGATCCCGAGAACTAGCCTACCTGTTTCCATCAAGTCTACCAAATGGACGTTTGAAGAGCATAAACCCTGATGAAAGTCCTTTAATAACTGGACTTATAACCAGAAGGTTGAAGGTTTGAAAACCCTCTCTGGTGGCCCTTTAATGGTGTGTGGCTCAGTGGGTTAGGACTCAGCACCCCTAAACTTAAGCTTGCTGGTTGAAATCCTGTTGTCGACAAAGTGATTTTACCGTTCTGAATTGCTCTCTGGACTGTTTGACTCTGTTTTCTCAAATGTGCAACACTATCAATAAATAAATGTAGAATGCCTGAGTATCTATAAATATATGCATATATTAATAGTTATAAATGTAATATTGCATGAATATTGATAAATGTATCTTCGTACTAAACAGCTGGATTCGTGCAGCGCATGTTGTGGAGAAGCACCAGCAAATGAGCAAATAAAGCAGACATAAAGGCAGTTTAGCTGGAGCAGATGTGTGTCCTGGATGGGTGCTGGAAAAAGCCCTCAGGCTGAGAGGGCCAAAGTACATTAGCCTGTTCTCACAGCACTGCATTCCAGACTGAAGCTCCTGGAGATTCATCACCTGTGTTTATTAATTGACATAAATAATTCCTTTAGACCAGCATGGAGTTCCACATAAACTCTCTAAGGAAAGTCAGATTCGTCTATGTTAATGTCTTCATATTTGTTTATTGTGTTAAGGCTTGTTTTCCATCCATCCATCCATCCATCCATCCATTTTCTATAATCGCTTATTCCATATGGGTCGCGGGGGGTCCGGAGTCTATCCCGGAGGCTGCGGGCGCAAGGCAGGGAACAACCCAGGATGGGGCACCAACCCATCGCTGGGCAAGGCTTGTTTTATAATTTTTAATAATCTAAAGTTAAACCGAATTAAGCGTCTTTGTCTTTGCTCAAAAGCAGCACCGGCTTTCCAAGTAGAGCTTCTAAAGCTCTTAGTTAAAGCAATATAAGGCTGAAAGCCCCTGTTCAAATTCACATGTTTTGTACTGCACATTATTTCCATGACATTTCAATATTCTTCCAAAAGGGCATGATAGATGGATCCTGCTATCTTTATTTTCAAACCCTCATAGTCAGGATGATGCCTCAGTACATTCATCAAAGGAGGGGCTGTGGTGTAACAGCACAGACTTAATGAGGCCGTTCCAGGGCACAGGGCAACAGAGGACCTTTGGCCCTTCACAATATGCTATTTGTCAACCTGTCCTTTTGATTTTGTTCAACAGAGAAACAGATATGACTCCCTGTATTGCTGGATTCAACATAGCAAATTGTTGGGTTATTCTCAGTGTTGTAAGACAGCTATTTTGGCACTCATTTTGACACTTTACCTTCATAATACAAAAGCTTGTATCTGCTACCCCCCCCATCAGTTTGTGGAGACCCTCCAACTCAACAAGAAGCCATTCCACTTGGTGGGTACGTCCATGGGGGGCAACGTGGCTGGAGTGTACGCTGCCCGCTACCCTTCTGACATCTGTGGGCTCACATTGATCTGTCCTGCAGGTCAGTATGGCTTACACTGATCTCGAGAGAACAGAAGATGCTCATGGCTACATTTGGCTTCTCTGCCTGCATGTGCATAGCGCTGACCTAGCATGAAAAGTACCAAGCAGAGTGCAACTGATCAGATATCCATTTCCTGTAACTGTTTGTCTTATTCAGGGTCACGGGGGTCCAGAGCCTATGGGCACAAGGCAGGGAACAACCCAGGATGGGGCGCCAACCTATCACAGGACACACTCACACACCATTCACTCACAGTCACACCTATGGACAATTTGGTAACTCCAGTTAACCTTAGCATGTTTTTAGACTGTGGGGGGAAACCGGAGCACCCGGATGAACCCCCTGATTTGCCCTGGATTTTGTTTAGATACACAGACAACCACTTCTGCACACTGCAGTCTTATAGTGTCACGTTTCTTAGAAGTGTTGGTGTAATGCCTACATCAGTTTGCTCTCCTACTTGCTTATACAGTTGACTGTGCTGGGCAGACATTACAATGTGAACACAAACTAATGCATTACTTGACCTAATGCTGGTGATATATGCTAAATAATAACTGACATTTTACTAAAATTAACAGTTAGACTATTTTTCTCATTACTTTTATCAGTTATAATTAATGATCATTAATAATTAATAATGCCTTAGAAGTCCATCTGGATTGGGTTTCTCAGGTTCGACTCACCTTAAAGAAAAGGGATCTTTTTAATTTTATGTGACTAAATAATTTTTTAAGCCATTAGTGCAAAGTTACTGGCATCCTATCCAGGATGTTCCTCAACCTTGTGCCCTAAGCTGCCTGGGATAGACACCAGGGATTAACCAGGATAAGTGGTTAGAAGATGGATGGATGGATGGGTGAATGGATGGATGGGTGAATGAATGGATGGATGAGTGAATGGATGGATGGATGGGTGAAATCCTGAAATGCAACTTATTTTCCTCCACATCACATATAGTTTTCCCGCCTTTCTCTCCTTCAATGTAGGCCTGAAATACCCCAACGAGAGCCAGTTCATCCAGCACCTGCGGGATCTGGAGAAGACCAAGAGCATCCATAGCATCCCACTCATCCCATCCACACCCGCGGAGATGGAGGAGATGCTCAAACTCTGCTCCTATGTCCGCTTCAAAATCCCACAGCAGGTAAAGAAGGCTAGATCAGAAAGTTCTTCTGACCTGATCAGCACTTGATCTTTCTCAGCAAAAGTAGCTATCAATGTCTAATTCACATCACTTAACATGATGTCCTTTCTGTCTTCTTTCTCCACGCTAGATCCTTCAGGGATTGGTTGATGTACGCATTCCTCACAATGATTTCTACCGAGAAGGTAACTTACTTCAGCATCAGTTAGTTATTTGTGGTTGAAATCTGAATAAATAACCAACAAATGAATCTTTTGTTTTCTTTTGAATTTGAGGAAACACTTACAAAAATATACAGGTACATATGTTACAAAAGACTTAATAAATTGTTAGCTTCCCATTTCATGGTCATTAATTACTAATTGCATGTTTTATACTGGGGCGGCACGGTGGTGCAGTGGTTAGCACTGTTGCCTCACACCTCTGGGATCGGGGTTCACGTCTGCGCCCGGGTT
>JAAGVU020000123.1:7450881-7469824 GCA_011763525.2 Mormyrus iriodes | reverse complement strand
TTCCCTGCCTTGCGCCCGCAGCCTCCGGGATAGGCTCCGGACCCCCCGCGACCCGAAATGGAATAAGCGGTTCTAGACAATGGATGGATGGATACTTTCCCAAACATTCATCTCTTTATTTATAATGTTGATCTTTCTGTCTTTTCTCATGTCTCTGCAGTGTTCATGGAGATTGTAGGAGAGAAGTCTAGACACTCTTTGTATGAGAATATGCATTTGATTACAGCCCCAGTACAAGTCATTTGGGGAAAGCAAGATCAGGTAGATACTTCTTTAAAAATATTTAAATTACTGTAATTAGTGATAACGTTCATATTTATTTTCAGTCGGCACTTTGCAGAGAAATATGGGTTAACTCACGTTAATAAATCATTTTTAGAGCTTTATCTTAATAGATTTCTAGAGTTCACATACTCCTGCTTGGGATTTCAACTGATGACCTCGTGGTTGGGTTTGGTCCTTCCCTTAGGTCGTAGATGTCTCTGGGGCTTCAGTGCTGGCAGAAGCCCTGCCTGGATGCCAGGTGGATCTTCTGGACAACTGTGGCCACTCCGTCGTCATGGAGAGGCCACGCAAGTCGGCCAAGCTCCTAATGGACTTTATGATCACCCAGCAGAATGCCAGCAATTCCAGCTGCAAAAAGCTTTCATAAAACAGCAGTGGCAAGAAATTTTTTACAATAAATTAAAAGTGTTAAACACATAATAATATATTAATTAGATTCCTGATTGAATCAGCTCTCAGGGAGTTACCCCATATGCCTGATGTCTCATTATCTCTGTTTGTGTTGAGATGGCCATGCAACATACTGTGTCCACGTCTCAGTGGATCATTGTAAATGAGACGTGGGATATTTAAAACATGAACTTTCTTTTATCGCTTTGTTATTTTACCATGGTGCTCCTGATAATGCTCCTGTGAAGCCTGATTGTTCATTTTATTTGGAGTTTTGCTGTTATTCATATTTATTTAGCGAGTGACTTTCTGTACAGGCAGCACTAGTGCACTACTCCACTTTCTGATTCTGATACAATTGAAGCAAGTAACCTGCATCTCAGAGTAGCTATAATGCAAAGCTCCTCAACCAAAGTTTGTTAACTCACTGATGAATACACACCTCTGCTCTTCATCTGAAATTCTGTCAATTGGCTGCAGCACAAGTGTATATCTGCTTAATAATGTTATTGTCTCAAATAGACTTTAGGGGACAGCCCTCTAGGTTAAGATTACATGGAAATACATGTCCCCCTTAAACTAGTTCAGCTAAGTCACCTATGTGCAAGTAAATCTCCTACCTTCAGAAATACTCTATATGGGTGTGAAATTCGTGACTATATATCTACAACTACTTGTTTTTAAAGATTTTAATATTGAGATCAAAGGTCTGAATGTTTAATAACCAAGGGACTGTAGTTAACATTCAGTTCAGCAGTTTTAATTTGGAACTTTCAGACTGTGAATTTAAAAAAATAGAGAAGATTTCAAAGGATGGTTCTGAACATTATTGCAAGGATCTGCAAATTTCCAAACTTGAAGAAATACAACACGGATGATTTTGCAGAAATATTTTTACAGGCGTTACTGGCATATAAAATATTAAATCTAAGAGATGTAATGAAGGGAAAATTGTGATTCTTGACCTTGTTTAATTTTACATACACATAGACTAATTACTTTGCTAATTAATTTAGTTTGTTCATAGACACAATTTCACATGCAGAAACTTAGGAAGTATCTGTGGAAATTAATGCTGTTAGTGAATATGGTATTTTGCAGTTCAGGGCAGGCAAATACAGTACAATTTTTAGCATTATGGACAATCACTGTGTGCAAATATGTGCCCTGAGCTGGACCAGCATCCTGTTCTGGGTGTACCCCTGCCTTGTGACACGTTTCCTGGGATAGGCTACAGATTCACTGCTATCCTATACTGGGTGATGGTTGGATGATGGATGGATGGATCTCCTGCCAGTTTTATTTTCAAATCCTCATAGTCAGGATGATGTCTCAGTACATTCATCAAAGGAGGGGCTGTGGTGTAACAGCACAGACTTGATGAGGCCGTTAGCTTAGGGTCAGGTTACTGTGTCCAAAAGAGTGTTGTGACACTCCCCACACTCCAGTGTTTTTTTTATATATTGCAAAGCTGTTTAAGACAGCTTGTAGGGCAGAATTAATAACACCCGGTGCTACGATGAAGGTTTGCCACTGGGAACATCTTCGCGGATTGTACATTGGTGCAAGGGCCCCTAAAACGGCGTCCTAACTCGGGGGCCATATTGTATTGGGATGTATCACCACTAGATGACAGCAGTACGCCCCAATGCCTGACTCTATGTATGTGATTTCTCCCGAAGAAGATGCAGTTTTGTTTGCAATGGATTGTGGGTATGTAGGCCAGGCGAGTCGTTTTTACGTCCGTGCATGCTGTATTAAGAAGAGCGTTAGTGAGCCGCTGGGATATTTTAGTTCATTGAGGGTGATGTACAGTTTTTTTCCCCAAGTTAGATTCCACCTTTCTTAGTGCAGATTTGATTTCTATTATAAAAGCTCGTGATATTTTGATCAATCGTAATAGCTAAAGTTTAATTTGAAGTTGCAGCTGGTAAAAGTGAGCTTGTGCTGTCGTTTACCCTCGCACTTTGTTGCATAAATTACAAAGTTTACATGTGGATAAAAAAGGAGCACTAACTAAATTAAATGAAATGTTCACATTTGGAAAAACTACATGAAACGTGTTTATGCTGTCGTGTGACCACGGAGCGTTAGCTGGCAGCTAACAGTCACATCACGGATAGTTTTCTGTTTAGCACCCATGCATACAGAAACACGTTATAGGTTTAATCACTGAGTTTCAAGGGGCATATAACATTATAATGAGGCAGGTTGATAAAAGAGAGGAACCTGCAGCTTACGAACGGCTTGTGTACAAAAACGCATCTGAATACCACTACATGAAGATATCTCTGTAAGTCTGCTCAGATTCACCTAAAGCACCTTGTTCTTAAGTCTAACCCGACTGATGTAATGCATGTAATGTAGTACACATTGTGTAAATTAATATAACACTATTCGGGAAGTGCCTTGCATTTTAGAAAAAAATCGATAGAATTTCAGTGAAATAAAAAATGGTATGAAGTGTTATTTAGTGAAAAGACACATAAATGTCTCCAGTGGAACGAAATATTAACTTGCACAAAATATGTCGAATGAATCGCGGTTGGTGACTTTATCTTTAATTACAGAATATTTGAAAAAGAAGGAAAGAGACTTGAAGCGGCTTTTTTCAAGCAATTGATAATCTCCGCCCTCCGGGACCTCTACGGCGAGGTAAACACTGGATTAACTGCTTTCGGTTATTTCACTACTTCATTGTTATTGCACTATATAATAGTGAGTATACCGTATATTTAGTGCAAATTTGCGTCATTGCTTAAATTCCATTTTTTCTTACAGGGGTGCTAAAAATGCGCAAAAATAATTTCTGAAACATTTTAAAATGCATTGCAGATTGGTGCTGCCTTTCCATTTGATGTTTTGAGGTTCGACGAGGCATCGTTGACGGCAATTCTACGAGTATACAACAGGTTCTGTTAGTCATTTAATGTGTATATTGTTTATGCATCGACTGTTATAAAAAGTATCATTTTGGAATGTTAAGTTGCATCTTTATTTTCTCCAGTGGATTGGTGAAGTTGTGGAGTGCCCTGACATTACTGGGATCACACCAGAATGAGTCTTGCGCTGTTAGAGTTACTCAGGTAAATGCATTCTCGCCCATCGAATATTGTATTTGTGTGTTTGACTTTATTTTCCAGCAAAACGATATCAAAATCTTATAATTTTCTTAGTGTAATATACTCTACGGCCAGTAGGCGGTAGTAATGAGACACCACGCACCATGACTCAACATAAATGTGTCAAAACATGTAAACATGTCAGGGAAAATGCCAAGTTTTGTTTGTGATGTAATGTAAAGTTGTGATAAAATGTTGAGACCTTGTAGCCACATCGTGATTCAAATATTATTTGTTCTGTACCTTACAGGTTTCCCCATTTTTGCTGGCTTTGTCAGGAAACAGCAGAGAGCTGGTACTGAATTAAGTTGCCATACTCACTAAACCAAGCCAAGATGATGCCTCTCATATTTAGGGTCATACACAGGAATTTTAGCCACATTAACTGCACAGTCACCTCTGCCTTTGCCCGTGGAGCCCAAGGCGTGGGGCCGCATGTGCTTGATCGCAGGCACCTCCACGTCGGAGATAAGGCTTCCCTTACGAAGGCCTTCAGTGCTCAGGACATCGCTGCCTTTGCCGAGCTGACAGGAGACAGGAACCCCATCCATCTCTGCCCTGACTATGCGCGGACAACCTCCTTTGAAAAGCCCATTGTCCACGGTGTGCTGATCAACGGGCTTATCTCAGCCGTCTTGGGGACCAAAATGCCTGGCAGCGGCTGCATATTCCTGTACCAGGAAATTCGCTTCCTGGCACCCCTGTACATCGGGGAGGCCGTTTTGGCTGAAGCAGAGGTGAAGAAGATCAAGATGTCATGTGCCCTCATCTCTGTTTCCTGCTCTGTGAAAGACAAAGTAGTGATGGAGGGGGAAGTCATGGTGCTGGTGCCAGAGGTCAGGAATAAGGCCTGAGCGTCAGCATGATTGACTAGGGAAACAAAAGCCACAATGTTAAATGTTCCTTCTTTGTTTACGTTGGAAATAGTTGTTCCACTCCCAGTCTGTACCAAAAAGAATAAAAATGTGTGAAGTAGCTAGAATCTTAAACACTGTTAATCGTAGGATAAGGGCTTTTGAAAAGACTGAATAATATCATTGTTTGCATATATTATGAGATCCTTAATCGGGTTTGTGCTGTTTGGCTGTTTTTTTTCTTCATTTGACTTGATCTTTGTCAAACCACTTACTATCCATTTTGTGAAGTGTACAGCATTTCTAAAATGTGAGAAAATAGTTTGCATCACAGGAAAAAACTGGCCAACTATTTGGCAATATATTATAAAAGATTATACTTATATGACCCCTATTATGGAATTATGCTTTTCTTACGCAAGTAGCCGTTTTAGTTGGTTTTCCCGTCCTATCTTCTATTTCAGAAGGATCACTGAATAAATCACGTGTTTGGGGAATAAATGTGAAAGCGTAGATTTTCTGACCATCATAAACAGAATGCGAAGATCTAAGTGACATGACTTAAAACATTTTATCATCCACATCCGCTTACAAGGATTGAATATATAAGACTCATTTCCTGCCGGTTCCGTGCCGCGGTCCCGCTCGCTGCCAGCGCGCCGCGTTTCGGGCCGGACCTGGCCTGGGTTCGGCTTCGCACCTCGGGATCATTACGCGCTTCCGCTCAGCAGCTTAATGAAACATTACACGGCCGCCCGGAGCTCTGTCTCTCCCTGCCCCGCAGACGCTCGCAGGTCCTTCCCGGCACAGCGCCGTATCCGGCCGGGGCTGCCGATCCTTCTGAGCTGATCCCGCATACTGAAAGCTGCTGGAAACTTCCGCCGTTTTCGTTTTTTTTATTCTTCCCCCTTCTTTCTCTCTCCCTCTTTCCTCCTCTCTTTTCCCCCACCGGAATGGCGTTCCTGGACAAACCGTCGGCGGCGAAGCTCCGGCTCGACGACACGGTGCCGCTGACGGCCGTGATCGAGGCGAGCCAGAGCCTGCAGTCGCACACGGTAAGCGGCGTCGGCGTTTCCCCCTCTGCCCACCGGGCTACAGCAGGGCCTCCGTCCGCGGAGGAGCAGCTAAGCGGTGTCCGGGCGCCGCCTGCCCGTGTGTGTGACCTGACAGGCGGCTGGGTCGCGGTGCGCAGCCCGGGTTTCTGTCCGTGACTCTCCATCCCGGATCGCTGGACCTGTCAGTTGCCTGTCGCTGCGCCGTACCTGTGCGACTCGGGCTCGGCTGGCAGGTGACCCGCAGGCTGGCTTTTAAAAATGCCATGTTTTTCCGGGTGTTACTTGCATGTTTAAATGGTTATTAAAGCTTAAATGAACTGCCTGATCGATATTTGTAATTATCTCTATTTCAGTGCCCACATGACGTGGGCAAGATGATATTCAGGATCTTTCATTTTACGCTGGGTGCCGTATCTAGTATCCGGGTTTTGCTTAATTTATTGTGTGCTATTTAGTGCGTTGGTACTATTTTATGGAGCTATGGTGCGTAAATTTCCATATTGTCACAAAGGGTATTTCTCTCTCTGTTTCAGTTCTGAGATCGTGACTCGTGTTTAATATCTGAAGTGATGTGAAATCGAAACTGTAAAACTTCGTGTAGCTCTGTGTGTGAGAGGTTTGTAAATAATGATCATTGCTTTTGCACGTTCATCAACCCTGAATTTGCGCCCAGAAGGCCTGCATGAAAAGTGCTGATGTCCATATTGTCAGGATATAGATTATGCACTTATTTGGGAAGTTTTGGTGTTGCTGTTTTCCTGTAAAGCAGGATCCAGAACAGAAATCGTAGCTCGTTTTGTAAATATTAGCAAAATAGTTATGTTGTAAGTGGTGTAAGTTTTAAGTGTACCGGTATAATTCTCAGATTTTTTTTCATTTCGATTTTTTGTTCATAGTAACAGGATCAGACCAGAGAACCTTTGTGTTTAGGTTTAAATGATGTTTTTGTGTCAGCGAAATTGTCACTTTTGTTGAGGTTTCAGAATTCCTGTTTAGTCATGGGTTTTGACATAAAGGTCTAAATTAGGGTAAAGAAAACTGTAAGCTCCTGTTCCGTCCACAACATCCCTCATTGTCATTATTTGCATACTACTCTAAAAAGTAGAACTGCATTATGGGATATGCCCCCCAGCTAGAAATAAGCAGAATAAGAACTCATTCCTATTGGTATTACATATTGTGCGTTAGATGTCGCAGTACAACTTATAATTAAACAACATATAGGTAGTGTTTGTGAAGTGCTTATTCCTCGGATAATAATTAAAATTTTAAACCGGATAATTCCTCATTGTTTGGTAGCCTAATTATTGTTAAAATTCAACAAAAACACTTCATATACGATATTTGCACCAGTTTTGTTTACACAGGAAGGATGTTGATTTGGCCTGTGCGAACGACAGGAGTTATGACTCAGAATCAAGAGTAATTATTAATCAGGAAGAGTCATTCTTGACTGGGAATGTCCTTTGTTCCTTGTTATGTTCTCTGTATATAATCTTTGTGGTACACTGCATGCCAGTTTGGACTGTTTATTCCAGAGTTTCTGTCCTTTTTACTTTTTTCCCGATCCTGTATGTGGTAAACTTTAAAGGCAACAGGCCAGTTTTTGACTTGTGGAGTTACGCAGGCGATGTTTCTGGTCAGTTAATATATATGCCAGTATGATTTCAGCAAGCCTCCTCATTACGGGCTGGTCAGGTCCTGTCAGTGTTAACCATTTACACTTTGCTTGTGTTGCAGGCTGCCTTCCTCTACTGATAGCTATAGTGAACAATTCCCAGGTCATATACCAAAAAGAATGTAGTAAAGGGCACAGTAAAAGTCTGAAAATTGGATGTATTTAGGTGTGTGTGAGACTGAAAGGCTACACTGTATCACAAGCATCTGATGGCAGGGAGCAGCCCAGGCAGAACATTTTATGAGACCATTTAATTGTCATTGGCCACATGAATGCATGTGTGGGGTATATTTATCTTTTTGTCAACTTGAATGATTAAGAACTATTTTTTGACTTTCTTTTCCAACCAGGAATATATCATTCGTGTTCAGAGGGGTGTTTCTTCAGAGAACAGTTGGCAGGTAATTTTATTTATTTTTTTATGCTGTTTGGTATTTTAAGCTTTACAATGAGAAAACGTCTATTTTTGGTCTCGTTTGTGAGCCTTTTGCTGTTTGTGTGTCATTCTTTTGAAGTTACCTTTTGTTAATGAAGAGAGTCTTTACCTCAAAGTTAGTCAGGCACAATGTTCACTACAGTTGAGCTTTGTTCATTGTACCAACCGCTTTGGCCTAAATATTTTCAGGTCATAAGGCGATATAGCGACTTTGACATGCTGAACAACAGCTTGTTGGTAAGTGTCTCTCTCTTTTGCCTGTGATCTAGAACCATTTTGGAGGTTCTTTTGCCTTTTTTTAATTTCACGTACCCCCCAAACCCACATGGGGAAAATGAAAGCCTCTCCCTCTCCTTGCAGGTCTCTGGAATCAACCTGCCCCTCCCGCCCAAGAAGCTGATTGGAAACATGGACAGGGAGTTTATTGCTGAAAGGCAGAAGGGCCTGCAGGCCTACCTGAACTTCATCACCACACATCACATCCTTTCCAACAGTGAGCTGGTCAAGAAGTTCCTGGACACTAACAACTACTCTGCAAACTACACGGGTGAGACCTGAGGAGGGTAGATGGTGCCAGCAAGGTTTGCTGAATCTGTTTGGGAGGGTCGGCTCGGTATAATGGTTTGTATTATAGCCAAACCAAATCAGGGAAGGTTCTTATTCTGTATGGAGTGAGCTTTCTTAAGTGTCGGTGGTGTGGCACAGCAAGTTGGCTCGCTGTACCCATGATTGGAAGATTGCTGGTTCCATCCTTGGGTTGGCAGAGTGATTGTGCTGTTGGGCTCTTGAACAAGGCCCTTAACCCCCAGCTCCTCCTGTCCCTGCATTCTCAAAATAAAAATGTCACATTGGATAAAAGTGTCTGATAGATAAATTTAAATGTCATAGCTTTTGGATAGATTCCGTTATCATTGCTGCACATTTTAGATGGTCTTTTCTCCCCCTTCTTTATTTACAGAAATAGCTTTACAGCAGGTGTCCATGTTCTTCAGATCTGACCCAAAGTGGGAGGTGGTGGAGCCTTTGAAAGACATAGGTGAGGGTTTCCTTTTCAGCATGAAAGCGCCCTGGTGTAATCTGGGAACACGCAGGCATGCAGTTGGCCTGATGTAGATTTGGCAATGCCGTCATCTTTGTTTTGGTGAGGCCCCAACCGTTTCACAAGGCTTGGGGTTTCCTAGCATCACTTATAGAGTGTAGTGTTTTTAAATAAATAATAATAAAAAAAAAAAATTAGTTTGTTGAAATTGAAGAGCACATTTCCAAAATTCAGTCATTTTGTTGTGTCTCTGAGAATGACCAGTGACCTAAAGTCAGCCTCCACCGCATATGCTACAGTATTAGGAATCAAAACTCACCCAGTCCTCATGTAGTCCACCAAAAAAAAACTTTCAGTAAATTTCCAAAACTCACTAATTTCACTGAAATGTTCTCCGATGTATTCTGTGTGAGGTTTAGAAATTTGCTCTTCGGTTATTGCATACGCAGGCTTCTTTGGGGAACAGCTACTGCAGGGTTAATGTAAATTAAGGTATAACAGCTTCTGCTGTTGTTTGTGCATTAGGCTGGCGGATACGGAAGAGGTATTTTCTAGTGAAAAACAAAGAACAGCCAAAGGAACGACAAGTCTTAAGCTGGGTGAGTGCCGCTTAACCAGTACTGGTTAGCAGTCCATGTGCGAGTCCTCACTGTGTAAGACCTAACCCAGATCTACATTTCCCCATTTTTTTATGCAAGATGCAGATTACGTAAAAAGCTGCACTTAATTATGACCGTTTCTGGTTGCACTCTCAGCAGCTCTAACAAAAAAACTCCCAAGGTTACTTTTCACTCTGTCTTTGTGGTCAAACTTTATATTTACTATGACAAAGGATACTGTAAAACTGTTGATTCATTTTCGTACATGGGCGTTGCGTTGGGGCCGCAGAGTGATTTCACCACCGGGCCCTTGAGCAAGGCCCTTAACCCCCAATTGCTCCAGGGACTGGTTGACCCTGCTTTTATGTAAATTTGGATAACAGCATCTGCTAGATAAATATATAAAAAATGTAGATTTGAGTATTTGGCCTCATTTGACCTCCAGTTAAAGGCAATTTGTCTTAACTGCACTAGGTTGACCTGGGTCCTGATAAATTCCTGTCAGACAAGGACCTTCAGTCTGCGATGAAGCTCCTTCCCACAGTCTCGGTAAGTGCCGGCTGACTCACTCATCTTTTCCCGTCCTTTATTTCCCCCCAAACCCCCTGCTTAGGAGCCATGGGTACTTGAGCGTTTCAGCAGAAGACACAGATTACACTTCAGGTGTGAAGAAATTTCGGTGGGGCTCGGTGACGCCCAGACAACAGCCGGGAAGCTGTGTGAAGCTGAGCCGTTGCGGTGGTGTGACTGTGCCGCTTTTTTCAGCGACAAAGGCTTCACTTATTCTGCATTCTGCTTTTGTCCTGCACCAGTGTTCATCACACTGCTGCTGTTTCATGTCTGTCTTCAAGGAATTATGGGAAAGTGGGCCATGAGTCTACTGATACCTTAAACATGAGAATAAGCCCACTGGACAAAGACAGATTGTATATTGTATTATATAGGTATTTATATCATACTGTTTGCTCTTGTATTGATTTGAACAGCTCATCCGTCAGGTCAGGGGTGGCGAACCTGATTGAGAGGTCATCCCAAAAACTTGCAGTCACACCGGTTCTCCAAGGATCAGGTTCGCTACCCCTGTGTTAGGTTCTTGCTGTGTGTGGCTCAGTGGGTTAGGCCTCTGTGCCTTAGCCTCTGCAGAATAATTACATCTCTGATGGGCCCTTGAGCAAGGTCCTTAACACCCCAAAATGCTCCAGGGCTGCTAGAAAAATTCTGATCTTGCACTTGGACCCTAAGCTTCACTGTCAACTGTGGTCGTGACAAAGGAGAGCAAGTTGGGATATTCAATAAGAAGCATTCCACTGTACCTGTACGTTTACTTGTGCAAATGGCAAATTAAGGATCATTTCATCATTGTATTTCAAATGTATTGTATAGCTCTTGCTCCGACATGTAACTGTTACTGATTACTCTTTGGAAGCTCAGCCTAGCCACAATTATGCCTGTTTGGCTCCTTGACAACCATATCCTTTTGATGCACTATCTGCCTCTTTTCTACATCACTTTGGACAGAAGCATCAGCTAAACAAATAGATGCAAATATTCCGTCTTCTGGCACTTACCACATGGATTGTTTTTCCCTTTGGAAAAAGTCCCGAATTCCTCTTCTGAAGAGAACCGGTGACCTGGTTTACTGTTTGAGATCTTCTGTTGTCTTTCCCCTAATAGCTTAACTGCACCAAGTTAAAACACACTTCCCTTTTGAATCAGCCCACTTTATTGATTTACTTTTTCCCTCCCTTCATTCTTCCAGAATCCTTACATCTTTCCCGTGACCTTCGCCAGCGCTAGCGAGTCCTCCGCCCTGCTGATCCGCGTTTTTAGTGATAAAGGCACGTTACGGGATCACATGTGTAAGGTAAGGCTCTTTCTCCGGCTTTTCGGACACGTGTGACACCCTGTGTAATTTTTACAAAGTAATCCTTCCTTGTTTGGGTTCCTCTTCTCTGTGTCGATCACCGCTTTCAGCTAGTGCTGTCATTTTTCTTGGCCAGGCTGGAGCGTCTGACTCGCCTGGCCAGCTCTACATTTGCATGTGTGATTATTTATTGTTCATCTACTAATAAAGTTGAGATCTTTTTTTTTTTTCCCCCAGTTTTTTTTCATGTCAGCATCTCATGTAACACTATTTTTGTCCTATTGTCCCTCCCCCGCCCATGCACCTGTCCCCTCCCCTGCAACTATGGCACAAGAACCATGTTCCTCAGAGCACACGTAACAATACAAATTTGGTACTCCAAAATTGTGCATTTGAATTTACATTTGCAAAGGTTAATCATTGTACTCAGTTGTGTTCCTGTGTGTGTTGTCCTGGGGGGTCACCAACCAAGTTGTGTTGTCATGTGGTGGGCTGTATCAGTGGCTGCCCCCCAACCTCACCTGACCTGAATTGTATTACATTTATCATGGATCTATAGTGTCTTCTAAAAATGGTGGACCTTTCATGTATTACTGTGGTTGTTCTTGTCATGCATTCTTATAAATGTGCTCCTTAAAATGGGGCATTTACTCATTGGGTATTAGTGTCTCCACTGGCTGATGCACCTGACAATCAAAAGCAATTTGGTGTTTTGATGACTTCCTCTGTTCGACAGGTAAAGCCCAGGGAGCCCTTCATGAAGAAGTACTGTAACCCCAAAAAGATCCAGGGCCTAGAGCTTCAGCAGATCAGGACGTTTGGAAGGCAGATATTGGAGGTATGGTAACTATACGCACTGTTATCCCCATATTTTAGGGCTGAATGACTGCATCAGTTTCTGGGTTGTAATATCATAGGGGTGTTTCACTGTTGCTTGCTGATTTAGTCTTTCCTTTATCAGAATTGTTTGGTCAGTGTGGCTTTTTCTGAATATGGATAAACTCCAAAAAATACCGGCCATGTAAATTAGTCTGTTGTGCTAAGAGAAAACAAACTGATTCTGTGTCCGTCTTATGTAATGGCTTCATGTTCCCCTATTTATGGTCACGAACATACTTTCCACAAAGCATGGCATTTCAGTCTTATCTTGCATTTCATCAGTATTTTGTCTTCCCAAACATCAGCCTTGTACAGATAGTCTGCTCCAAGTTACAACCGGTGATAAATCTAGCATGGCATCACCATGTCAAAACTTGGTTCGAAATTAACTTTATCCTTCCTAAATTCAGGTCCTTAAATTTCTTCATGACAAAGGAATCCCTTACGGACATCTCCATGCTTCCAACGTCTTGATAGAAGACGACACGTGCAAACTCCTGGACATAGAAAACTCATTGCTTGGCCTTCCATCCTACTACCGATCATACATCACCCAATTCCGGAAAATCAACGTAAGTTACTGCTGATATTAACTGTTAGCTATTCGGGGCAGCACGTGTCCCAGTGGCTTAGGACTCTGTGCCCATGATTGGAAAGTTGCAGGTTTAAGTACCATGGTCGCTAGAGTGATTTTCACAATTGGGCCTCTGATCAAGGCCCTTAACCCTCAAGTGCTATAGGGACTGGCTGACCCGTCACATTGGATAGAAGCATCTGCTGAATAAATGTAAAAATGTTCAAAAAAAAAAAGCACAGTGCCTAGAGGGGGCAAAAATGTACATTGAATAAAAGTGTCTGCTAAATAAATGTAAATTCTTTTAGCTAGTAATAACAGCTGCAAGTGGATGCTGTGATTTTATTCTTACGTACTCGTACATACGTGGTAATAGGCTTCATATCAATGCTGACACCATCATATCACGTTTGCTGTAATTTTGACCATTTCAGACGATAGAGAGCATCGACGTGTATTCTTTTGGACACGTGCTGTACGAAATGACATACGGGAGGCCTCCCGACGCAGTGCCCGTGGACCACTTCCCTCCTGCTCCTTCACCATCTGTGGGTCGGTACAGACTCTGACCTTCTCGCGAATGTGGTTGTAGTACAGGTGGAGGGTCGATAGTAAACATTTGCATTCAGTCATTGTAGAATGATCCCCAAACTCACAGTGCTTCAGAAAGAGAAAAGTTTCTGAACTGTGCTCTTTTACGTGTTAAAATGGTGATAAAGTGATCAAGTTGCATTCATGGTTATGGACTCTTTACCCTTTTAGCATGAGGCTTTCAGCAGAGGAATATCATGTCATTTAATACAATGAATGCCTCTAACTAACTCCCATCCAAAACACAACTGGTGCAGTTGAGTTTTGGAAGGGGAACCAGCTAATCAAACTGCTGGCCTCCAACAGCACCTGTTTAAATAATTGGAAAAGCCCTGTTTCCTCTTGTGAATTTAGCCTTTAAAATAAGTGACCTCTTCTTAGTGAAGGCCAGGCTGTGTTACAGCACAGTTGCAGGTTTTAACATTCGGTGCTTGGTGTTGTGAAAATGATTTTGTCAACATTTGGTGGATTCATTGGGGAAGGGAGGACCTTGGAGTGTCACCCAACCTCCCCTCTGTTCCGCTCAGTGTCCGTGCTGCACTCCATCCTGTCTATGGAAGCTTGCAAGACCGGGATGCCCACTGTTGGCCAACTCCTCCAGACACCGTGAGTAACGACCATGCTGTGGTTTTGATGATGTCGACATGCTGCACTCCTGCTGGTGATGCCTTCGTCTAGTGACATCCACATCCCTGTGACATGTTCATTAATTCCCTCCCCCACCAGATTGTTCAGTGATATTCTGCTAATGAATTCTGAGAAGCTCCAGTTAAAGGTAAGGGACTGGCCGGAATGCTTTTCCCCCATTTTAAACACCACCAATAACAGTAACCCCTTCACATTGGCGCATTTTACACTCACGGTTTCGGTTATTGGTGAGTTGGTCAAGAACAATTTTATGGTAATATCTTTGGAGCTTGCTGAAAGATCGCAGAAACTCGCAAACAACCAATAACCCTGAAAATAATTTGGATCACGTAAAATCACATAATACACAAATATTAGTAATACATAATAGTGTAAGTGCGTACTATATCTTTTAATATTAAAAGTTTTGGCTTGGGTATGACGCGCGTCTTTGTCGCGGCAGCCAGCCTCACTCCCGTCTTAGCTGTCTTTGTGGCCGTGTAATCTGGCATTTCTTGCAGTAACTTTTAAACTTTTTAGTGCCATTAATTTTGTATTTAAATTTCCAAAATGTAGTGCTCCAAGTGTAGTCAGTAGTATCTTTGTACATACAGGGGCATATTTATGTTTGTATATTTATATAAAAAGTAATTTGACATGCAAAGTGTACAGTACTGTATTTTTTGAAATTGGCAATAAATAGACATTTTCTGTTATCGTTCAGTCTAACAGACTGTTACAGGTGGAGGTTTGGGGTGCCCAAGTGTTATTTGCGAATTGTCATATTTTCATATTTGATCATACGCCCCTAACCCTCTCACATGTGAAGGGGTTACTATATAGCTTTTAATGTTTTTTCCGGTATGAGACTGCAAACTCTAAACATTGATATAAACAAGCTTTATAAACATGTCAAATTGCAAAATAATGTGTGAATTTTTCTCTGCTGTAGATTACAGCCAAACTGAAGGACGCCTTGAAAATTGCCAAAGAAAGCTTAGAAAAACGCTTGCAGGAGGAACAGAAAGCGGTCAGTGTTTCCCCACTGCGCCGGACAGCGATCTTAAATCCTCTCCAAGTCACACTCTGATGTCTCCTGGGTGCTGCTTGTATCCACTTTTGTGTTTATGGAGCTTTGTGTGTGTATCGTGAATTCCATGAGCTTGATAGGCAGCCTAGTATACGGAGGGTACAGTCGGGTGAGTGAATGGCCGCTCTCCTCTACAGATTCATCAGCACCGGCGTCTGACCAGAGCCCAGTCACACCACGGGTCAGAGGAGGAAAAGAAGAAGAGGAAGATCCTGGCCAGGAAGGTCTGCAGTGAATCTCTTCTGACAGAATAGGCCTCTTTGTGGCTGCAATATATTACATCATAAATTATACATCATAAATGAATTGTTTCAGAAATCCAGGCAGTCGGCTTATGAAAATGAAGAAGACCTTTCTGCCAAATACAACAACAATTCTGGTACGTTGTCCAGGGCTACCAGGTCAAAAGGGTATGTTCTTGAGATTGAAGTTTTAAGGGCTGGGCTTTGAATGCATTTGGTGCAAAGGAGGTAAATGTAAAGGTTTCATATTATCTTTAACTCGGCACACGCCAAATGAATGTGGCGGTAGCTGTGTATTATTTTGAGGGGTGACTCTTCTGATCTTATCAGGATCAGAAAATGTTATGCAGTACTAACATTAGTTGTTGAATGTTTACAAAGAAAATGAAATGCACTCCAGGCACATTGTTCTGCTAAAGTTACACTCATTTCTGTGGCAACAAGTCTGGGGTCTGTGAGTTCATGAATTTCAAGTCTCATTTGTCATCTGCAGTGTTGTTAGTCACATTACTTCCTTGTGTGTGTGTGTGTGTGTGTGTGTGTGTGTGTGTGTGGTTTTTTTTTTTTTTTTTTTAAGTAGGGACCTTTATTGAAATGATTTAAATGAAATGGGCTAAAGGAAGTTATTGTATATCCATGGAGTTTGTTTTATGACTTGGTGTAATGACCCATATTGGGTTTGGTCTCGAAGAACCATTTCAGTGAACTTTTCCTTATGTAAGCTACTGACCAGTAGTGGGGTGCAGATTTTTGATATGATGCAACAGAGCAACAGATGTCCCCCTTCTTTTTAAATTTAGCTGAATGTTCTCCACAGGTTCAGGTGCCAGCTCTCCTCCGACATCACCTTCATCCCCCACCCCTCCCCCAATGACAGGTAGGCCCCTGGGTAGTGGTACTGTCTCTTCCAACCCCTCTATGTGGACGTGTGACGATTCATGCTGATGTTCTATGTTCAAATCAGAAGCATTGTGGTTGCTTTGTGCATAGTGTCACCAATTATAGACAGTGACTAATTTAAATCAACTGTAGTCTGGAAACCCAATCGAGACTAACACATTTGTAGAAGATCACATCGACTGCAGAAATAATGATTTTTCTGTAGATTAATTTTCACATGATTTTTATCGTATTATATTCTTTGATCACATGTAACGAGGTGATTTTGATTCTCCATTTTGACTAATCAGTGACTGAACATGTGATTTAGATGGACATTTCATTCTGATTCTATTAAAGTTCAAATGACCAGTAATGTTGATCTGCCTCTCTTTCCCTCCTCTGCTCTCTTCAAATTAGAGCATGCTCCATTTTGAACGTGTGGGTAAAGTAAATCATTACAGACTCTTCCCAGCCTTAAAGCTGCAGCACCCTCTTTCAGTAGCAGAGCTCTGTCCCCATCCGTCGCCTGTCTGGGCTTAAGCTGCGGATGCACTGACTGCCTTTTTAAAAAGAGATGGAGGCGTGAAGTAATTCTTGCAGTTGCATTTCTTTAGCTGGCTGGACTTCTGCAAATTATGCTATAAATTTTCTCAGACATTGTCTATACGTGGATTATATCTGTTTGTGGTCTATTTAATTTCTCTGGTGAGAATTTGAAGTAAATTGGAATTTTACCGTAACAGTAAATTTATTATTTGGCTGACCTGTTAAGACAGAGATGCCTCCCTGCATATTGCATCGAGGAACAATGTTATGAAACCATATTGTAGTAATTGTAGAAATTCACTGGTTACTACATGTAAATGTCATGCATAATTTGGTCCCTGATTGGATAGCCCCACCCACATATACAAATCAAATTATACTGATGGGTTGGTCAAACCTGCCAGCTTTTACAGATAATGTTTGGCTGTTCATGCCGCCGTCTTCAGGACATAAATCTAATTGGTCAGTAGTTATGTTTGCAGTCTCTACTAAATCTTTACTTTTGCTTCATCTCTTTTGAAAACAAAAAGCAATTTTCAGACCTGCTTTGAAAAAGGTTCAATGCACCTTTAAAACGCCACAGTCTGAAAAATGAACCACTTGGACATACATTTTTAAATGAGTTACGCCAAATATTCCCCCCGTAGAGAAGCACACGGGAGTCTGTCTCACTGTGTGCTTCAGCACTGTGCTCCTGTCCTGGCTGTGTTTTGCTCGTGGTCGTGTCCTTGTCTATGTGCTGAGGGGACAGAAAGTGGGTGGTGGGGGTGAATAGTTAAAGGTAATGTCCAACGCAGCGCAGCTCCGAAATCATGAGTCTGTTCTGAGTGGTATAATACAGCACTGCACTGATCGTCTCTGTCTGTCAGGTGCCTTTGAGTTGCTAGTTGCCAATGTTGGGGACGTTGAAGGTGAAAACTGATAAATGAGGGTGAAATTTAGTGGGGAATCTTCTAAGATGTTGACAGGAGATGGGCATTTTCCTTGACTTGTGCTTACTGCATGCCTTTCACATTTGCTTTGTTGATCTGTCTTTTGCATGAAACCATTTAAAAGCATTTAACCTCCATAGACATGTTGAGTTCAGTGCTGTACGTTTTAGCTGGGTTTTTGTTGATTTCTTTCAAATTTGAGCTTGTTTTGATGCTGTTCTTCTGTCATTCAAAGGAGACAATATGAAACCCAGGTATAAGTATGTTTTGGGAGTCATGGATGTTGCATTTACTGGATCCCGCAATCATTTATTTCCTTGGCTAATGTGAATCTTTCGCTTGAACAGCGCTTATCTGAGGACAGAGAAGAGAATCTCTACTCTCTAAATAGAATTTGAGTTCTCTGGGCTGATAAGTGGGGAAATAAAAAGCTACTTGAAAAGTAGGACCTTATTCCAGAAAGTAAGAACAGATTGTCACAATGGTCATTTCTGGGAACTGGACAGCTGGCAGGCGTTGAATTTTTTAGAATATTCTAGATTGCCTGCGGCTGGAAGCTGAAGCAAAAGTAGGTCTTGTGGCAAGAAAATGAACCAAAGTGTAAAGTACAGAGGCATTTACCGGAAATTTCACAGTTTACAGTGACCTAGTTGAAGCCGGAACCCAAAAGAATATTGCAGTGGCATATAAATAATAATGAATATCCTGCCACGGTCTGCTTTCTTTCCTCTTAAGCTTTTTGGCTTTTTGTTCCCTTACGTCCATCTAGCAAATGTCTATTATTTTTTTTTTTTTTATTGTTTCCGTCTTCTATCCGTCAAGAAGGTGTCTGTCTGTCACTGCCCATGCTCACAGAGATCAGTAACAAACCCAATGTTTTGTGTACACGCACGCACGCACGCGCGCGCACACACACATACACACAGACACACACACACACACACACGTACGTACGTTTGTATTCATAACCCTAATCTCAACAATGACAACCCTAACCCCTACCCAGCCCTAAATTTCAACTTAAGTAACTAAACAAAAGCAAGAGTTTTGGCATTTTTAGGTTTTTGATTGCAATCACAAATTTTTGTAAAATTGAGTTACTGGAAAAATCTCCCCACAAGATTTTATCACATTATGGGGACATTTAATCACTCTCTCAGATGCGCGCACACACACACACGCACACACACACACACACACACACACACACACACACACTGCTCCTCAAGCAATGATAAGAAAATCCTTCTTTAAAATT
>JAAGVU020000123.1:7368280-7390456 GCA_011763525.2 Mormyrus iriodes | reverse complement strand
TTTCTATACTTTTACAACATAAGCAATTAAGAAATAACATGTATTGTCCAGGAACAAAATTTGTGTTACATAGTGTAGTTGGCCGATACAATCAGTGCATCTCTAATACAACCTGCATGTATGTTTGATAAGTGCATATGTTAGTGCAAGTAAGGTAGGAATAAATGCAATAAATACAGTACAGCACAATAAGGACGGTGAGTTATTTAAAAGAATGAAATATTGTGTGGTAATGGAGGGGGAACAGCTGGGCCAGGGACCTGGGTCAGCTTGTCAATAGAGTGAAGGATTATGGGAAGACACTGTTCTTGTAGCTGCTCATTTTACAGCGCAGTGATCTTAGCACCTGCTGTAGATATATAACCAATATATAACCAAGACATGCTTTTATGCGCACACAACATATAAAATGAGCTGTTTACCGTCTTGCATGGGTTTATTGGCTCGCACTGGTGTCCATCTCCAGAATAACCAGCCATACAGCTACATGCAACCTGTGAACCATGGAATGATGAGTAAATTATGAAATCATATTGCTCTGAGAAACAAAGCTGATATAGAAATCTCCCTTTTGCAACCGCATTAAACGTGGTGCCTTTATGAATAAGTGAATAACACACTAAAGGAGCGTGATTATGCGTCTGAGGACCCATCAGTAGTGCATGGGTTCGTCTCACCTGGTTCGGCCCAGTTTTGAGGCAGCCTGCGTTTGTGTGGCACCCCCCATTGTTCTCTAGACAGCCGTCGATTTCTGTGGACCAGCACATAAACAGAGAATCGAGAATTTTGGCTCTTTGCCAAAAGGCTCAGAGATTGTGGAGGTTGTAGGATATTTTTTTCTTGGAAAAAGCAGCAATAATGTGGACTGTGGGTTCCCGAGGATTGGGTTGACAGACACTGTACTAAAGCATTTCAGGTCTGCAAATTTGTTAAATATGATTTATTTGTTTAGTAGATACTTGTATCTAAAGCAATGTACAACTTAAAGGAGGATCAGATAGTCTCTAAAGCAGGGGTGGACAATCTTATCCTCAAAGGGTCAGTGTGTATGTAGGTTTTTGGGATAACCTTTAGGTCAGCTGTTCAAACCCAGGTGTGAGGACTCTTCAGTAAATTAATCCTCCAGTTAATAAGCTAATTAGGGAGTTGCTGTGAAAACCCATACACCCAACAGCCCTTTCAAGATAATATTGCCCACCCTTGCCCTAGAGCAACTGGGGCTTAAGGGTCTTGCTCAAGGGCCCTGCTCAAAGGCCCAATGGTGAAATCACTTTCTTAACCCTGGGGTTTGAACCTACAACATTCCAATCACAGACACAGACCCGTATCCCACGGAGCCACATACCATCCCCAAAATACTTCAACTGAACAACAGTGGATCTGTCGCCTCCAAACATGCGAACTTCAGCAGTCCCAAGGTCCTGGGCCATGGAGCCGCTGTCCGGTCACACAGGGCCGAGTCACAGGCATGACTCACCCAGACAGACGGTCCCGTCCCCCGAATAGCCATCAAGGCAACTGCAGATCCGCTCCCCTGGCAGGGTCTTCATGCAGTTAGCGTGCGGTGAGCATCCGCCGTTGCTCTCCACACAAAGGTCAATCTCTGCGTGATAGATATACACCCACCAGCCGCCACCTTAGAACCGCTGCTCTTAAATACAGCTGCCATTGCCTGCCCTGACTGAACTGCTGCTCTGAAAAGAATTATACTGCCCAGTCACTGTATAATAAACAATACACACTGTAGCAATTTGAATATGGAAGTCAAATATAAAATTAAATTGCTGCATTATGTTGTGAAATTTAAAATGGTGGTAATTCAGGAATCACATTAGGATGATGAAATATAGGTAGATGAAAGGAAGCTGTATTTGCACACGTACATTATAATTTGTTAGTTTTCACATTTCCCATCTTGTGCTCCTTTTTTAAGACATACACACATATAGAGGTGATAGTGAAGCCTGGGCTCTGAGTGTAAGGTCAGCCATTTATCCAGCGCCCCTGGGCTTTTTTCAGAAAGTTAAGGGCCTCGCTCAAGAGTCCAAGGTAGACGGGGCTACTCTGCCGAGCATGGGATTCAAACTGGCGACCTTCTGATCACAGGCACAGAGACTGAACCCCTTCAATTTTGTGTTAGTCAAAGCAGGAGCTTTCAAGTGTAACACTAAATTCCAAAGGTTATAACTTGAGCTCACCTTGGCAGGAGGTTCCGTTCCCCTGGTAACCAGCCATACAGGAGCACGTAGGAGGGAATGTTGGACCGTCGGCGAGGCAACTGCAAGAAGATGAAGACCTGTTAGTGTGAGTCCATACATGTCAGTGGAGAGAGATGCTCTGCATTGCTTTGTGACTTTTAATGTGGTCGTTATAGTGCAAAGGCTAAATATACTACCCATCCCTCAAGAAAGAGATGTCACGAAAAGAGCGTGCAAGTGACCTTTTGTGTGTGCATGATCTCTCTTCCGCATTCTGGTAAGGCAAGTATTTTTATATTGCATATTTCATACACTGAAGCTATTCTAGGTGCTATACAGAGAAAAAGATGCAGTAATATAGAGCAGTGATTAAATATAGTGAAATATAGTAAAAAGGAAATACTTGATAGAAGGTAATTACATACGGGAAAAAATAAAATATAAAGAAACTATAGTGCAGTGCCTAAATAAATCAAAGGCACAGCTGAATGAAATTAAATGTTTTGCCATTCAGTGGACATACAGACTTACTTCCATATTCCTAATGTTTGCTTAAGAATGACAATAAAAGCCCTCGATGTCCAGGCTTATTCTTGGCATCATTTCCTGCAGCATCAATTGCTCGAGTGCTAACTTTTGAAAAGACTTTTGGGGCAAGTGTCAGAATGACATTCCGCCTGTCACCACAGGAAAGAAAAGGTGCACTTACTTGGCATTGTCATCACAGACACCCCCGCAGGCATCGGACACTATCTCTGTAGAAAGAGCCAAGCGAAAAGTCAGGGAGGATGACAGCCCCTTTCATACCCACCTCTGTTATCTAGTACTTATTTATTTCCTTTTGTGTATTGTGTGCTTTCTTAAATTATTTACACTATGTTCACACCAGTAGCGTAGCCAGACATAAAGCTGCAGGTGGGCCAGAATAAAAGTGGGTGGCCCACACAATCCAATGTAGTGCAATAGCATTTACAATACATTCCAAGCGCAAAAGTGTTCTATTATACATTGGCCTGCTTTGTCATTATATGAACATCCCCCAACAGCCATAAAAATCAAACCAATCTGCTCTGTTCTGTTAGTAGACACAACATTATGAATCTGAACAATATCAGATGTAGGGGCAACAAAAACAGCTTCACACACAGTGACTGCATAACGTAATAAGCAACAAATGCAAGCCATGTTATATAATAAATCTATCTGCATACACAGCCATAATCCAAATATTCTGTGAAGTTCAGAAATATAGACAAATATACAAATATACAACTATTGTTAGCTGTTGCTTGTGTACATCTGCACTCTGTGTACACTTTACTAGATATAGAACAATGCTATTTATAATTCTATCCATAGCAAATGGATGCTAGCACGGTACAAAGTTATTAACTTTACATTAGCTCTCGTTAGCTAAAATTTTGTGTCTGCCATTTTTTATTTTACTCCAACAAACCACTTAAATATGACATAAGCTGTGTCTAAATTCAGGGGCTGCATCCTTCTAAGGATGCAGTCTATGAAAGAATAGCCTTTTTAGGCTGTGTTCTTTGAAGGTTAAATGGAAAGTGTTGACAGATGGGATGGTCTGGCTGTCAGCACTGTTCCTGCCCTTACCCTTGAGTCGAAAAGCACCACTCCTGTTGCCTAGCAGGGACACACCCACTTGTCCACTGTGTAAAAAATCTTGGATTATGTTGCGCTGTAAAGGATCCACCAAAGGAGGGTGCATTTCTAGACTGCGGGTGTTTCTCAATACCAAGAACACAAAGATCGTACTTGTGGTCTTGGCAAGACTGGTCTTGCTAAGTTGCCTCTCAAGAACAAACATGCAGTACAATGAATCATGGTATTGGTCTTGTTTGGCGAGGATGCAACCAATGTATCCTTGATATTTGGGGGGGGAGGTAAGAATAATATCTGGGGATTTTTACCATCCTCTGTACTTCTGTTCTTGGGTGTTTCTCAATATGCGTACTTGACCTTACTTGTTTTATTGCGTACCTGTTCTACGTCATCTTCCATTGCCGAAGACCAGTTCCAATACTCAAGAACAGAAGTACTGAGGGCGGTAAAAATCCCCGGATGTCGTTCTTGCCCCAACGAGAACAATCCCATGTTTAATTGCACCCCAAGTTCGTTCTCGGGAGGCAAGTTAGCAAGACCCGTCTTGCCAAGATCACAAGTACAACCTTTGCCTTCTTGGTATTGAGAAACACTCCTTGAGTACTGGAACTGTTCTTCAGCAATGGAAGATGACATATAACAGGGACACGAGAACACAAGTACAGTCAGGTATGCATATTTAGAAACATCTCGCATTTGAAAAAGTCCTCAAAATAGGACAGCCTTGTCACACCGCTGTGACATATTCGCTTTTTGAATGCAGCCTTAGAAGGGTGCAGCCCCTGGCTGTGTCTGAATTCAAGGACATCCTTCGAAGGAAATAAGTTCCAGCAGTGTGAAAGCACCTACAGTCCGGTGGATCCTTCGCAACTTGGCAAAAGAAGGACATATTCTTCGAAGGTTGAACTGAAAGCATTGTCAAATGGGACAGTCTGGCCTACGGATAATTTCCTATTTGAGTCAACAGCTGTTCCCACCCTTACCCTTGAGCTACAAAGTGCCACTCTTATCCCCTAGCCAGGACGCATCCGCTTTAACTCTGTGCAATGATTCTTGGGATATGTATGGCTACGAAGGATCCATTGGGTGCATCCTTCATGGAGCGGGAATAGAAGGATGCTTTTCTATACCACATTTGAAGGAGCCTTCGAAATGGGACAATCTAGTCACACCACTATGATGTATTTGGTCTTCCAATGCAACCTTTGCAGGCCCTGAATTTGGACACAGCTGCGGTCTGTGTAAAGCATTTTCACACCAAAGTTCAGGAACCTGATCCCGGTTTACAAGTCCCTGGGCTGTTTCGACCTGGAACATTTCTATCTCCTGGCTACTTTCTTGTGTTGCTTTCACACCACACAACAGGATCATGATTCTTTATTCCAAATAAACATAGGAGATACAAAAAATTTGTAGGTTAAACTTCATACAATTACATACAAAACTACACCGCCACGTCAAAACAATGGGGATACTTAAGTCGGTTTGTTAGTTAGTTGTTAGCCATACCACCTGCAGTTCAGACTATGTAATATACCTGAAACTAAGCAGGTTTAGGCCTGGCTAGTACTTGGATGGGAGACCAACTAGGAAAGCTATGGTTGCTGCTGGAAGAGGTGTTGATGTAACCAGCAGGTTAGCCCATCCTGTGGTCAGTGTGGATCCCAGTGAAGTGGGGACACTGTGCTGTATAAATGGTGCAGTCCTTTGGATGAAATATAAAACTGAGGTCTTGACTCTCTGTGGTCACAAAAGTTCCCTGGGTATTTTTTGAATGTAGGGGTGGTACCCTCAATGTCCTAGCTAAAATTGCTCACTGTGGCCCTATCAGATCTGGCCTCCTAATCATCCCCTGTATATAACTGGTGAATTCTCTCCTGCCCCTTCGCCACCTTAGCTACTGTGTGGTGAGCGCACTGGCGCAGAATGGCTGTCGTCGCATCATCCAGGTGGGTCCTACACAGCGGTGGTGGTTGAAGTGGCTTCCCATTGGTTCTGTAAAGTGCTTTGGATGTCTGAAAAGTGCTATATAAATGTAACTTTCATTCATTAATTTAGTTACTGGGGGGATTGATCGCAATCAAAACAGGACACAGCCTTGTATTTATATTTTACTTATATGACCCACAACATGTTCATGATTGTTATTAAATCTGGCCAGCAAACTGATCTTTTGCTTTCCCCAGAATAAAAAAATGATGTAACGTTATCCCATGAATAAGAGCTGGCAAGTTTCACTGCCTGCACCAGCGATATTAGACAAAAGTATATTGGTTAGCGATCAAATTTTCTTATGCAGTAATATGGAGATGCAAGCAAAAACATATTCATAAATGCATTAAATGTAACTGAGGTACAAAAATGTTAAATATTTGCTCCAGTACTTTTAGCTCTTTTCCCAGCATTGTTGCATAACTCCTAAGTTAGTGTTGGTGCTTGTGGTCAGCCAATCAGCAAGTTATCGCTGTAAGCCCCTCCCCAGTAGTTTGTGGTTGAACGAAAAGTGCCTACTCCGGAGTAGGAACTAAAAATGATTTTGGAACCTCAGAGGAACTATAATTGGACCAAATTCCTGCAATGGGAAAGCGATAAAAGGTTCTGGTTCCTGAAAAAGGTTCCTGTGGTGGAATAATATCAGTAATATACAAAAAACAACTGTTTGATTGGGTGGGCCTATGCAAAAACTGGGTGCACCTAGGACCACCCAGGCCCACCCATAGCTACAGCCCTGGTTCACACTGTATGTTATGTCTGTAACCTTTTTCTTTGCACTATATGTTTTCATCTGTGCAACTTACGTACTTTGCTGCTGTATACACCAGAATTTACCCCTGAATCAACAGCTTATTCTATCCTATCCTAGGACTTTGTGCCTGTGATTGGACAATTGCCGGTTTGAGCCCTGGTCTAAGCATGATAGTCAAATGTCTGTTCACCCATTGAGCTAGGCTCTTAACCCCCTGAAAAAAGTCCGGGGGCCCCGATAAATGGCCTGACCCTGCACTCTGATGCCAACCTCTGCTCTCACAAATATGCATGTGTATGTGTCTCAAAGGAGAACAAGATGGAATATGCAAAAAGAAGCACTCCAATGTACCTGGGCTCATGCTCATGCAAATAGAAAATAATATCTGTTCAGCTTTTAATTAATAAACCTGCTTTGATCACGTTTGGGAGAAAGACACTGAAAAGCTGCCACGAAAAACACCATCTGCATAGCAGTGATAATTGATGTTCACATATTTTAGATCTCTCAGACAGATTCCCTCTTTAATTCCCATCACATATTTCAAATCTCCCAGACAGATCCTGTCTTTAATTCCCATCACATATTTCAAATCTCCCAGACAGATCCCTTCTTTAATTCCCATTCTACCCACCATGTGTCTTTTCTGCATGCTCATCTACGCACAATGCTGTGAGGAGAAACTATAATTTTATTTGCACCGATAAGGACAATTCTTCTTCTTGGAGAATAATCCCCATCTGAAAACATATTTTAATGGCGATAGTATAGAAAAGCAATTAATGGTGCAGCTTTTCCATTATAGTGTTTAAAATGTCCTCTTTCTGATACTTTACATAAGGGGCCATGTTTTCAACGCCAGATTTAGATGTGATATCACTTCAGAAATTCATATTAATTTAGATGAAATCCCTGCAATTCGGATATAATCAGAAATGAGGTAGAATCAAAAAACATTGTCCAGAAAACAAACTAAAAAAATCTTTTAAATAGGAACACAATGAAGTTCTCTTATGCAATTTTCTTCTCATCTTGCTATAGCTCACCCACAGAGCAGCTCACGCCCTTCCAGCCCTTGTAGCAAAGGCACCTTCCGTTTCCATCCAGGCCGTCCAAACACTTGCCATGGCCGCAGTTACACACTGCACAACAAGACAAAATGTATGACATATGACAAATTGACAAATAATTCAATATAATTACATTTATGCACCCTGATGGCTTCAGGCCAGTTAGCTGCAATGGTCTTCAGCCAAACAATCATTCTTCTCAAGGAAGATACATGTACATGTTCAACTGCTTCAGGCTTTACACTATAATTAACAATCCCTAAACTAGCACAGCTCCTTGTAAAGGTGCACAGTTATTTCTAGATGCTTCTGCTTGCAGACAAGTGTGCCATTGTTAGCGGTGGTGTATGGCTCAGTAGGTTAGGCTTCTGTGCCTGTGACTGCAAAATCAGTGATTCAAATGTCAGGGCTGGCAGATCAGGGACCCTTTTGGGCCCTTGAGGGACTTTTGGTAGGTGAAGAGACAGTTTCCTCACAAAAAGTGACTCCTAAAGTATCACTATTTCCTAACTACAAATCCAAGGACAGTTTACAGTCCAAAATCAACAATAAGTTCAGCATCCAAAGTGGTCACAAAGCAAATTAGCCTTGCTAGCTAAAGAAGTCCAGGTCTGTATCTAGATTTAATTATGATTCTGTCTTGTTCTTTGCTATTTCTCTGATCGCATTTTCCCATGGAGAGGGAAACGTGCTGTAACTGACACATCTGCCCCTTGTATGATAACTTTCTACAACCTGGGAGCAAGATGAAAACCTACAGGCACCTCAGAATGTGGTAAAGCTCAACCATTTTAGCACATCAGCCCCCTCAGCCTGGGCCAAACTTCATCACCGGCCGTTCCTAGTCATGGTCACACTCCACACCTCTCATTCAGACCAGGCCAGCACAGAAAGGCTGAGGAAGAGCTTCTTTCCCCAGGCAGTTTGGATCATTATTGAGGGATGTGTCTAGGGCCCATGCATGACCAGTGCTCCTCTACAGCCTCCTCAACGTATACTTGTACAGCTTACATACAGATACAGCAACTGTACCAATTACATATGTAAATACTGACTTATTTATTCAGTTGACTGGTTGCAGTACCACCTGTCACTTTACTGCTAATTGCACATTATTTATGGATATTTATGATTAATGTTTAATGTATATTGTATTATCTCTTAGAGTCAGGCAAACAGGCATTTTCCTGCACTTTATTCTGAGTATGTTTATATGTATCAAGTGTGTTTTTGACAAATTAATCTACAAGTGATTGAATGATTGTTTTGATTAACTGATTGACCACAATCTGTGACATAGTCAGCCACAGCTCAGAACACAATGATTCAGGATGGCTATTTTATCAATGTGAGCCCCTTGAGAGACAGGGATGATTAAAGCCCAATGGCCGCCAAGGAGGTAGAGATGGTTGCTGATGTTCTTGCTTTTACCCGACTTGCAGTCCTTGCCGTATCTCCCAGGTTCGCAGGTTTCGCAGGCTGTCCCGTGGAAGCCCTCGTTACACAGACACTCCCCGCTGCCGAAGGTGCCATCCTGGCACCAGCCGTTACCCGAGCAGTTACCCAGCTTTCCTGGGCATTTGAAGCAGCCGTGCCCAAAATACCCTGGGCAGCACGAGTGGTCCTGTAAAACAGGCAGATACGGTGAGTTCATCCAGCTGCATCGCAGTCCGACTGCAGCTCAATCACTGATAAGTGTAGTGATGAAAACCCCACGTATACCTTTTCCTTTCTCAAACAGTCCGTCATGCAGCCAGATACAGATTTCTTGCTCATTTGTTTCTTGTATTTGCAGTTCGGTTCCATGTTAGATGGGAATGCGGGTGTTACCTGAAAAGCCGTGTATCCGCTGTTTTTAACTGATAGCAAGGAGATCACCGACTGACATACCTCAGGGTTGCTGAGTAATAAGCTGAGACTTACAGGAATGGAGTCAAGTAGACATCTTGGGGGCATTTCACAGGATCCACATTTTCCCTAAGGGATTCAAACATATAACTCAAGGTCATTGCACTGGATGGTTTCCAGTGATGTCAATTATATAAAAACTAAAGTAAAGTTCTAGTTCACTTGAAAATGACACACTCAACTTTAACAATTAAATAACTGCTGTGGAAGCAAGATGCTTACTCTGACTTTTATCACCACGTCCTTCATACAGCGATTCTTGTGAATTTCAAAGAGCTGAGAAACGCCGAACACAGCCCCGTTCTTGGTTACAGTGAAGTTTCCGTCTAGGGCGACTTCATTAGCGAATATCTGCAAATGGGTAGTGAAGCACATGCTTAGAGTCAGTCCTGGATGAGGCTAAGTCTCCCGTGAACTAGAGGTCATGTTGTGTTACTGCACCTCATTCATACGGTTAGTGTGAAACATGATCTAGTGGGCGGGGCCTAGGAGTGTGCTCTTCACCGTCCCGTTCCTGAGGTCATCGGGAAACAGCCGCTCACTGACAATGACATGATACCTGAAGGCATCTTCATCCTGTTGGGAAATAATAGTTAAAACTCTTATCAAATACTGATAAACAAAGCTGAAATAGAAAAACATTACAGTACAACTCAAATGGCCACCAGTAACCACACAGAAAAAATGTAAAAATCAAATTAGGTTTTAATTACAGTATCAAGAGGTAACATTCTAGAAACATTACAGCTACTAATTTAACAAAGTATTATTTTTTTTAAGTACTAATAAAAAAAAACTGTTAAATAAATGTTGGTATAATCAGTAAAGTCGACAAACCAGTCCTGTGGAATTCTTCTCACTCATATGTTTCTTGATTGCGTCATCAAGTGGAACAAAGATGGTATATTTTTGCGATTGGATGATGTCTGTCAGATTGTAAAGCTATCCAAAAATAAGAATAACATTTCCACTTAACATAATTGACAGTTCAATAATTGACTTGTTTCATTCAGACCCATTGCCACTGGTGTATAAAATCAAGCACCCAGCCATGCAGTCAGGTTTACAAACATTTGTGAAAGAACAGGCTCTTCTGAAGAGCTCAGTGAATTCAAGCATGGTACTGTCATAGGATGCCACCTTTGCAATAAGTCAGTAAGTATGTTCATGAAATTTCTTCCCTGCTAGATATTCCATGGTCAACAGTAAGTGATATTATTGCAAAATGGAAACATTTAGGAACAGTTGACTCAATAACTGCAGATTTCCAAATTTCCTCTGGCATTAACACCAGCACAAAAATTATGTGCTGGGAGCTTCATGGAAAGGGCTTCCATGGCCGAGCAGCTGCATGCAAGCCTCACATCATCAAGTGTAATGCCAAGCATTTGATGGAGTAGTGTAAAGCATGCTGCCACTGGACTCTGAAGTAGTGGAAACATGTTATCTGTAGTGACTAATCACACTTCTCTGTCTGGAAGGCTAATGGACGAGTCTGTGTTTGGTGGATGCCAGAGAACATTACCTGCCTGACTGTATTGTGCCAACTGTAAAGTTTGGTAGAGGAGGCATAATGGTATGGGGTTGTTTTTCAGGTGCTGGGCTAGGCCCCTTAGTTCCAGTGAAGAGAACTGTTAATGCTTCAGCGTACCAAGACATTTTAGACAATTCAATGCTTCCAACTTTGTAGGAACAGTTTGGGCAAGTTTCTGTTCCAGCATGACTGCACCCCATTACACAAAATAAGGTCCATTAAGACATGGTTAGGATGAGTTTGGTGTGGAAGAACTTGACTGGCCCGAACAAAGCCCTGACATCAACCCCATCTAACACCTTTGGGATGAACTAGTTTAGAGATCGCAAGCCAGGCCTTCATGTCCCACATCAGTGCCTGACCTCACAAATGCTCTTCTGGAAGAATGGGCAAAAATTCCCATTGACACCCTCCAAAATCTTGTGGAAAGCCTTCCCAGAAGAGTGGCAGCTGTTATAGCTGCAAAAGGGAGGGACCAACCCCATATAGAAACATATGGATTTAGAATGGGAAATCATAAAAAATTCTGTAGGTCAGGCCAGGTGTCCCAATACTTTTGTCTATATGGTGTAACTGAAAAAATAGTTAAGCAAAAGGTTAAATAGATTTTCATTGTATGTCACCTTTTTGCATTAAAGTTTCCATAAGCTCTAAGTACCTTGGATATCAGCCTGGATGTACATGAGCTGGTTTTACATAAGTTTAGAGGCGCTTTATTAACCATCACAATGCAGAAGCTGCGTGGCACAATGGAAAGAACAGTGACATTTCACTGCCATAAAACCTTTATCTTACCAGCATGGTCCGCCTGAAAAGACTGAAAGCTGGAGTTTGGTTCAGTAGCTCCATCAACGTGGGGGGAGCCGGGGGCAGGTCTGAGAGACGCGGCATCAGAACCTGAAGAGAATCCCTATATCATTATCATTAACGTGCCATCATCACATCACTGCTGCAGCATCAAGTTACCAAGGTGGAATTGAATTGAATTGAACTGAAACTTTATTTGTCATTTACACAGACGGTTCTCTTGTGTGATTCCCTGATGGTGGAATGAGCTGCTGAATCACATCCAGTCATCAGACTCCCTGTCCACCTTCAAGAAACGCCCAAGACCCATCTGTTCCATGAATTCCTTTACTATCCTGATCATTCTTTGAATGCTTTTATGTTGCATTTACTGGCCTTTGCATAGTCTTAATAGATTCTTACTTTGTTATGTGTAGTTGTGTAGCTGTTGTGCAGCTCCTGCTCCAAAAACTGCTTGCACTTGGCATTCACTGTAAGCTCAGCCTAGCTGCACTTATGCCTAATTGACTTCCAGACAGCATGAATGTATGCAATATGCTATTTGTGCCTCACTGTATGCTGCGTTGGACCAAAGCGTCTGCCAAATATGTAAATGTAAATACACAGGCACAACAGTATAAATGGATTGGAATTCTTGCATGGTTCCCTCAGTCAAACAACAGACAAGACTTTAATATTACAGGGTATGTGAGTGGGCACATTGTCATGATACGTGGAGACATACCTTATCAATGATGTGGATGTACCCATTCGTTGCGGGGATGTCTGGGTTGAGGATCGTTGCATTCTGAACCATGAGCTCCTGACAAATAGGAGTCATACTGACATTTATTTAATTGACACACACATTGTTCAGATCAACATACTGTGTAGGCCGGTGTACATAATGACAAAGAGAAATTATACAAGCAAAAATAAAATGTAGAATGATAAAAAACAGACAAAAACACATTCATACCTGACGAAGTTCTCTGGAATGCTACATCCTGTCATTTTATAGTTAATAATTATTAATGAACAGGAGCTACTAGTAAACACCAGTAATGACGGTGATGTGTAATGTAATGGTAATAATGATATGATATAAGATCTGGCACATTCATGCCACGTAACAGAATCGCTGATACATTTTAGGTTCAACCTCTTGGATGATCTACAATGTCTTTTTGCCCAGCAGCATCACTAGGTTCATGTTCCAGGAATTTAAACTTAAAAATTAAACTTCTTCAGTAAAATACTGAGCTATGTAACTTTTAAGGCACCTTTCAATTATTGACTTTAAATTTTAAAAAGTCTTTATGCAATTTTACTCTTGCTTAATTGTGTGAGTAGAGTGATGTGAGTGTAAACAAAAACAATGCAACATCAATTAAAGTAGTGTAACACCAATAAAATAATAACAACAGCTAGCATACCCCACTTTGTCCCTTTATTTCCCATTTAGTTTGTGGGTTGAGGGTTGCCAGGTCCTTATTTACATGCTTCTTCAGGTCCTCATATGAAAAAGCATCTTCTAAAAAGTGCACCCTGGCAACACAAACTGGTAGTTTAATATACTGTCGACAATTGCAGGCTAATTTGCTGGTATGTGCTATGCTACTTACTTAAGTAAGTATGGAAGCCTGTAAGGGTCAGTCCAGAACTTTACTTCATTATCACTTAGATTGTTGAATGCATCCTCTGATGGCACCAGTGCTGTTACATTGCCTTTAAGGTTCAATGGAGAGGATTTCTATTTAAGGGAAAAAAAGAGCAATGTAATGCAATTGGTCAGATACAGTTGACAATTGAAAATACATTCACCTTTAATACAATAAACACAAATGTAAATCAAATTCAATGGAAAACAAGCAGTATACCTTGATGAAGTCATTAAATGGATAAAAGTCTGAATTTGCATCCAGTTCCTGACCAAATGTATGAGAAAAATTACAAAGACAATGTCATGACCTTTTATTATGCAGAATGTACATTGTAAATAATTTTAATGAAACAGATCACATAGGACTTTCACCAACAATTAATATGCTGCCGTAACACACAGTCCCATCTCCACTGTAGCCAGCTGGACAGAAGCACATGTATGTTCCACCTTCTCGCTGCTCACAAGAAGCCTGATTGGAGGGAAAATCCTCAGTGAGCATCTATGAAATAAAATTTTAACCGATACATCGAATGTTTATATATGATTCACATTGCTGATGCTTTGATGCTCTGCAGCGAGGCCATTGTGGCAGAAATCTCATATTAGCCACTGCAAACAACAGACCAATGCAATCAATGGAATACAGATGCTATGGTAAACCAGCTAATTACTCCAGCCTTTGCACTTTGCTCCTGTTAGCTGAGAGGTGCTAATGAGAGTCTAAAGAGATTCACCAACCAGCGTGTGGCAGCCTCTGTTGTCAGTCAAACAGGGGTTGATGATGTCACAGGATATGCCATCACCCTGGTAACCTCTATTACAGATGCATTCATGCTGCAAACACAAACAAAAAGCAAGCTACGTGTGAGTTTCCTGGCAGACAGGAGCATTTCTGAAACAAACTGAGAAGGCGTTAATATCATTATACCCAAAACGTAAAACGCAAAAATGGGTTTTCCATGTGTTGCACAAATACATTTCATCAGGTTCTCATATACATTTAAATGACTAATTATTTAAATCAGATTCTAGGACACTATATGTTTGTTTATCTGCACTTGATGTATGCACTTTTCAAAGGCAGGATTTGTATGGTGTCATTTTATCCCAGAAACCAAATTTCTGTCAGGCTAAAATCATGTGCTTATAGCTACCTCCCCAGGGCCCATGAAAATGCAGCTGGCGTTGCCATGACAACCACCACGACTCTCCAGTAAACAGTTATTAACTTCCAAACAATACATCCCGTCGCCAGTCCAGCCCTGGTTGCAGACACAGGAGACATTTGCAGGGCCTGCATGAATACACTGGGCCTAAGGAGAGATAAGAGGACCTCTGTAGAGGGCTTCAAACTTGATATTTTAAGCAGAATATTCCATGGTACTGAGCAAAGCAAAAACAGGAAAGACATATGTATCCTGGACAGCAGAACACAGCAGAAACAGGAAGAGAGCAGAAGCACTTTCTGTGCACAGATCTTGTCAGACTTACATTTTTATCACACACCCCTTGGCTGGCACTAAGGCAGGGGTTAATGGGGTTGCAGGAGTGTCCATCCCCTTCGTACCCTGTTGTGCAGACGCACCTGCAGTTCAAAGGCAAAAACAAAACCTTATTTTTTTATGTTAACATTTCCCTGCGACCCTGACCAGAATAGGCAGTTAAGAGATGGATGTTAGATATATGTATGTATGTATGGATGTATGGATGGATGGATGGATGGATGGATGGATTGATGCTTTTAGAAGAGTCTTTTAACACAGGAAACTAACATTGCATGGAGCCCAGAGAAGTCACAGTCTGCGTGAATGTGACAGATCTGGAATGTGCCATCAGAGTCGCAGGGCTTGACCATCTTATCGCAGAGTTCCCCAGAGAATCCCTGCCGACAGGACCCCCTCCTACAGATCCCCGTACCGCCTGGCCTGTTGTCACAGACTCCATGGACACAGCGGCACTCTGAAACAAACAAAAACAAACTCAATATACACAGTGGCATTCTGAAACAAACTAAAACCAATTTAGGGCACAGAGCGGCACTCTGAAACAAATGAAAATAAACTCAGTGCACACAGCAGCACTCTGAAACAAACAAAAACAAACTCAGTGCACACAGTGGCACTCTGAAACAAATGAAAACAAACTTAGGGCACAAATCGGCACTGAAACAAACGAAAACAAACTCAGTGTGCAGACTTCTACCTCTTGGAGCACAGTTTAAAATTAGGTGTCATTCAGCAATTTTAACAGGTGCCCCCACACCACACACACACACCCACCAATGCTGGGGAGGCAAGAACAAAATGGGCATGGTCCATCTACAAGTACGCAATCCCACTGGTCCAGAAGACACCCACTACCACTGACTGCAAGGTTTTCTGGCTCTTTCCAATCTCCAGAATTTCTGTGAGAAGTTTGCAGTCTGCAAAGGCGTCACGCCAGGATACAGAGTCAAATGAAACAGCATAGTGGGTGGCTGGGGCAATTCAAGGATTTTTTAAGGTGGGAGAGCGCATAAGAGGATCCAACCTCATCATTAGCAAGTAATATGTTTTGAATTGAGGAGCAACTGGAGAAGGGGCAGTCCAGGGCCCAATCAGTTTTCAGCTGGGGCCAGTGCCCCTGTGGTCCCACCTCGGCGTACACCACTGATGGGTGGAACTAGACAAGAAAATCTGGGAATGATTCAAGAGGAAGAAACAAGTCTGAAGAGAGACCAAAGAAGCATGGCAATTTTGGGAGTTTGAGGATACAGAGCAATACAGTAAATTGGCCACACTTCTCTTGAGCCGCTGTGCTCACCCTCATTACACTCCTCCCCGTGCTTGGACTCATCTGCACAGATCTGACACGCGCTGCCCTTGAAGCCTGGATTGCAGCTGCAGGTCCCGTTCCCTGTAATCCCGTCAAGGCACTGCCCAAGAGCGAGGAAGAAAAGCATGGTCAGTTTCCCTGCTTCTTTTTCCTCCTCGGGGCGACAGACAGGGTTTCCCGCGGAAGTCCGCAGAGGACTTGCTTACGGTTCCTTTCCCGTAGCAGGGCTCCTGGAAGCCTCCAAGGCAGGGCTTGCAGTCCGGCCCGTAGAACCCTTTACAGCACTCGGCTCTCTGGAAGACGCAAGAGGATCACTGGTAGAGGCTGGAAATCTGCCTGGCCGAGGCCTTTTCCTGGGCTGCATTAGGGCCCCCCATGATACCCACCATCCGAGTCAAGTTGCAATATTTGGCACAACCCCTGACACTCAAAGCAGAGCTTGAAGAAGAAGCCTGGTATTCACAATCCACCATATGACTCTTCTGTGAAAAAAGAGCAAACATAAAGATGACTTTTTTTACGTCTACAATCATCTTTTGATGTAAACATCTCAGAGTAACCCTATTACCTCACAAAATGTGAATTTAAGTTTCCCTTTTCCTAGATAAGAAAGCACTCACAGGGCACCTTTGGACTGATGAAATGAAGCTTTATTGGAGACACACTGAAATGTGAGTATGAGCCCCTACGGCATCTGGGTTGTGTTTACCAGTTCTGTGGTTCCAGATGGGCAGCGGGTCCCGGACAGCTGGTCACACCTCACACATGGACCCTGAACAGCCAACAAGAATTTTGTTTACATTCCACTAGTTCATGATACACAGCAAATTTCAGACATACATATTAACTGACTCACTTATTTTAGATGCTTAAGGGGCACTTTAATCCAAAGCTTCTAATTGATTCTTCTGATACACAATAGTTATCTGCTAGAGCTGTGTATATGTGTATCTTGTTTCTGCACCATGGATTACAGCCTATTTGTGGGAATTACACCGGAAATCCATTAGTCACCAATGAAGTCGCTTACTTTGCCTTCTGCCAAGTTATCAGTCATCTACCATAACCATGGCAATGACATAGGAAGGACATAAACTTAACCTAACCTAAGCTAACCTAAAGGTTACTTGTTCACATCCAGAAGAGTCTCTTTGAAAAAGCTACTGCACCTGAATAGCCCCAGTAAAAATGTTTGCCATTTTTTAAATGTATTGTTACTTTTTAATTCATGGCTAAATGTCTTTTTTATTGTCTAAATGTGTTTGTGCTACTGGAAATTGGCAATGTCCTATCTATCTGTTTAAAGGTGAGCCACACTCTCTATCAGCACCCCGGCACCCAGCCGGCAGTCTTAGGGACATTCTGAATGCTGTTCGATGCTTTAGAATACCTTCATCCATCCATCCATCCATCCATCCATCCATCCATCCATCATTCCTCCGGTTCTCATCCATCTATCTATCTATAAAATCTCTAGAAAATGGCTGCCTTGGATGGAAGGATGGATGGATAAAAAGTTAAGTAGTTACGGAAGTGGCATGTTAAACAGGTGCGCCAACTGCCTGCCTTTGGCAATACCAGCTTGTAGAGGAAGAGTCTTAACCTACCGTGGTGATTATGCTCTCAGGGACATCACACCGCTTGGGCAGGATGGGCTCGATGGAGGGCGGGATCAGAACACCATTGATCAGATGGATGATCCCATTGGACGCTATGAGATTGCTGCTTTGTAACAGCACTTCTTTGCCTCCAAGCAACATCCTTCCCTTTGGAAAAAATAAAGCAACCAAAGGTATAAAGAGTTAATAAAGAGAAAATTTGCTCTTTATAGTTCCCCCCGCTACTATAATTTATCGTCAAAGTCTTCTTTTGACAGCAGTGGAGCTACTTACGTCATTGGTGACGTTAAGCCTTATGACCTGATGGGCCATCGTTTCTAATTCAGACATGCTGGCCAGCTGGTCCAATGCAACCTGGAAAGGCAATTTACTGATAAGGGTATGCATTGATTTAAGAGAACCAAACCAGAAAAAGGCTTAATCTGAAAATTAAATAATATTTATTGGGCACCCTGGTAATCAATACTTAATAATAACAAATTCTTAGTCTGATATAGTGGATTGAGTGTGGTGACCCTGTATGACTTCTCTTCAGGGGTATAGACCATCCTTGATCAGAAGGTATTAATCATGTTGGAGTTGGCCCAGGAGAGTTGACCCAGGTAAGCATGCTTGACATAGAAATCTTACCGATGCTGCTGCGGAGAAGATGTGGTGTTTCAGGAGGTCCTGTAGCTTGTGCTGCGCCTTCAGAATAAGAACACAACCTTACGGGTAATGGTTCACTAAACACAGGAATATCAAACACGGTTGAGTGTGCAGGTGAGGGCATTTCAATGGATCAAGATTACAAATGATGATTTTACTATTATTGGCACATTTGCATTTACATTTATGTGTTTAGCAGATGCTTTTGTGAAGGAGAAGTTAATTAGATAATGCTTCTGACGATGTGCAAAGTGTCATAAAATTAAATAATACAAAATAAAAATAAAATTAAATATCATTAAATAAAAATGTCATTGTCAGTTTGATATTAGAATGATCCTAATAGCTGATTTTCAGTAATGCTCAAAGGTGATGAGGGAGCACAGAGTGCGAAGGTCACTCACATGACTGATCATGTATGTTACAGTGTCGTCCTGAAAGAGATCCAAGGCCTCGTTTGTGGGCACAAACACCGTGAGGGGACCAGCACTCCACAAAGACACAGGAAGACTGCTGATCTGAGAAGGCAGAAGAACAGGACGCCACTCAGGGGCTCCGCTGTTGCTTCCTCTCATCACACCCAAGCAGCTAAAATATTAACATATCCTCAATGTCCCACATCCGCCAAGCACTTCCTGATTGGCTGGCGACGCTTACGTCTAGCAGTGAGTGGAATCGGCTGAATCTTGGATCCCGAGTGATAATTTCCCCAATGGTTTCATTTGCAAGCTTGAAATAACAAAAAATAGGATGAGCATGTGAATATAAAACCTGCAAACTTACTGCAAAGCAGCATTAAAATAAGGTTTCTGTTGCTTTACCTGCTTAAGATCAGAAGTAATATCTGGGTGCGTGTTTGTGATCGGCATGTCAATGATATGGATAATCCCATTGGATGCAGGAATGTCACTCTGGATTATCGAGTACAAGGTGTCCGGCTCACGGATGAGGCGGAAATGCTGTCAAGATATAAAAACAATTTCCCCACCTAAACATCAAACAACAGCAGTATTAAATGTCATTCAATATCCTCATTGGGATCTGAAATGGACACGGAGCCTCCTCCCCTCCACTAAGGCCCACACCTTGTCTTCCTTGAACCTGATGGCCTCTCCTCCGAAGGTCCAGAAGTCGTTGCCCTGCAGGTCTCTAAGGAGATGCTGGCCGAGGATGAGGTGGCGTCTGCAGAAGAACCTCTCAGAGACTCCCTATTAAAAAGACAACCGTGGCAGAATGTAACAACACCCTGATAATGTCCTGTGTGTTTACAGAGACTCAGTCTTGCGTAACAATCTACGCTTACTGTGGTTGTGGCTCTCAGCAGTGGGACAAAGGCGGTAAATGGTCCGTGTTTGCTAAGCGTGAGTTGGCAGCCCTTCTCTGCAACAGCACACAACAGCATGAATAATTAGAAAAACCACATCATTTATTTAGAAGCTTGAAATAAATGTAAAGGCAGACAATATGCTGAAAAGTCTGGTTATTAATATTTATTCATGTTAGAGAGTTTATATTAAGCATCCTGTTCACGGTGTTCCCTGCCTCATGCCCTGAACATTCTGGGATAGGCTACAGACTCAATGCAGTGTGTAGCTCAGTGGTTTAGGATGCTGTGCCTATGATCAGAAGGTCACTAGCTCACATCCCAAAGTCAGCAAAGTGATCTCACTCGTGGGGCCTTGAGTGACCCCCAGTTGCTCCAGGGACTGCCTGACTCTGCTTTCTAAAAAAAATGTACCTCGCTTTGGGTAAAGGTCTCTGCTAAATAAGTGTAGAAAGGCAGTTAGAGGTAATGGATGAAATTTCATTCTGATTCTGTTTTGCTACTTCCTGCATCTCATGCCATCGTGAGGAGTCCAGCTGGCTGTCGTAAGCACTGTTACCAAAAAGAGCCACGGATCCCGTGAACTCTCCCTTCTGCCTCCCGCTCCTGTCCAGCTCCAGGACCCGTTCCATGATGCTCCCGAAGCAGTGCCTGCCATCGCCAACCTGATGGGCGTCGCACATGCAGCTGGAATGTAGAGAGGTCTCTCATTGCCCGATGCAGCTGAAATAAGCCCCCCCCCAAGAAAAGCCCCCCCACCCGGTCACCTGGGCAGCCCATCAGGGCCCGTCTCGCAGCGTGCACTGCTGTCGCATGTCGTTTCCATGCAGGCAGATCTCGGGGCACACCCCTCTGAAGGTGAGGGCCCTCCCATCATGCCCTTACAGGTGCAGCGGGACTGTCAGAGGGCAACACAAGGCAGCCAAGTCACATACTCCACAGATTGACAAATGGTCATAGAATAAAGACAGATAGATAGATAGATAGATAGATAGATAGATAGATAGATAGATGGATGGATGGATGGATGGAAGGATGGATGGATGAAGGTGATCCAAAGTACCGACCAGCATTCAGAATGTCTGCTTAAGGAGAGTGGCTCACCTTTCCTGGACTAACATACACACATGTGGTGGAGTTGGCAGGGCAGCCTCCATTGCCCACGGAGCAGGGATTGACTGGCAGGCAGACTTTGCCGTCTCCTTCGTAGCCCGCTCTGCATTTGCACTGGAGGCTCCTCCCGCCCAGGTATGCACAATCCGCATTCTCACCACATGTGTCCCGGACACAAATACCTCATAACGTGTGACATGGTTAAAAAACTATTAAAACATTAATTCGCTTATAGAAGGACTAGCATGATAGTGATAAAAATATCATTTCAAATGTGCTATTTAAATGCATGACGGATCGCAGATGTAAGCCGATGCACTTGCTATGCTGGGAATGTCACCTGATAAACTGTCACATGGGCAAGAGATGGTTTAGCAGCTAAAGAAAGTAACATTTGGCCAAAACACACAAATATGCTCTGGACAAATATTAACTAACACATCTGTAATCATGCACATTTATATATAGCCAACAGAAATTTTCTGCAACTCCTCATGGGATCAATAAAGTGCATTTCATCTTATTTTCACAGGCATTACCTGCACAAATGGTCCCAATTGTCTTAAAGCCAGGCAGACACTCGCACACCGCGCTGCTGCCATCGCCTTTGCAGTAGGAGTTAGTGGGACAGTTTGAGCAGGATGTAGTTACTGAAAGACACAGACACAGTGAAACGTTAACAATTGGCCTATACTGAAACGCACATAATTTCCCAGTTGACTGACATTGTATTATTATTAGTAAACCAAAAGCCGCACTCTAAAAAAAACATCCATCCGGATATTATTTGTCACTTACATCAATTATTGCAAAGGTGAATCTTCATGCAAATCCCAGGATTTATACCAAACAAACAGGACAAAACATAAGTGGATTGTGGCAGATTTTATGTATATCAGCAAATATGGAGTGGAGGATGTTGTGTTAGATGGGTCTTTACCTGTGTCACATCTTGGCCCTGTGTGGGGGGGTCTTTACCTGTGTCACATCTTGGCTCTGTGTGGGGGGGGGTCTTTACCTGTGTCACATCTTGGCCCTGTGTGTGGGGGGGTCTTTACCTGTGGCACGGCTTGGCCCCGGGCGTGGGGGGCTTTGCCTGTGGCGCATCTTTGCTCTGTGTTGGG
>JAAGVU020000123.1:7328181-7368180 GCA_011763525.2 Mormyrus iriodes | reverse complement strand
GTGGGGGGGGGGGTCTTTACCTGTGTCACATCTTGGCTCTGTGTGTGGGGGGGTGTTATACCTGTGTCACATCTTGGCCCTGTGTGTGGGGGGGTCTTTATCTGTGTCACATCTTGGCTCTGTGTGTGGGGGTCTTTACCTGTGTCATATCTTGGCCCTGCGTGGGGGGGGTCTTTACCTGTGTCACATCTTGGCCCTGTGTGGGGGGGGGGGTCTTTACCTGTGTCGCATCTTGGCCCTGTGTGTGGGGGTCCTTACCTGTGTCCCATCTTGGCCATGTGTGTGGGGGTCCTTACCTGTGTCCCATCTTGGCCCTGTGTGTGGGGGTCTTTACCTGTGTCGCATCTTGATCCTGTGTATGGCGGCTGGCAGTAACATTCCCCGTTTCCTCTCGGCCCCTTGTTGCACTCTCCATGGACACAGCTGCACTCTGCAGCAGGGGAGCAGTAGGGAGGTGGAGATCCACTCAGTGCTATTACACAGGTTAGAGGGCTTCTGAGTGGAAAGCTGCTGCACTGAGGAGTGAGCTGGCAAGCATATAATGCCAACTAATGCTAATGTCCTGCTGATTCCACTGAATTATTACCCAACTGCTTATATATTTACATGAAACAGGAAACAGTGACTGATAACTGAAATCATCCTTGTGAAATCATTACAATAATTTTAAATATTGCTGACAGAAATTAGATTGCCAGAATATATAAGCAGCTAAATACAAGATGAGTTGTACTGGGTTTTATGTCGTTAATGCTAGCATGAACAGGAATATAGTCTCGGTTTTGATTGGTTTTGGCTGATTTCGATGCTTAAGCTACTCCGCACCTGAATCACAGTGTTCCCCGTAAGCACTGCTCTTCTGACAGTCTTGACAGGCCAACCCACTGAATCTTTCCTGGATTGCGAGTAGCAAGCAGGGGAGACCACAAAATAGACAGAAATTTAGTGACATGAACAGCAGGTGGTATAGTCACTAAGAAATTGAAGGTGCACTCTGTACCAATCATCTAATGATGATGAATCACATAAAAAACTAGATTGATATATTACCTCTAAATGTATATGGAAGTGAGAAAATATAAACTCCTCTGTTTGATGTGGAACAGGATGAACCAAAAGTAGCTATGCTAAAATACCTTCGGTTTTCACCTACTTCAATTACCGGCATGCAAAAGAACACCAGCACAACTCACATCACAGACACAGGTGCCGTTTCCTGTGGCTCCATCCATGCAATGGCCATGCCCATTACACGCTTCACCTGACCAGCTGGGACATGCTGGGATATTGTGAAAAAAATCATGTGAGGGCTTTAAGACCCCAGGTAACATCTGAGAAACATTGTAGGGAGAGGCAGAAGAAGGTCGAGCCACTCACGCAGACAGAGAGGCCCCCAGAAGTTGGGGCAGCATCTGAGCTCCGTCACCCTCTTCTCACAGGTGTGCCGGCAGCCGGGTAGGACCTGCAGGCGCCCCCCAATGCTCACAGTGTAACTGCAACACGTAGCAGCACCATGACAGGGAGAAGGAATGAGCCATGACAGGTCTATCCAGGGTCTTTTGTGTTTAATTGCTGACAGTTTGTGTCAGTGACACACCAAGGTCAGGATGTCATGCAACGGAACTAACAAAGTAATACACTAATACAGAAAGCACACTGACACACTAATACTCTAACACACTAATAGAAACAAACTAAGACAGCAAGAGACTCTTATACTAACACCCTAATACACAGTCACACATTAATACACTAACACACTTATATACAAACACACTAATAAACTAACACACTAACTGCTACAAACTAACACAGCAACACGCTCTTAAACTAACACAATAATACACAAACACACTAATAATCTAACACACTAATACACTCACACATTGGCACACTAATTCACCAGCACAGAAATAAAATAACGCTCTCCCACCCTCCCCAGGCTAATTTAACGCAGCTTTCTGCCTGTGTTTCCTGACCCAGCCGCAGCCATTGGGCCGGCCCGGGGCAGCACCTGCAGTCCCTGTCCCCATTGTCCCTGCTGGTCTTTCTGAAGCCTCTGGGGCAGAACATGGCCGGGGAGGCGGCACAGGAAGTGCATGGTGTCACCGTGCTGATGACTCGATGCTCATCGCAGCGATTCGGGGGCTTCTGATCCTGTTGGGGGAGGGGGGCCGTAAGCATACCTGTCACCCTGTTCCCAACCCCCTCTGTCACACGACAACCTCGCACGGTGTTTACATAATACCACTTTTTTTTTTTACAGTTTTGTTCTTTTCCATTTAAATTCCCACTTCCTATGAAAAATTTCACCATAATAGCTGTATTATGGGAGCAAAGAAAATTAACTTATTTTCAGTTAAAATATAAACAATAATCATTATCAACTGCAATTTCCCAGCCACTGGAAAAAAAAATGTAACTTTAAAAGAAAAACTGTTAAAAACTGAATGCCAGCCTTTTAGAGAGAGAGAAATGACGTGATAAGAGAAGAAGCAGGGACGCCCGTCGGCTTACCTCAAGCTCCTCGCTGAACGACACCACCAATCCCAGAATAAGAAGGAGATGCATGTTGATCTCAGAGCGGAAGGTGGCTGAAGCCCACAAACCCACCTAGGCTAGAGTCTGCAGGCTCGTGACCGAGCAGTCAAGCGGGGTCCCACACGTCAGGGGGCAGCCGGGACCCCAAGCAGTCGAGGGACAGGAGAGCGTTGTTGCTGTGGGTTTCAGGGAAATGACTGTGTAGGAAAACATCCTTTACTGAGGGGGGGGGGGGGGGGGAACGGATTTCCTCCCCAAAATTGCCCCGGATTTCCTTGTTTAGAAACTGATTGGAGCTACAATTCAGCACATACTTGAAAATAATAAACTGTTATACGAATCCCATTACATTTTATTTGATTTGAAGGACTTCTGTTATTTTCCTGCCCCCACTGAATACCTGCAATTCAGTTGTTGAGCTTTATGTAACAGATTTGTCCTGTGTCTGCAGCAGGTTCTTTCTATGCTGTGCGAGTTCCCCCCAAAGACACAAAGCAAAGTGTGTCAAAATCGCCCGCAGAGTATGATTGTGAGTGTGTGAGCCCTAGGATGGATTGCTATCCCATCCAGGCTATTCCTATGCCTTCAGTTTCTGAGATCTTCAGGCTTCGTGTGACCCTGTACTGGATAAGTAGTTGGAAAATGGGAGGACTGATCTGGATGAATGAACTCATCTTCAAATTAATTATAATTTCAGTGATGGAAAGCAGAAAGGTAGATTCAGGTGTTGAAATACACTGCAGCATCAGTTCAGAAACCTGGTCCATTTAGGGCCACATCCCACTGCTGCCTTATATCTCATCCCAGTATTCCATCTGGAATGGAACTCTCTTCCCAACATGTTCTGTTAGATCATCCAAAAGCCTGAGGCCATCTGGGCCCGAGATATCATGGAACTCTCAGCAGATGAAGACCACAACACAGAGAACATGTGTCACTTAGCCTGTCACCACTGACCAATGAACCAGACTGACCAACAGACTGATGCTCCTCCGATTGGCCTTGGTTCTCCAACTCAGTGCCAGGTGACATGTAGAGTTTGAAGAAAATGAACAGCTTTGCAGAAGGTATCAGAGGAGCATCCTACTTTTGAGATACTTTGGGTGGCATCCCAGGCAGCAGTATCAAAAAAATCCATCCACCTAAAGTTCAAACACTTATCCTGGTCAGGGTCACTGGGGGCCTGGCGTCTGTCCCAGGCAGCACAGGGCAGAAGAGAGAATATGCGAACTCCACACAAATCCCCAAGCTGGGACATGAGAGCCAATGGCGCTGTGCACCAAGCCAACATGCTACCTGAAGGAGAATGTTTCAGAAAAATAAAACAGATATAACAAAATTTGCTTTTAAATATGTAACCTACAGAAGAAACATCATGAAAGCCACCAGTACGTTGCAAATCCTCCTATACCTTTTAGAAGCCCACAAACTGTCAACTGTCCACCAAAGAGTACATTTTCACGTTCAGTCGACATGACAGAAGCTGGATCTTAAGCAGACAGGAAATGGCCGAGTGATGAGGTTGTAGCTGGCTGTACGCAGGTCCATTATCTGCAGGGAAAGAGAAAAAGCTTCCTGTCTTTATTCGCTGGATGGTTTTTCAGCAAAAAAAAAAAGAACATGAGCAGTTGCAGGCCAGCCAGCTGTCCAAAACTGTACATGAAGATTTTTCTCATTGTTTTTGTTTATGTGTGTGCATGCGAACGGCAATGGCCGAAAGAAAACAAGTCAGCACACCACGAGTCAGGAGGGGATGCAAAGCACGTCTTTATTTTGCATTTCATAGATACTCATCTCTACTTATTAGACTTTAAATGCCAATAATAATAATCATCATTTTTAAAAAGAGCATGTTTAATTCCCAATCAATGCACCGAGTCAAAAACGCTGTGTTGGAAAACACTGACCTGGAACGTGTTAACATGCGATTAATATGTAAACACAGGAAGTGAGTCTTTCCTTTCACCTCAACATCCTCGAACTTTAACAAGAGCTTAAATGCACACAGGCACTCCTCTGTAAAACAACACACACCTTTCAGTAACTGGGCCTCCTAACCTTTTACATACATTTGTCTTGTCTTAAAAAACCACTTAAATGGTTGAAGAGGTCAACCTTTCATCAAAAAACTCTGATAAACCTACTACTTAGAATCTTAGAATAAAATACTGTTTCTTTTAATAGAAAGACTAGATTACATAGATAAACATGCTTTTTTAATAATTTACATATTGCAGATTGTACATAGCAGCGACGTAACACAGGTTTGAAGCAGCAAAGGGGGCAAGCTAATCAAGAAGACCAAAAAATTATAATAATAATAATAAAAAACAATAAATAGCTAACTCTTGTGGACTCAATTTCCCAGGATGCTTTGTGAGGAGACAGTACAAAAAAAATCATAAATAAGAATGAGGGTTAGTGAAAAATCTTTGGGGATTTTTTCCCTTTTATGGAATGTGAGCCTCCTCTCTCAGCCGGTCAACTCGAGTGGCAGCTCCCTGCTGCACAACGCCTCCCACTGGCGGGCCAGAAGCGAGATTAGCCGCTCACGGCTGTCAGTGCCGGGCACGAACACACACCATTGCACCTCATTCTCATCCACGCCGGGGCACTGTGACTTCCTGGCGGCACCGGCCTCATCCGCAGCAAAGTGGTCCATGGTGAGGTGACAGAGAAGGTCCGGGCCGGGGACGTCGTCAAACACCAGTGTCAATGCCTGCGGGTACGGCTGGTACCCCATCAGAACCCGGTCCAGGTCCCGGATGCGCCGTGCATCTGTCAGCTGGTACTTGTCCCGCTGCGGGGGTTCCTTGGCAAACTCAGGGAGTGGGTAGCTGACGTAGTCTTCATCCAGGAGGAAGACGTCGGTGCTGGTGAGGACGAGCGTCTTGGCCTGCAGGTGCGGTGGCCCCTCAGAGGCCGGGCCGGGCCCATTCACCTGGAACGCCAGCACGTACAGCAGGATGTTGAAGGCCAGCGAGTGTCCGGGGGCCCCCTTCCTGCCCGCCACGATGAAGGTGAGGTCCCCAATCTCTTCTTCGCTGGGGTACACGAACTTCACTTTGCTTGAGTGCACCAGCTCATAATTCTCCATTTTACCTACAGAAAAACATCCGTTTGGCTGTTAATTAGGGCAGCAGAAAGAGGATAAAATAACATATTAACCACCAAAACCTCCATGGGTTAAGCATAAAAGTGTACTGAAGTACTGTAGGTCAATAGTTCTCTCTCCTCCATAAGTCCACATTTTTTGTTTAGTCCAACATCTACATTCCTGAGCCTGGTAATCAAGAGCTTTATAATCAGCTGACAAGAAAAATCAAGAGTGTACGCAGGGGAAAAGGACAGCCCGTCTGTGAGGGCCTGAGGACTGTTATAGAAGGTGTGTGACTAAAATATCTTCAGTACACGGCTGCAGTGAGTCTGGAAGTTATTCCAAGAAACACGGGTCGTCAGGCAGGGGACATGGTGGATGGGATGCCAGCCCATCTCAGGGCCCACAAACACACACTAAGGATAATTTAGAATCACTCTGACATTTTCGGACTGTGGGAGGAAACCTGTACAGCACAGAAAAATCTCCACACACATAGAGCTGGGGGTAAGTTTCAAACTCTTAATGAGGAATGAGGTGAATATGATACCCACTGTGCATCTCAGTTAAAACCACTTCAGTTAAATTATCCAGCTGTAGTAACTGAGAAAATGTAAAACTTCTAAAAGACGTGCACATCTTTTTTAAAAGAAGTACCCGATATACAGCTGGATTACACACACAGCAGTCCCATACCTGTGTTCTTCTTGCCAAACTGGGTGTAGAAGTCGAGCTCGGAGGGCTCAGGCGAGGGCACCTTCTCCAGCAAAGAGAGCACGGTCATGAGCTGCTGCAGGAAGCGGTGTGTGCCGTAGCCGTCCCTCGTCAGGCAGGAGACAATGTGGCCAGCCGACGGCCCTGCCGATATGACATGACACGGCTTAGCTTCCACATGGTGCACAGAGCCCAGAACATTCTGTGTTGGGGGCACCACTCACCGACCACCCGGAAGTACTGGTCGAAGAGGCCCACGTTGACGCTCTGCAGGTCCTTCAGCTTCATTGCCAGGCAGTAGGAGATGATGAGGCCACTCTCCTTGTCCTCTTGGGGGCACCAGTTCCATAACGCTATGCGGGGGACACACATATATGTTTCAGAACATCCCATTAGCTCACATCACATCCGCTATCCCGTATCCTGGAGTGGATTTATGGTTTCGGGAGCCCCATTCAAAAAGTCACTGCTTGCATGTAATGTTAGCCGATGAATAGAGTCAGAACATTGTAGCTGGTTAGCAGAAAATGCTACTTCAGTATCTAAATACGGAATTTATTTAATATTTAGTGTAGTGACTATTTGTTGCCAATAGGGGGCCCCAAACATCAAGGGCTCCAAGCAAATGCACGGTTTGTGAAGCAGTAAACACTGCCACTGTGCAATACAGGCTTTGCTGCTGTCCATGTGGCCCTCACCAGCCTTGTCACTGAGCACGGCCGCACTGTCGTCCAGGATGAAGTAGACCGACTTGGTAGAGAGGAGGATACAGGCTGTCGTCTCCACGTCGGGGGTCTTGTAGAACAGCACAGATGACCAGAGGATGTGCTTCAGCTCCTCGTTCTCCACCTGCTCTTTTCATAATAGAACACACGAATCAAAGACGATCACACAACAGCAGATTAGCAGACTAATTAAAAGACCCATCCATCCATCTGCCCATCCGCCTGCTTAACCAGTATAAGCCTGAGGGGCCTGAGACCTATCCCAAGCAGCATAGGATAAAATACAGGGGACACGTTAGATAGGAAGCCAGTCCATCACACACAGGCACACATGCACACACACAATCATACACTATGGGCAATTCAGTGACACCAATTAGCCTAAAAGCATGTCTTTGGACTGTTAAAGGACACCAGGGCACCTCAAGAAAACTGGCACAACAGGGAGAACAAGCAAACTGCGCACACACAGTGATATTTGAACCTCTAACCTCCTGAGCTTCTGTGCTGCCCCAATAACTTACTAAACCATCAGCACCAGCCATGCACAGACTGAACACCGATTTTGTTATTTGTTCATGAGACAGAGCAGAACAGCCCCGAAGGGCCTGAACGACACTGACGGGCCGCACCTCAGCCACACTGCTGTAGAAGAATTCAAGCAGCTGTTCCCCCCGCAGGCCAGCCAGGAAGCAGAGCGCCGGGGAGAGGACCAGGTGAGACGGGCACCGGTTCTCCTCGGAGAGCTTCTGGATGAGGGAGCCGTCAGGGTATAGCAGGGACAGAGTGAGCCGAGGCCGCTGCACACCTGGGGGGATGCTGACAATGGAACGAGGGGACAGTCGGTGACATCGCAACACTTAGCTAACCGGTACCTTAACTAAATCAATTTCACAGAGCTTAGCCTAGTCAGTCAGATCTCATTTCATAAGACCGTTTGCCATGTTTTTCCAGAATGCATTAGAATGTTATAGTACTGGTTAACAGCATAACACGGGGACAGCTGGTGAGATAAAGATACTAGAATAACAAAAGTAGCGTTGGGGGTATCCATCAGGCAGTGCAGGATGCTGGACCGGTGCCATCCATGTAAATAATGTTAATAGTTGAGTATAGTTAGTGTTTATTGTGCTGTGATTGTGTTGCACTGTCATATCTTATACAGTGTTTAATGTAATGTGTTGTACACAGTGATGGGCAGGGTTCCGCTAATCCGCTAACTGCTAATTAGCAAAACTAACTTTTTTGTTTTGGATTAGCGTTTCCACTAACTTTGAAAACCACTAACTCTGAAAACCAATTAGCTTTGGCTAAATTTAATTTTGCTAACTGTAGTTTTGCTAAATCTGCTGACATTTTTTCACAGGTAAAGTAAATAAAGTTTAATGGTCATAAATGTTTGAAAATCCTAAAATCACACATATTTGTTCCAGTTTGTTGTGAGCGTGTCTCCAACAGTCTATCTGGCACACTGTTGGCTGACTACGTGTAAACACATGACTGGTCGATAACTTGCCGTATTTAAAGTAGTCTGGGCAAAATATAAATGAATGAAGATAAAGTCCATTTCAACTGGAGTACCCTGAACTAAGTGGAGAACTGGGGCCTGTATTACAAAGCAGGATATCTTGCTTAGTCACATAACTTATCGGACTTCAGGATTCTCAGTTTAAATGGACTTTATCTTCGTTCACTTACATTTAGCCCAGACTACCTTAAATACGACAAGTTTTCTGGCTAAGCAGGAAATCATGCTTCGGCCCCTGGTGATTTTCCAGGTTCTGACTGATAGAGCTATAAACCAATAAAGAGCTGAGACCATCCTTCCTAGTTCTGGGTAAACAGTGCCATGTTTGTAGTCCCCAAGTGGCTTCACTGAAGGCAAAATATCAGCATAAGCCAATCATGGAACAGGGCTATTCCGACAAAACAGGTTCTCTCTCGCAAATGGAATATCATTGAAAGAAAATTTATTCCAGAGACTCTACAGAATGCAATGATCCAATTGGGTAAGGTCCTAAATATCCCCAGGTAATCACTCCAGTATCCAATATAGTATTTACTAATACTATATTTTCACTGAGCTTAGCCAAATCAGCCAGATCTTCTTCAAGAAGACAACTGGTCACGGTTTACCGAAATGTGCTAGAACCGGCCTTCTGAACCTTTTGATGATTGCAGACCGGCATGACAGACTAGTAAAACTTGTTGACCAGGGAAGAGGGTAGGGGTAGGGTGCTGGCAGTAAAACGGATTGACCTGTGGGGGGAGTACTGATATCAGGGTCCATGAAAAAGGAACAGCTTGAAAATAGACTTAATTTTTTTAATTAACCAACCCCTCTCCTAAAACCCCAGTGCTCTGCTGCCCAGAGGAATACTGCCTGCGGATCAACGCTGGGGGAGTCAAGAGCCCCTGTTCTAGAATGTTCTAGAATGTTCTGGTACCTGTTCACTGGCACTCTCTTGGTCCATGTGGAGGGCGCCTGCTGACCGGCGCCAGTCCTGTGGCAGGACGCAGCCTGCAGGAAGGCGACAGTCTTGATGTCCCTCAGGCTGCCACGAAGCTGCCCAAACTGCCGCAGGAAGACGAACTTGTCGTGAGGCAGGAGGAAGATGGTCGTGACGGGATCTGGGCCCACCATGAGCTCCAATGAGTGGCTGTCCCGGGAGCCGCAGCAGCTCTGCCGGGGGTGCAAGAGCACGGAGGCCAACGGGAGACGTATCAACTTCATGGAGGAGCGTGGGGGCCAGGCATTAATGGGGCCCTTGGCAAGGGAGGCATAATCTACTTTAAGGATGCAGAGGTGACGAGGGGTAAGAAAGAGAACGAGGGGCACGGAGCCCGAAGGCCCGTCCGCATCTGGAGGCCATGCATCTGACAGAATGTCTGAGTGTGGGGGGCCATGCATCCGAGAGGAGTTGGGTGCCTCCCCTGCAGGGCGCAGGAGGTGAGCGAGGAAGGCCCCTCTGACTGTGCAGTCCTTCTCCTCATACTCCCACGAGTTCAGGAGCTGCCGAACAAGGCTCTGCTGTGTGACAGCACCCCCCGGTGGCTCGGAGGGACAATTTGATGCCAGTGCAGAAAGCTGAGAATGCATGTCCCTCAGACTCTGGGCATCGGATAAGAGGTAGAGAACACCATCATTGCCCCGTATTTTCAGCGACAGACAAGCCTCTGGTACTTCAAAGCATAGCTCCTCAATGTCAGTACAGGACACAAGCAGCTCCACCTCCAGGCCGGCCACCAAGTCTGGAATGTTCCAAGGCTGCTCGTGGTACACGGCCTGGAGCACTGCCAGCCAGGGGTCTGCCAGGACAACGCAGGCCAGCAATTGCCCGGCTCTCTGACCGACCCGGATGCCGTGAGCCCAGACTACCTTGTTGATGCGGATGGCTTCCTGCACCGGTTCCTCAGACACACTGGGGCCCCCGAGCCCATCCTCATGCCGACCCAGGCCCACCTCGAAGTAGCCATCCCCAGAGAAAGAGCCCACAGTCTCCGCCTCCTCCCCACTCCGCTCATTCCTCTCCTGAGATGTCTTCCCCCCCAGCTCCTGCACCGCCTTTACCACAAGGGACGACAGCTCCGCTGCAAGCTCCAGGTTATCGGCGGTGTAGGAGACCAGGCAGAAGGGGAGCACCAGGGTGCCGGCTCCGCCCACCCAGCCAGCCCGGTCCTCTGCGCAGCGGCAGCAGCTGGGCGTAAGGACAACACAGAGGGGCGCCAACGCTCCCGTTAATGCCCTGGGCACACACTTACTCCCTGCCACATTCACAGAGATGCCACTGCACAGAATGTGGGCTCCCAGGGATGGGGGCACTACACACAATATCAGGTGAAATCAAATACATGTCGATCATTTCAAAACATATACACACATCATAGGGTAACTTGCAAGAGGAGATGGGGCCTGAAGTCATACCTCATCTGCTGATCACTGACAATTTCAACCGAAAAGCAGGAAGGAAGTGGGCGTGTAATCTGAAAGGAGATGGGGAATATGTGTAAGAATGCCGGATATGTTCACAGCCATATTTATAGAAAATTATTTACAATATGCAGTCAAGTGCACATAGATCATTTACACGATAATCACATTAAGTCGGCAAATTGAAATTACAATACCTGTAGTGTTTCCTCACAAGCAGAGTTTTTTATAAATTTGCATCGCTGGGCATTTGATGAATCCACAGGAGTCAGTATTTGATTGGTAACTACTGTTTCTTCTTTACAAATTAATTCTGGAAAGACAAGGGGACTTGTTTACGCAGAAGACCCTGACTTACATTTATGTGTAAACCAAAATGTACAAGGAAGTCTGGGAGTATTTCAGTGAAACAGAGTCAATTAAGAGCACATGATACCAGTGGAACATTCAAGGCAAAAGTCCACACCATAGATATCCATAAAAAAACCAAACAGGTAAGATTTATTTAGCAACCTTCTTGCAATTTTTGCTTCATACTGATAAATCGTTAGAGCAAAATAAAGCAATTTTCTTGATAACTGACACTTGCACTTTAGCCAGTTGTAATGTGAAATATTCCAGTAATAATCTTATAATATAAATAATTTTAACCATATAATTAGATATATGCAAACAGATCTATTTTTCCACTATTAAAAATTATATATAGGCAGCTAAAGAAAGTGTTGCTTAAAATGAAAGTGACTGTAAGCTTATAAAAATAGGAAACCTAAAGAAAATGCGACACACGGGCAAACAGACAGATTAGCAACACATGCGAGAGCCTCATGCGAGACGAGTCAATAGTGAAGGTCAAGTGACTCGTATGAAATGTTGACGAATGGAAACTGCCATTTTGTCTTGAAACAAGTCTCTCCTGCCCAGTGTTCAAAGGAGGTCGGCCAATGATTTTGCACCACGCACATGTGAAGGGCACATGTTGAAATTAAAAAACATACTGATAATTTGTTCCCTTTTAAATAGCTTGTAGCTTATTGTAGCTACGGGGGTGTTCCCCATGTCCGTGACACGGCACAGAGGAAAATGAGGAGTATCTACAGACAGCTGATCCCCATGAATACGAGGCAGGAGAGAGAGGGGACACATTTAAGCGGATCAATGCTGCACAGTGGGGAAGGTCACAAAGAGAGTGGACAAGTGGACACTACAAAGTGGTCAGAATTAGAAGTCGCTGTTTTTATCTTTACTTATTTACTCAATAGATGCTTTTATTCAAAACGGTGCCTATTTTTTGAGAGAGCAGGTTCAGATGGTCACTGAAGCAATTGGGGTGAGAGGCCTTTTTAGGTGGGATCACTCTACTACCCCTGGGATTTGAACTGACAACCTTCAGCTCACAAGCACAGTGCCCTAACCCTCTGAGCTACACACCATCCCCCAAAGGACCAAAGGTCTCCTTTCTGAGACATGAACCACTACACCTCCTAACTTAGCCTAGCAGCTATAAAATGTTATTGGGGTAAGAGGAGGCAATGGCCTGCGGGGGCAGGGGCGACTGTGCAACATTGGTCAGCATGGAAACGCCTGGTCTGGCACGTGTGGAGTGGGCCCCGCCCAGCACCCCGCCCGGCGGCCAGATACATACATGATTACCTTGGCTGGAGCTGGCCGGGGGGGGCCGAGGGGGAGAGGGGGGCGGGGCGGCAAGAAAGGACGAGGAGGAAGAGGAAGACGAAGGGGATCCACCCGTGGAGAGTCTGGAGTCCTCACTGATCTAGCAGAGAAGGTGCGAGAGCAGTCTTCAAGGAGGCCGCGTGACTCGGGCCATGATGGGGGCTTGGGGGGGGCTCTGTGGAGGCAGGTCTGCTAGGCAGCCCGACATCTGGCAAGTCTAAGAGCCCCCCTTCAAAAAAAAACCGAGTGACTTTCACAAAGAGCATCATACACAGAAAGAGCGTGTGCAGCTACATCTGTGTGCTAACCATAGCTACGCTATTCCAAAGGGATTTAAAGATACTCATATACAATCATCAGCCATTCAGGAAGAGAATTAAAAAATGTATAAAAAAAATTTTTAAGACTTCAAATGCGCCTGATTTTTTAGCAGAACAAGAAACTCAGAGGGAGTATGAGTATGAGAGTATGACTGCCCAATATAAAAAATTGGCTTTCAGACAATACTGACTATTATTAATATAGATATGGTGGGGAAAAAATAGAGGACTAAAGAAGAACCAAAGCAGAAAATGGGACCTTTGGCCACTTTTGTCTCACGGAGGGGCGACAGTAGCAGACTTTGAGGTCCCTAGTGACTGTAAACAAAGTGACAAGCGAAGCGGCAAGGCTGACAAAACAAAGGAGGATGCGGAGACTGGCAAGTAAAGCACCAACAAGATTGCTGCCTGTCAGAATGCCACACTGATTTTCAGAGATATAAGCCAACAGAGTCTAATCAGGCTTGCAAACCCTCAAAAACCTGGAACACTGCGAGACTGAAGCTTTGCTGGACCGCACCACATGAATAACAAATCGGGGGGGTCACCTCAACATGAAAAACAGGGAGGGGTGAGGCAGCCACATGGTATCTCCCACTCAAGGATCCTCTTTCGAGAGAAACTCTCTTAGGACAAGACGTCCCTGTAACTCTATAAATCTGAAGTTACGGGTTTGTAAAATCCCCCCCCCCCACACACTCCTTAAGGCCAAACCACTTACCCTTTTAAACTGGGAACTGGAAACTCAACTTTTTAAACGTTTCATTGTTTCTGAATGTGTGTGCGTCAAACAGAAAACAGTACTTCTTCCTTAGTGTTAATGTATTGCTAACATATGCTAGCGGTTTTATCGAAATAATATAATTCACACAGTCATTCATTATGCCGTTGAAAAACCTTTTAGATGAGTCTCTCCTGGGACTAAAACATGCCTGGAGCTCATTGTAGCTAGCAGTGGTCACATTTTCTGGCCCAGGAAAAACACATCATAATTGTCAATGGCATTGACAGCTGGTTTGTGAAGAACTTAAGCGTTAAAACAACTTGTTAGCAAAGGTCCTGTAGAACAATAACTGGCAAGTTATTCGCTTTTGGTTTTGTTCCAGGCGACAGACTGACTGAGTCCTCATCCGGACATTACTGTCACTTTCCAGAACAGGACGAAACAGGCCACACCAACTTAGAAATGTGTGGAATGTCTGCCAATGGATCATTCCAGAAATGGCCTCCATTTAGCTTACATTACTGTAGAGAGCATCAAATCTGATAAGCTGAAATGTATAATTAACTTCCATATACAGAAGACAAGTAACAGCTCTATACCTCTAAAAATGATCAAAAAATAACAGAATAAATTACTGATTCAAATAAACACACAAATGACTTCTAAAAATCACACAATTCTATAAAAGGCTCACCATTTGTCTGCTATGCAGTATGTAATAATCTTAGACTGATCTGAGCCCATTTTAGCCGAAGCCCCCTTACAGCTGTAACTTTCATCTTGCGATTCAATGCGAGCTGCTGCTCCTCTCCTGCAGTCAGCAGGGGCCGTACCTTCTTCTCACTGCTGGCCATGCGGTCTTTGGCTTCTTTGGCTTTCTGAATGGCCTTCAGCACCTCCACCGTGTCCAGCTCCTTCTCCGTTGTGGCAATGCTGTCCAGGCACACCTGCAACAGGCATCGGCGAGCTTGGTCACCCTCAGCATCAGCGGCAGGGTCACCAGCGTGCCACGGAAATGAAACGCCTACCTCAGAAGCCCTGTCCCAGAACTGGGCCAGAACCTTGGTCCTGTAGTCTGGGATGATGCACATGGGATTGCTGGTGAGGCTGAGCTTTTCCAGGCACGGCAGAGTCCCAATGTTCTTGATTTCATCGAGCTGGGAAGCAGCAAGGAGATTTCCGGATGAACTCGGGAGACAACATTCCAAAAGTCAACATCAGCCTTTCAAGTTACCATGACGATAATAGTAATAACAGCAACACCCAAATATCTACAATCATAACGAATTTACATGCCTCTAAAGAGAGGTTCTGGGAGCTTAAATTTGGCAGATCAGGAAGAAGAGCTGGTAAATGTTTAGTAGGGAGAAACCCTAGTCCTCTGGAATTGTGGGTAAACCATGCAATATGGTTCTTGAAACTAATACGCAGAACATTACCATCTCTGCAGTGTTTTAAATAATGCACCAATTCTCCCAAAAAGATACTGTCATTGTTTCAGTGTTAACATATGCATTTCTTTTATTTGCATAAGAACTACAGGTGCACCAATCAGATATTCAGGATCAGTTTCAGCACCGATCCATACCGATAAGACAGATCTGCTATCGGCATTTTAAGCATTCGCCACTTGCATATCCTCTCTTGGAAGATTTTCAAATTGAACTGCAAATGCCTCAAAAACGCCCAGAACAATATGTACAAAGGAGGTGGAACAGTACATTACGTATGATTCCAGCAGCCAAATTAAAGATTTTTTCATTTGTATTTGTAGTTTACAAAAATATTAATATATAAAGCATAAATATTAATAAGGTATATGTTTATTATATTAATATATTCAAGCAAAAAAAGCTCTTGTATTGGAATCTGTATTAGAATCAGATTGGAACTGAAAAAATGTGGATCAGCCTCTGGGGAATCTAATATGCTGTTTCACACAGAACTCCAAAAAAAAGCACGGACAAAATACTGGCACCTCTTATAAGTGCATTTCAGGCAGGGGATCCTGCTTTCATTTTTCTTTATTTTGGTTAAAGAACTGGAGAACAGTCAACAGTGACTAAACACAAATATTACCCACAAAGACAGCATTAGGTATATGCTTGGTAGCTATAAACATGAACATTGGTCACTTCTCTAAAGTGATTTTGGTCAAACCCGGATCTGAGCTAAGCTCGAGTCTAGCTGGTCACCGGGACAACAGAGCCTTGCTATTATGGGTTTTTAAAAATAAAGCAAATATAGACAGAAATAAATCCAGTCTCTGGGTGAATTCAGGCACAGCTGCCTCAACAGAGTAAACACAGTATGCTGTGGTCACACACACTGGCTTGCACCTCATCATCCCCGTTTAATGCACACAGCCCAGCAAAACCATACCTGTGCTAATTTGTTACTGCTTAAGTCCAAGTTGACGAGGGAATAAAGCTTATTGAGGCCAGACAGACCCTCCAGCTGGTTTCCTGCCAAATTCAGCGTCTTGATGTTTCCCAGTTTTGTGTGCACACCCTCCAGTACAGTGAGCTTATTATAGGACAGGTCGAGGTGAATGAGATTATACAAATGCTGTGGGGAGAGGAAGACCCAGTCTGGTTAGTGTGAACACTTTAGCATAATTATACAGGGGTTTGTGAGTTTAAACATATTTAAATGAGGGACTTTTATCCCACCAGGCAATTCCAACCACAAAATACAAACCAGGTCTTGGTTTGTTTCAGCTGATCATGACGAATGTGATTAAAAAAAGACTGCGTGGACATCAAAGCAGATAGGAGAGCAATTTTTTAAATATTTACAATTCATCTCATTAATCCATTTCATGAAACAGTGAATAAAACAAGTACCTGTATCTAAATGTTTTCAGCTTTTTTAAGTATTTTGTTCCACAGGAATGTGGTTTCTTTCACAGTAGTGCTGTTGGTATTTGTTGCATACTTGGCCGACATACTGCACTCCGAATGGACGACGAGAGGTAAATGAAACTTAATGGAGACCATTTTCTTACCTGGAGGTTTTCTACCATCGTGAGCTCATTGTAACTTAGATCTAAGAATTCCACTTTTGGTATTAATTTCTGTAAACGGCAGAGAGTGGAACATGTTTAAACTTTAAACACTGACAATAAATAGCAAGCAATAAACTGTGATTAACAAGGGCGGGGTATGTTATTAGGAGAGTATTCATTAGGCTTCCCAAAATAGCGGGTATGTGTGAATAAAAGGAAAAGGGGCAGGTGCGTGGCTCTGTGGGTTAAGACATGTCTGTCATCAGAAGGTCACTGGTTCAAATCCCGGGACTGGAAGTGATGTTACTATTGGGCCCTTGAGTAAGGCCCTTAATCCATAAACTCCAGGGGCTGGCTGACCCTGCTTCTCAATCGTATGTAATTAAAATGTATAAATGAAGATGTGGTTACCCTATAAGACCGTTAACATAAAATACAAAACCCATCCAAAGAAAGTCTAAAGGAATGAGTAATGCCATTTGTGTCTGAGAGGAATCAGCGTAACAAGCCCTGCAGTGTGAAAATTGTCGTGTCACTCACCACTGACTCATCAATACACTGCAAGCTATTGCGACTCATATCCAGGGTGGTCAGTGACTTCCAGGTGGGGATGACAGCAGTAACTGGGCAATCTGAGGCCACGCCCTCTGCCTCCCATTGGGCAAACTCAGAGGCCTCGGGAACCAGGACATCCTGCAGACATGATAGGTATGTGTTTGTGCCTGGAGCAGACACCGCACAGCCCAAACCCAACGTGGGGCCCACTCAGTGCTCAAAGTGGGTTGGTACTCGCCGGTACGCAGATCCAACACCTGCTTGTTTTTCTCCAAATAACAAGGGGAGTACCAGCACTTGTTTTTCCCCACTTCAAGCACTGCACCCACTGGTATCATACAAGTGAAACTTGGGCAAAAATTAGCTACCAGTCTAAATCGACTCACACCTCAACTGTATAAGACATTCACATTCGTCCTAAACTGTGTTTACGCGAGTCAAGTGACATGTAACAATCTTGTTTTATAAATACATAACATTAAATTAAATAAGGATGTGGTTGGCAACCCAAAACAAACAGTCATCCCTACAGGGTTGAACTTGCCAGTCATCCAGAAACGCTCCCAACGCATTTACACCACACTTCCTCATGTCGCTGAAATAAGAACGCACATACCTTCATGGCAGCCGCCGACTGGTGTACGCTCATGGTCACCAGTGCTGGCCTTAATGAGGGCAGGCCCTTGATCTGCTTGGACTCGCACTGATTGATCTGCAACGGCAACAGCAACGATGATGACGGAAAAGAGGTGCACTTGAGCGCTGGCTAATGGTGAACCAGAGAAGGAAGCGGCACCTCTATCTGAAGAAGGGACTTGAAGACTGACAGGTCAAACAGAAGCAGGTGCTCCTGGATGTTGCTGGAGCCCACTGCCCCTCTGGTGCCGGGTATCTGCCAGCAGAAACAGGACGTGCTCGATGCTAACGACACCACTAATGTACCATAAATATCCTTTTACTAAAAACTCACATCAGGGCTTTCAACCTGGGGTCTGCAGAACAGATAGCATTATCAGACAGTGTGCGCCTCAGTGAGTTAGGATGCCGTGTCTGTGATCGGAAGGTCGCCAGTTCAAATCACAGGGTCGACAGAGTGACGTCACAGTTGAACAAGGCCCTTAACCTCCTAACTACACCAGGTACTAGCTGACCAAGGTTTCTCAAAACGTTGCTTTATATAAAAGCATCTGCTAAATAAATGTGATTTTTAAAAAGTAATAATATGAATCCCATATGTTAAGCACTTTAATTTTAGTTTAATAAACCAGTATTTCCAAATCCAGTCCTTAGGGGCACACAGACAGTCCACATTTTTGCTCCCTCCCAACTCCCATTGGGAAGCCATAAAATCCACTGGGAGCTGGGAGAGAGCAAACACATAGACCGACTGTGGGTCCCTGAGAACTGGATTGGGAAACTCTGTAATAAAGGATAGAAAGCCCTGCCTTTGACTGAGGGAGAATGTAGCTTCACCTTGAGATATTTGAGTCGACATGTGAAGTCTAGTATGTGCCCAAGGTCGGCCCTGGCGTCGCCGTTGGTACACGTGGGTTTGGCGAGCCGCAGCTGCTGGGTGATGGCATAGAGCTGTAGGGGGCGTAGTAGAAACACCTCGCCTGCCACCAGAAGCTGTTCACCTGGATGAGAACAGGGACACTGCTGCTTTTGGGTGGTCCTTACCAGGCAAATGAGAGACTTCATTCTGAATCTACCCTTAAAAAAAATTATTAACAAAATAATCCCATGCTGGTTAAGTACAGCGAATTGAAACCAGAAGGTCATGGGCACAAGTCCCAGCATTACTGAAACAGCAACTTAAAGGAAGGCATTCTTTCTGAGACTTGGACCAGCAACTCTACAGTTACAAATGCAGCACCTCAACCACCGTGCCACTTAAACAACATAGCAAAAGCATTTAAAAACTGACCACAGCACCACAAGAGCTCACACGAAAGGAAGATACAAACATTACCTTAAGGTAAAGCACTGGCTGCTAAAAGCTGAGCTGAAAACCCTATTCACACCAGGCTGAAATTAAACACCATGAAACCCTGGCTGAGGTACCTTTGTTATAGAGCTCCTCCGCCAAGGCAGCTGTTATCCCATTTATTTCCTGAAAAGAGGATGAAAAGCAGAAGTTTTGAACATTCAAAATATGCTGCATAATTTAATTAACTGTCCCCCTCCCACCTATACAGCTTTATGTGGAATTCATTTCTGAATTTACATATTTGTTGTGGTTCTAAGCTTCCTCAGTCAGGCAAATAAACTCCCGGCACATAACGAAAGATTCCCAAAGGCCACAGAAAGATATCCTGCAATAAAAGCAATAACGGCAGTTAAACAAAATACAACACAGAATGTAAGCGAACAGATGGTGTCCTCTTCTGGGGAGTGGGACCTTACACACCTGCCCCCAGGCGGGCTTGGGTCTTGCGAAGCAGAATTCAAGGCAATAATGAAAAGCACAGAAAAGACATTCCACGTTTAATGCTCTTCATTGCCATCACATGCATGATTGGCTGAGCATCAGCCAGCAGCAATCTATCAAACAGCATCTGTCAATGTGGAGATTGTCTGATTCAAGTAGCCATTGTGTGATGATGGCTGGACAGAAGCTTAGGCAGCAAATATGGATTACTTTATAATATGATATCAATGTTATCATATTAATGCAGACTGCACTACTATGAAACCAAAAGACATCACACAGTTGTACTATGATACACATCACTATACAAAAGATGCCTTTATGAATTATTTTATTTTACAGGATTAATAATAGACTTTGTCATTCTTGAACATTATGGTAAATGTAATAACCAATTTACAACAGAGGTTACTAGGGACGCTATCAATTTAAAAATACCCAGTGAAGCAGATGCGATCATAATGCATGACTAGAAAAAACATGCTTACATATAAGTGGAAATGCAGAAAACAGGACAAGACTTTGGGAGCCGCCAAAGGAAATGTTGCCAGCAGAGTCTCAAGGTAGATTTCCAGATCCTTCTGTCTTTTTTCAACTAAGCTTCTGGAATTTTTGCCGATCATTTTCTTCGGCGGCAGCAGGTTTTTGTCGATTTTCTTTTCTGCTGTCAGCTTGGGGAGGGGAAAAAAAGTCCACAATGAAATTAAACCAACAAGTATGCTACCATCATCCTTGGAATTAAAAAAAAAAAAAGAGTGTGAAGTGAGAAACACAATTACAGGCTTTGAAATACTTTTTTTTATCTGACACCTAAAACACAAGGAGACCAAATCAAATTAATTGCTTCAAGTTTAAGCAAAGACCAACCATGGCAGGCAAACAACCCCCCCAGAGTTGGTCTGTCCCTTTGGTGGTACATTACTGCCAAAGAGGAGTAAAGAATAAACCATTAGCAAAAAGGGAGTAAAGGGGGTAAGACTAGCAAGACACCAAATTCTAATGCAAGTTTTTTTTATATAACTTCACTATCTAAAACACAAAAGTAATCTAAAATGTATATTGACAAATCACCTTTTCATGTAGGTCATGAAAATCACTGTAACGATGTTTTATAGTCCACTGATGACAGCCCACCATAACCTCAATGATGTACACCTGGAAAAAAAAGCAGGTAGCATCTGTATCTGTTTATGAACATAGCAAATTTCCAGAAAAATGGACTTTAGACAACAGAAACAGTATACGGTTTAGAACACATCTTAACAAATGATTAAGCATAGAGATCTGGTGACTTCCCATGGTAATCATTTATCATTTGCTGATACAGCAGACAAAGGTGCCTGTTAAATGTTAAGTAAGTAGATAACCTGGCACAGAGATAAAGCTGTCATGTCTTAGGGGTGTTCTATTCTACAAAAATTATATACTTCTAGTTAAATCTAGCAAAAGAGACAACTCACATAAAAAACAACAGATAATAAAGCGAAGAAATTGTTGCAAATCTAAATTCAATTTTTAAAAAGCTATTTAAAAGTTAAAATACCTAAATAACACGTAGAAAATAACAGAATGGTCTTTTAAGAAATATTTACACGCTACGATTTTTAACAGGAAATGGTATTCAAGAAATAATTTTGGATGAATGGATAGATAGATGGATTATAATATGAAGCGGCAGTGTAAAAAAATAACTAGGTAAAAAGTGCATAGGTGGTTTCATGTAGATATTCCGACAGCTGAACCGGTCTGCATTATTGCACCCTTACATTTACTCTGATAAATAGTACCAGCACTTTCTACCCCAAACCAGCAGATCGGCTGTGCAAAGCGATCTGAAATTCCTGAATTTCCACTGGCGTAGCCAAAAGAAATAGTAAGCGCCATCGCACTGCAATGTTTCCATTTATATTCATATTTGGACTTTTAAACAATATGTAGCAACACCGCTGCGGATCGGATGGATCCGAGTCACGTCGACACTTCCCTCAAACTGTGTACAGGCAATATTTCACATATCGTTACGTGCAAAACTGGGAGCTCGCGTGATCATCAGTTACTTGACTGCACCTAAAATATATACGGATAAAAGTACCCCGCATAGCTAATCGCCTAACAACGTGTAATGTTACGTATATAAGGTTAGCAATAAAACTGTCAGTGTCCCTGCGCCAAAAAAATGCTGGCAAAGCGTAAATAAATGAGATTTTCTTGGACTGGTAAACTGCCACTAACCCTAACCCGAATAAACCGATACATTTCACTAAATAAACCACAGATGTTTTATATATAAGCAGTATGACCTGCTAAAAAGGCTCTGGATCGGTGTTATAAACAGTGTGCTTCGGGATGCACCGGGCTAAGGACGGTGTCATTAGGACGTACGGTGTAGTTGTCCACCAGCTCCGAGCCTACGATGCGGATCTTCCTCCGCTCAATGGGTTCGTCGTGGAAGGCGACTGCGTCCATCATCGCCCGGTGTGCAGGAAGTCAAAGTGCGAGCGACGCCGGGGATTCCTCGGATGACATGTCTTCTGTTATTTTTTACAGTGGCGAGAGAGATCACGGCCTTCCGAGCTCCATCTTTGTTGTGCTGAAGGATGATTCAATCCGACAAACTTTATTCGCAGCGTCTGCGGCGGGACACGCGCTCAGCGCGCCGTCGCCTCGCGTCATTCGCACCTTTGGGCCGCTTATGGCAGGAAGGCGTGTGTCGGGCAGGGTGTCCGTACTCGGCACCCTCACATTTGACGTTTTCTTCCATCTGTCCGTAAAAAATTAGAATTTACAACCTTAAACATGTGTGCAATTCCAGTGAGAAATATCCAAGTTAAAAGGAAAAATGAAAATAAATGTCAAATGTTGAGAAATGGCATTGTATAAAGAGGAGCGCAAGAACTCTGAATAATAGACATCATAGCAGAATACTAAAATAATCCGATGACTTACGTGTACATACAATACGTTAAGTAAAAATATATTTGAATTATTGTTATTTAGATGTGTATAGACAATAGTGAAGTTCAGGCACTTTTGTTAAGCAACGGTCTTTTAAAAAATATGGACAGTTATTATTATTAGTTGGATGGTATATTATCTTGTAATTCTTATAACTCGAAAAACCAGTTTTTAAAAATCTCTGTGTCAGTCTTTTCATTGAGTTAAGGTAGACCTGTGGTACTTCGTTTTTTCGTTACTCGGTCTCTTTTAAGTAGATCTCAAACGCGAGAGGGTGGTAATTAAAACTAACTTCCACACCCACCTTTTTAACAAGTACGAGTCACACATTTCGATATGATTACCACACATTACAGTCAGTCTGAGGTGAATAATTGGCACCCTAAGTACCCGGAAGTAAAGTTTTTAATACTTTGGCACTTATTTACAGAAAAACACTATAGTAATTTATTAATGAGTTGTATCGATCCTCTCAGACACAGGCGACAGAAACATACTACTCTGATTAATAGTTATGATCTAAATGTGTGTTAATTTAGCAATAAATTAGCGTTGCACATACGCTATATGTAATGAAGCATTTATGGTCACACCAACAAAATGAAAGGACAATATTAAAGAAGTAAGTATTAACTGTAGCCCATGACAGAACACACTTTTTGACACTCGCATCCCGCGACCCTGACCAGGATAACAGATTACGAGGTGGACGGATATTTTTCAAAGACGTAATTTATTTAATCTCGAAATATGTATACATGTATTATTAAAATTTCTTTTAATAGACATTTAACGTAACAGCCTTTTCTGCCATTCTTCTTCTTATTATTATTACATTTTTGCTGTCATCGTTATTCCCATTGATATTTAAATTATTCATGGCTAGTTAATGGCATTATTTAAATGTACAAAAACATCCTGACATAACAGTGAATTTCCTCCTTGACTTGGAAAATATAAGTTTAAAGAAATACATTTCTAAATGCGAATTGAAAACACCATTGAAATGTAATTCCTACGGCTATTTTACGTAGGTTTTTTTGTCTGCTGTGACACGTACGGCCAGATCAAATGCAGCAAATGTTAAACAATTCTAAAAATAAAATTGACTTTACCCAGACATGTCAGACTGGAACCATGTTCAGCCTATCAGATGTGTAAATGGAAATTTGTTTGACCTGTAAAGCATGGACTTTGCCCTACATCGTCCTTTGTCCGATCCTGACATCTTGCAGCACACTGTACAACTGTACAAGAGGAGATATACCAATCTGCCAACCAGCCTTATCCTTCGCGTTTACTTCACGATATAATTTATTCGTTAATGAGGGTTTCATATGTTCTAAAAATACCGTCGTAGTGCATGATGACACACACTGATATGTATACGTGTTAACTTACACATTATAAGTATTATGGTTGTACTACTTTTTTAGCAAAACATGTTGCTGGAAGAGATTTTTAAAACCGTACCGCAGGAACCATTATATCCATCCTGGTGAACAATATATTGTTTTAAGGATATCTGGTTTTATAAATATGTGAAACATCTTAAAGGGTCATTCTGAAAAGCATGACACATTACACGTGTCGCAGATACTCGTGAATCTGATATGAGTTATGCTTATTAAAGTGTATTCTTTAATTTGGTAGCAAAGAAAAGCATCGGTTTTCAAGTCGAAAAACCTTACCCATTTGCTGCAGGCGACTGACTCACAATAATAAAATGGCCTTACCCTGTGTAACTAGTTCGATTTGACTGCTACACTTCGTGATAATGCCCAGCTGCACTTGCACCAAAGCAATCATTTCATATTTAGGAACAGGCTTGTATACATATATACATATAACAGTCTTATATACAGCTTTAAATGTTGAAAATAACCCCTTTATTTCCTCATACGTGTTCCATCGATTTGCAGATAACAGATGAATACTGTAATGATTTTTGATTTGGAAAAGTAATGCAGTTACGCTAGGAAACATGACTCTTGTTATTCAGATAGGTACTTACACTACCTGGTACAGCAACTTACACAGAGAATCCCAAGACTTACGCACAAAAGTCAGAGCAGACAACGTGAGATTAACGTGAATGCTCTTCGGAATGTCCAAAAAAGAACAGAGTGAGCCACTACACAAATGGGTAGGTACAAATTCTATTAATTTAAATAAATCTATAGCTTTTAATGTAATGTGCCATTACTACACTTCATGTTTTATATAAATAAAAATTTTGTATTATTATTATTACTATAAACTGATATAATGAAATTTATGTTTAGTAATTTGTGCATCAGAATACTTGACACCCCTATGCGTTCGACTTAGATGAACCTGCTCTGTTCTATATATGTTGGAGTACAGCTTGGGGAGAATAATTGGTAACTGACAGAAACAAGTGAATGTGAGCTAGTTTTCTCAGTATTTTGATGACGCGTGATATATAGTATACATTACTCTTGTCCTGCCTTTGAACCTCGGCTTAATATTCGCTGATTTACGTTGTAACGAAGAAAGCGAAAATACAGCCAAGGAAAGAAACGGGGTGTGATTTGCGTCTTAGCCAGCCGCCGAGCGGGGGTCAAGCTGCCTGTGCTGCAGGAGGCGCACCACCAGGCTATGTACTACAAAAAGCCCGTGGTGAAGAAAAAAGCGCAGCGGATCGTCAAAAGGTAGGCTAGCCCTGCCGGGGGGTGGTCGTGTGGTCAGCCACGACGGGCCCAGACCCCGTCAGCAGAGAGGGAGAAGCTCTTTGTTTGGCCCCCCAGCACCAGCTGTCTGCAGCCGGGCAGATTATGTGAATGAGCGCAGGAGGCAGCAGGACAGCCCGGGCTTGGCAGCTGATGCCATTCGTGGACGAAATGTGCGGCAGGGGCTTTATGTGTCATTGGCGAGGCGACAGCAGCAAACCCCTGGAGGACTGCAAGGCCGGGGACGTGAAGCGCAACTGGCACAAGTCCACAAGGAAAGCAACGAGATGGGGGAAAAGGTGTAGACCTCCTGGGCATCACCTGCCCTACGGACGGCAGAACCGGCCGGGACCAAGACTGTCACTGCGTCCCGTAAACAACCAAGGCAATAGGGCGCCGGGGATGAGAGCCCCGAGGAACACCAACCAGTTCCTTATGCATGAGAAGTACCAGATGATGCATATGCGATCGGACTCTGTGGGCACGGACAGCGGCTCAGACTGCGAGATGGACATCGCGGACATGGACTCGTATCTCGGCATGCTGGAAAACGCCCGCGGTGGCCTCATGGACAGTCCTGATCCGTTTCCAGTGCCTGCCAGGTTTTGCCCCCGACGGCTGGCGAAAAGCCAGCATTTCCAGTTGAGTTTAAGCGAAATCCATCAAGAAGAGAGCATGCAATACTTCCCTTCCGAAGACGATGTCATGCAAAGTGAAGATTTCATGCAGAAAGATTTTATTGACTTTTGTGACAGGGTAACATCTGTAGCTCCCTTTGCTGTGTAATATAAAGCGCACCATCAGTCAGTATGCTTTTAAAAATAATGGTTTACGTATCTTCTTTTTTTACTTGAAACTTTACACAGACAAACTGTTAAAATTCGATATGTAAATTATTTTTCATCGCTTGCCAGCTTTTTGTTTTCAGTATTGAAAAGAAAAGGGTGGGTTGAGTAGGAGGGGAGTGAAACAGCCAATCATACCCGATGTTTGCATTAAAGAAGACGATCGCCAGCTTGTCATTGTAAATACTGTCATCTCCCCATAAAATAAATGCTGTATAAACTGGTGAACAGTCTGGAATGGTCTTTCTTTTGGCTACGCATTTGTTTGTAAATACATCTTGTAATTTTATACCCATAAAACGGGGACTAGAGGAAGCCGTTAAATCGTGCACTTTTTTGTTCGATTCATGTTGAAGATTGTAATGTAATTTTTGCACAAAGAGACGTAACATTACACACATTTTCATCATTTACATTCCGGAGTTTTTCGTGACCTCAGTGCCCATCCGAACTCTTTGAAGCTGCTTCCTGAATTTTACGCTAATTTAATGTTAAACTCGAGCTTGACTGAACCAAATATATATGTACACGAACTAATTATGTGAAACGTATTAACCCAGTTTTACAACAGTAGGCAGCAGTAGCCTATATAATATAATTGGAAATGAAGGTTAGGGATATTGCCAAACCATTTTAATACACGTCAGCCATTTTGGTCTGCCTCGGACAGCTGAAGAACTGTGCGGAATATTGTGCCTTAGACCGAATACAGTTATTTCCATTTTCTTTTCTTTTATATTTTTCGTCAGACAGCCCCGTTTCCCGTATAAGAAATCCCGTTTAGTGTGTCTGGTCCTCTTCGAAGAGCTGTCATGATTGTATTAGAAAATAAGGAGAAAAAACTTTTCTAGTACCTAATTTATAAATTCTGAAAAGATCGATTTTTTTAATGAGCAGTAAATTTCTTATATTTGTCTTACTGATTTATATTTGATGTTTAAAATAAGCTTTTCAATGGCACGTCATGCATACTGCAAAAGTAACACTGATTATACATATAGGCCTAGTCTGAAATGAGATTATGTAAAACTTTCCTAGCATGATAAAGTCCCAGTTACTATGTAACATATTTGTCATTGACAGATCATGGCAGCATTCTCAATTAGGCCTGATAGGTTATCCAGCCAATCAAAGGCTCTTTAAGCTAATAAATATTAAAGAATACAAAAGTAGGTGCCAACTTTTATAACTTTGTCAAACATTCAGATCTTTTTCATTCAGTTGCACAGCTCTGCAGATGCAATGTGCAATGTGCAAACTTAACTAGAACTGCCTATGTGAATCAGAATTGAATGAGCTGCATGTCCTGCATAATCATACCCAATGCACATATGTGTCACTCCCTGTAACAATGAGGAGGGAAAAAAAGGGACACGTTTCCTTTAATTACACTAGCTACTTTGGAGATGACAGTGTGCGGGCAGAGCATGAGAGGGAGGAGAGTCTTGGAGACCGTTGTGGGGGGATGGGTCGCACTCCGGGGCTGTAACACATTCCTATTTCCATTCTTTATTACACACTCTGGAAGGACTTCAGGGGCCAGAGATACAATTACACCTATCAGCAAGATGGAACTCTTCTCAGGTCTAAGAAATGATTTTTGGGGGTAGGGAAGTCCGTCAAGTAACAGGAGAGAGTCAGGGAGTCATGAGTTGGGGTAGAGAGTACCAATGGCAGGAAGGCTGCTGTCATGCCTCCCTGCTGTATCAGTGATCCACTGAGGATCTGTTGCCCTCCCCTCCCCCATGGGTATTGAAGACACTTCAGGCAAGATTAAACAGAGAGGTAAAGATATGAAGAGAACCCTAAACTGCTCTGTCCTGCCTCCCTCTCTTTCCCAGTCACTTACTCTCTCTCTCTCTCTCTCTCTCTTTCACACTTACACAAACACACACACACAGAAAGTCACAAGCGCCCCAGCAACTGTCAGGCCCTACCCAGAGATCCCAAATAGCCTGCCAAGACTTGCCAATCAAATATGGAGCAGTCATTGATGACAGGGCCAGTAACCGGACAGCCCCCTAACATGCTGACCCTGTTGTAATTTGAGCCCTTATTTAATTTTGAACTGCTTGAAGCGGATGGGCTCCCAGGCATGTAGTGTGGCAGGGGCTTGCTTTTGGGGGGAGGGCAGGGGAGGGAGGTTGTGCCGTGGGGAGGGCTGGAGGGTGTTGGTGAGTGTGTCGAGCTGCCAGCACCCGCGTGTGGAAAAGTACTGCGACTTGTGTGTTTTTCAACTTTATGGGCGTGTTACACAGAGGAGCCATTGTTAAGGCAAGGCAGTTTTTAAATTTTTTTTTTTTTTTTCACCAACTAGGGAATGTGGTCTGTGTTATCAATCAACAACTTATCTACAATTTATACATTAATTAGTTAAATTGCGTTATGCAGTTAAATAAAAGTGCGGTCACAAATTCCAATGCAGAGTAATTTCGGTTGCTTTTGTTTTTATCACTTTAAATATCAACAATACAAAACTGTATTAATCTGATTTTTGAAGGGAATAGTGAGATCACACTTTTGCTTGCCTCATGTTTTTCAGTCAGTCTGTCTCCTTAGTGTCTGTTTTACAAAGGTCATGACGGAGCTTGCTGATATGAATGGCACATATATCCTGTTCTGCTTCATTGCACTGTTTACATCGAGGTCTGATGTGGATCCTCCAGTTTTAATACAGAAAAAAAATAAAAATAGGAAAATAAAAACTCCATATTTATCCATTTAGTAGACGCAAAATTAATTTCCATCCATCTTCTGTATTCACTTGTCCAATGCAGGACCGTGAGGGTCCGGAGCCTATCCTGGAGGCTATGGGCGCAAGGCAGGGAATAACCCAGGATGGGATGCAAACACCATATACGCCCACATTCACACCAATGGACAATTTGGCAACTCTAGTTCACCTTAGCATGTTTTTGGACTGTGGGGGGAATCCGGAGTACCTGGTGATAACCCCACAATGATATGGGGAGAACATGCAAACTCCCCACACACGGAACCATGGCGAAGAGCCGAACCCTGCGAGGCAACAGTGCTAACCATTGCACCACACAAAATTACTTTACTTAAAAATGCAAGCACATAAACAATGTGAAACAATGTATGGCGAGCAATTATACCACCAAAATAAATCATTACTTATTTTTCCTTTATGTTATCAGACAAAAAAGCAGCACGTTCCCTTGGAGAAAAAAGAAAAAAAAAAACACTGAACATGATATGCTGTGCACTGACTTTTAGAGAAACCTGAAGACAATCACCTGTTTAACCACACACAAAAGTTCACTTTTTAAAGCAAACACCTTTACTGGTATTCTAAAGGAACACTATTCTGTTAGAAAGTTTGTTTTCATGTTAGAGTGTGTCACTTTTTGCCTGGGCAAGTTATACCTTCACTAACCCCCATTCTGTCAGTGGGTGTGTGTGTGTCAAATGGAAAAGGGTTTTTATATGTAACACAGGGGGCCGGACCTGCTCTCTCCAATCACATCACTCTCTCAAGGCCCTTAGCTGTATGGTAATTATGCAGAGACCTTGGGAGTGAGCTGAATTTATCCAGCTGATACTCCTGAAAGGAAGCACGTATCCCCCTCCCCCCATATCTCCCATTATTTGTCAAAATTCCTTCCCAGCCGTTTAATTTCTATGTTGTCAAGCTTCACAGGACATGTTTATGTGCATGTTTGTCAAATACTGCCCTATGAAAACATGAGCAACTGAAATGCAAGGCATTTTTAAAAGATATAAAAACCATAAAAGTGCATTGTTTTTAAATTACAGGCTTTTTTCCTGAGAATGATCATTACCACAGTTATAACACTGTCAAAAAGTTGGTATAACAGTGAATCATAATCCATTATGGAAAAGTAAGCTTCACTTTTAAAATGTTGTAAGAATTTCTTTCCTACAAACATATGTAAAACGATAAGTATAACAAAAACTAAAATGAAAAACGAATTGCATTTTTTTTACTTCAAACAAAATTAGGGATAGCTAATCTTGTTTGTTACCTGTTTTTTGATTGGCTTGAGGACACACTTCGACAGGCTACTTGCATTATAGTTCCGGGTGAAAGAAAAAATATGATTTTTTTATAATGTTTAATTACAGTATTTACAAAAATGCACAATACAGTTAAATTGTTGGGTCACTGAAACGAGAAGCTGCCCCGCCCTCCCCCCAGTTAATATTTGAAGACAGGGGGCTGTTAAGTTATTTTTGTTGTGAATTCATAATCCACAATGTCACGTTTACAAGTACAATGAAAGAAGACCGTAGTCAACGGAGCAGGATGGGCGCATTAATCGCACTCAGAGTACCCCGTTCCGTGTGTACATCTAGGATGACGCTGTTCCAGGATATAAAATGCAATAGCTGTGCATTATAGTGTCAATGACAAAAACGTGAACCTCGTGTCCCCACACCCCTCCCCCAATGTTTGTCCTGAAATTGTGCAATCCAGCAGAGCTACGTGCAAAACGAGTGAGGCGCTTCTTCTGCATAGTTACCCACCGATACGATAAGCATTGAATGCTTCAGATCAGCTTCAGTTTGATCAAATATGACCATATTTTCCCGAAAGATTAAAAGCCATCCAAGTAATATATGTTCCTAATTTTGTGCAAGCTTAAAAAACGTGATCTGCCCGATTCAATTGTTACACAGCCGCCGTTTCTGATACAAAGCTAGAACTCGTCAACGCAAACTAGTGAGAGGGCAAATAAGATCGGGGTCTTGTTTAAACGCCTTTTAGCCAGCTTATTCTTCATAAACTTACTTGCTGACACAGCGTTTACATTTCCGTGCCGGGCTGCACGATTCATGTACTTCCCCGAAGCACTTGAGGGCAAACAGCCATTCATGCGTGTAAAAGTGCCCAACCGCTAGAGGTCGGTGTAAAACGCTGCTAGCGTTAAACCGAGGTACAAACAGGTACAAACCCGCACCAGTTTAATTCGTCAGGCAAGAAACCCCCCGGAGACACAGACATTGTGCATTGAATGTGTTATTATAAAAAAAAAACAGTGCAGAGCCCACAAATAGTAACAGAAATGAATACGTCCTTATTAGCGGTTTTAGTAAACAGACAATTAAACTTGATTCTAAAAAGATAACCATAAAATGAAAACATACTATATCTAAAACTATATATATATTGAAAATGTATGCACAGTTCATTAAAAAATCTTTAGAACAATCTTTAGATCACCACTGAACAGCATTGAGTCTGCCTCAGATGACAGAACTGCAATAAAGTATCAACACCCGGTCGATTTAAAATAACCATTTGGTGATACGGTATACTGCCACACAGATACGGGGTTGTGAATTTAACAAAGACATTTACATGTTTTCATGCGTTTTGTCCGCATTCCACATGCATGTGCGCATGAATGAGTGTCCTCCAGTGGTGTCTTACCTAGTGAGTGCTCAAGTCGTATATTACAGTAGTGGACGCATCAACGCATCAGCACTGCGCTGCCGCATGAAAGGAGAATTAATGACCCCCACCCAATTATAACTATATAAAAATGGCTCTTACTGTAAATAAGATGGGAAACCAATATACTACAGTCTACAAAATGTATATCATTTTAAAAAATCAAATAAGTAGTGTGAAAGTCATGTGCCTGTCTGGGATAAGCTCACCCTACATGACCATATCTAGGATAAGTGGTTGAAAAATACACCAGTTGCTCTTTCTTGGATCACTTTTGGTAGGTACTGGCCACTGCATACTGGGAACACCCCACAAGACCTGTGATTTTGCAGCAGCTCTGACCCAGGTGTCTAACCATCACAATCTGGCCCTTATCAAAGACGCTCAGATCCTTACACCTGTCCATTTTTCCTGGATCCTGAAACATAAACTTCAAGAACCAACTGTTCACTGGCCAAATTAAATAATGGCACCCTTGACAGGTTCCATTGTAACAAGATAATCAATGTTTTTCACTTCACCTGTCAGTGATTTCAATGTTATGGCTGATCAGTGTATTTAGCAAACCCTTTTATCCAAAGCAACATGCATGTTATTTTAGAAAGCTGGGTCACGTAGTCACTGGAGTAACTGGGGTCAGGAGCCCAATTATGAAATCACTCTGCCAACCCTGGTATCTGAATCAACAACCTTCCGTACTGAGTCACACACAAGATTAATGGAGAGATGTTACTGTATCATAAATCTTTGGTATTTAGGTAACAATACCATTTAGGCAGCACTATAACTACATATTGAATTATGCGGGAAAAAAAAAAATGTACAGACAACGATAACACAGATGCTACTGAAACAAATATCCATATGATTCTGCCTAGGTGTGAAACATCCCATTTTATGCCCAAATAAGCCAATAATTTTTGTTGAATTGACTTGTCATATGATCTGGGATTTTAAACCTTGGATTGTACTGGGCCAGCCTGAATAATTTGGATTAGGGGCAGAGCTAAATCCAGCAAAAATGAGTTAAGTGCATCATGCATTATCACTACTGATTCAAAAGCTAGCAACAGCAACCAAACAAAATATGTTCTATGTTGCATCTGACAGACATACTAATCAGTCAACATGAGAGACAAATCGATTGGTATATGTATAGCAATGGTATGTTTGAAGTGTTGTACTTGGTATGAACCTTCCCAAAGTGCTCCTGGAATTTGTGTAAACATTTATGCACGTGTATGAATTTATGTATAAAGATTAAAGAACCGTCCTTTACGCTATCTGGGAGTTCGCTGTCCTTTTCCGCCTAACAACAAACTCTGCATAACTAGGATGCTGAAATGCCAAGTTAATTCTGACCAAGTTTTAAAACTAGACCTGTTTGAAACCAACTTTTGGCAAACACCTTACCCTGGCAATTTAGTCTTGATAAATCTGTTTACATTGGCAAAATAAACTGATAAAGTAAAAAGGAAAAAAAGGTCACAAGTTTTGGTGAACGTGCTGGTGTATATAAAGTTTTACCACACTCTGCTGGTGGAAGACACTGGATCAGGACAGGGTTATCCTTTAGTTACGAGAGAAATACTCTCTCAGCCAGATTATCTGTCTTTTATTCGTGACAAAGCTGGAAATTGTACCTGTTAATCCAAACTGAATATTTAGCCAGCAGTCAATCTTATTTTACACATGGCGTCACTATTGTGACTATCTGACTGCATGCCATGGGCAGGACTAGCGAGTCCAGCTGTAGCTTCACGCTAGCTTTTCCATGACGTTTTCACTCTTCGTTTTGCATTCTTGTGCTTCTTCCTGTACTCCTATATAAAAGAAAAAGTTAGTTGTTAAGAAAGACTGCACCATTCATGACTTGACAATTCATTTAACATTATAAAATATTCATAATTAGCACAACTTAGATGAATGAATTTTAAACAACACAGCTGACTTGTCTGAAGACGGTTACCTCAATCAACAATGAGCGAGTGTCCTCCCATCTCTCTCTCTGGTCCTCTAGTTTTCCCATTCGACAAAACATCTTAGGTCCTTCTGAGCAGGTGACCCAAAGCAGGTGGGTGGAGAGAATGACAGTGTTCCACACAGGAAGTTTCAGCCACCTTGAATGTTGGTCATGCCCACATTTCTTGATGGACACACGGTACATTCACGGTTGCGGGATACACACATACCTTTCAGCCTTTCATCATCTTCGAAGAAAAAGAAAAACGATTTCTTCGGTTGTACTGGTCCCCTGAAACAAGCAAAATGAATAAATAAATAGCTCTCTCCATGTCAATGTAAAACCTGATAGGCAATGGAAAACTGGTTTACTCATTGAAACTGGCCGAATGAGGCAGATTTTCAGGCTCCTCCTCCTCATCCTCCTCCTCCTCAGAGCTGCTGTCTTGAAAACGAGGATCTGCCTGCCATGACACCTTCGCTCCCTTCAGCAGCTCCACCTTATAGTCATCTGAATGGGCAAAAAGAGGAGGGATTGGGGGGGCTTTCTATAATCAGCCCCACAAAACAAGAGCCTACAAATGTCCGCACACAAAAAACACTTAGTGCCCAAGATCTAAGCATCTCAAAATAATACAAAAAATTAAAACGTGCATCAGACATAGCAAAAATCAAATTAATCTGGCTGGTTATTTACAAAAGCTGCTCAGATTAACACCCTGCAACACAAGGCCCTGATCTTTACCAACAATCTAACCTTTCACAGTGGTATCCTCTACTGGGTCATCGCCAAAGAATGAGAATTTGAAGCCTGATGATTCTGTTTCAGCTGCTGTATCTCCAGCTTTATTATCCAGCTCTTTCATCATCTCCTCGTCCTCCTTATCCCACGCAACAGCCTCTTTCCCATCAGCAATGTCTTTTGTGGGTCCGAACACCTCTTTCAGGTCCATGGCCACATTGTAGAAGATGTCCTTGGACACTTCGGGGAGTTTCTCTGCCGCCTCACGTTTCTTGCGCCTTGTGGCTTTGCTATGGCAAACAATGAGGGAGACATTTATCTTACAAAACTGTTCACCGATCGGCATGGAAGGTGGCTGTGGGATTCCTGCTGCCTTTGGATTACATCACTGCATCAACACACACAGCCATACCTTTCTTTCTTGGGCTCTTCGGGTTTCGTTTCAAAAGCTGCATGTTCTTCTTTAGTGGGATCATAATGTAAGGCTGATACGTCTCTGAAGAGACAGAAGTCAAAACGTTAAAATCAGCAAAGAAAATACTGTAGAACATGGTATTTGGTGTGTCGGGATTACTTTGAACGTGGACAATATCCAAAACACAGGCGCCATCAAACAACAAATCATGACTGACTCCGGGAGCTTAAAGGTGCCATAGAATGAAAATCTGACTGAACTAAATAAGGAGAGTTCAATACATGGAACTGATATACCTTTAATCTCAAACATTACTGTTCACTCTTTCAAATATAAGTCCCGCATATGTAAAAGAAGCTGATTCAAATATCTTAGACTGTTGCATAACAGTCTTAACATACACCAGCCCACTTTCAAGCCCAATGAATCTGTACAACCTGCACCGTATATTTTCTCTCTCGAGGGGCATACGTGCAGAGGTTCCACAATTGCACCTGGCCAGGACAAAATGTATACTGACAGGTATATATGTAAGGTATATTATAGTAAGATAAGAAGGTAAGTCCTACTCAGAGATACATTTCCCAAAAGCTTAGTTGCATGGCTCCAACTATGTATGTTGGTAATTACATTGTTAGCAACTATACTTTTGGGAAAAAGTACCCCAGTTTAGCAGTAAAAAAAAAAAACATTAAAGCAGAACTGTAAATTCATTACGAACAACACATTTGTGAGCTGCTCAGCTTGCTGTCTGCAGTTCCTGATAAAAATTGCATGACAAAGACCGTATCATGAAATCATTTTTTAAATGAGATGCAAAATAATTACAATGTTCTTGTTACAATGCTAAAAAAGTTATGACTATGCTAATGTGTCTAAGCTGAAGTGGGAGTATTACAGTTACATGTGACAAAGTAGAAAGAATAACGCTAAAAAGTACCGTATAGTAAATACATAAACCAGTAACAGTTGTTTATTATCAGGGTTGCTCATAACTGGTACACAAGTACACATTCACTGGTGCATTTTAACCTTTATACAGCTAATGTGTACTTCATTCTCGGTATGAAGGTTAAAATGCATGGAAATTTCTTGCACGAGGGCACACAAATATGCATTTGCGTTATTACAAGAAATTGACACGCAAATTGCTTTATACGGTGAATGCACACGTGCACTAATTATGCGCATCTCTGTTTATTATCACATATTATGTACTATACATGATTGCTTTTGCTAGACTTTTACATGACTGGCAGTACAGTAGGGTTGTTCGCACCAGAATCACCACAAGCACGTGAGTAATGTGTCGCACTATGACGTTACTAGGTGGTAGGAATTTTTCGGCTCCGTTATAATCTAATGGGACCACTGTTGTTGACCGAAACGTCACAATGTGGTGCATGACACAGATACAGGAACAGTTTCTTTCCTCGTGCTGTCACCCTCATTAATAACTGACAGTATGTGCCAGACCATACCTGCTCCAGTTTCTACTGCACTGTCAGATTGCAATTGTATATTCTCGTTTTGTAAGTAGTCTGTATATTGGATGTATGTTGTCTGTAAATAACATGTTCATTTCATATGTGATATGTATGTATGTATGTATGTATGTATGTATGTATGTCTGTTGCCTGTACAGAGGAGAGACACCATTGGGCGGAACCAAATTACTTGTGTGTATTAACATACTTGGCAAAAAAAGCTTATTCTGATTCTGATGACCGGAGAGATGTTAGTTCTGTGAGAGCCATCGCAGTGCCTCACTGTAAACCAGCCAATCAGAGCAGAGCTCATCAACGTATTAATGATTCCAAACAAAAAAGGGATAGGAGTTTCATTCTAGGGCCAAATAACAGGGTTACACATGGGCTTGCACAACAAATTCTGGGCATTTTTTGACCAAATCAAGTTCACATACGTTCTATGTAGACACCACAGAACATAAAAAATACTGACAAAAATGCATTCTATGGCACCTTTAAGCTAATCCTCACCTAAAGGTTTTGCTCTTTACACTCTCTTGGCTCGTCTCAGAAGCCTGCAGGCTGATGTGCAGAACGCTCTGCAAGATGTTTAGATTCTTCTTTTTTTCCTCTCTCAGCTCTCCCTCAAGGCCACTGCAAGGCTTCTGATCTGTATCAAAAATAAAAATGAATAACAAGCTTAACAGAAAATCTAAAATATGAAAACCTGACTGTCTTTTGTGCCTTGATTTCCACAGTGAAAGCAAACATTCACCAAGGTTTGGTCTAACCAAAAGGCTACAAGAGAATATGAAAAAATATGATTGGGACAGTTTTTTTTTTTTTTTTGCAAAATTAGGAAATATTTAAGACTGGTAGATAGCTGATAAATTCTATATTTTATTTGGAAAAATCAAGTCTCAACATGGACATCAAAATATTAAAATCATCTGCAGCCTGACCTGCAGCATTGGCCTCTTCATCACTTTCCAGAAATCTGGAATCCATGCGAAATCTCATGTCAGTCCCAAATCTCGACTGCAGCCCCATTAGCTACATGGTGGAAAAATTGGTAACGTAAGTTTTTTACACCGACAATTTTTCTTTAGCAGATGATTTTATTCAAAGCAATGTACATTCCTGAGCCACACACCACCCAGCATTCTCACCTTTTGTCCAGCTTTGCCCTCAAATTGGGGCTTTATCTGGAACCGCTGATCATCCTCTTCTTCATCATCCTCATCTTCACTGCTGAGAAACAGTTTGCTGCCTCCCTGTTTCAGAAATTTCTGTATAGGAATATATTAAGTTCATTAAATAAACATTAAACCAACTAGTGAGACGTCTGCTTAAGCATCGTCACACATTCAAGAATTTCTTCATCCATGTGTACACCTGACGATTAACACCAAATCTTTACAGCGGTAACTGCAAAAATGCAATCATTCACTGAGAATAAAAACACAGAATTCTGATAAACTTTAATAGATTCTGGTAGCTTGCAAAACAAACCTTTACAGTCAAATCATTGCTGGACTGTCTGGTTTTGTCGGGTTCCACTTCACTAGCATTGTCTTCAGACAACTGAGGGCTGTCGTCAAACAGGGTCTTCGTTGGGGTTTCAGTTGCAGCCTGTGCCTCCTCTTCGCTTTCATCATCGGAGTGAAAAACGACGTGTTTGCCTTTACTGGTCCCAGGTGTGTCCTTAAGATAGAAGTGACATGCTTGAGTGAGCCCATTTTCCTCGCTCGTTTCATTATGCCAAACTTGTAGCACTTGGCTGAAGCAGCAAAACTTACCAGTTTGGACAGAGCACTTTGGATGAGCTTCTTCTGCTGCTCGGTCGCCTTCTGTTTCTGCTCCAGGGCTGCAAGACGTTTCTGGTTGTCCTCCTGTTGCTTCTCAGAGGTCCGTGTGATCCCTGGACCCTGAGGAGGCTTATTATGAGGTTCTGACTTCTCAGAAAAAGACTCGGGCACTTTTGGAAGCACAACATCCTTAATCTGACCATGGTTCCCCTTGGAATCACTGCTAGCTGAATCATGGTTATCAGACAAACCGGGCTGAGACCCGTTGTTGGATGCATTATTGGTTTTTACTTTCAGTTTAGATTGTCGGTTTTTGGGTAATTGCTCTGTTTTATCATCCTCTGAGCTGCTGGAATCCTCTGATTTTCCATTTTCTCTCCTCTTTGTCATGTCGCCTTTAAATAATAAGGGTTTTGAATGAATGGCTTTGGCTTTTGGCTGATTGGTTAGGGTTTCTATGTCGCTGTTTTGATTTGCTGAGGATATTGAGTCTGATGAGGAATCCATTGTTGGCTTTGAATCAGATTCCATCATTATGAAGTCCCCTTGCTTTTTTCTTTTCACATTAAGGTCTGGTTGAGCCCCATTCATTAGCCCAAAGAGGGACTTTGTTCCCATGAAGACAGGAAGGCTCATGGATGAGGTTTTCCTCTTCTTATTCTGTTTCTTTCTGTTACACGTCTCATCGCTACTGTCATCTGCCAAAATAGCTGCCAAAATAGCATCGGGTGTGTTGCCAGTCTTTGCTGCTAATGGTTTTGTTTTCTGCGGCAATACCACTTCTGAAGACTGATTGGGTTCCTTGTGTGAAACAGGCCTTTGGCAATCCTCTTCAGAACTGGCTGAAGGCCCTTTTGCCAAGTTTTCCAAATCCGCTAGTGAAAGCTCAAGGCGGTAACAGTTGGCCATCATAGCCTCATAATCTGAATCTTCATTCCCACTGGAGTCCTCTTCATCAGAGCTTGATTTTCCACTATGACTAAAGTCCCCAGTAATGAGTTCAGTGCCGGTCTTTCCCTTTCCTCTAGTTGGTATTTTGTCACTATTCTTCTGCATTTTGGGTTGTGGACCATTTATAGTTTCAGTAGCTACTTTTTGTTCGCCAAAACTTCTACAGTTCGACAGAATTTCGTCAGTATCTGCTGAATCATAGTCCTGCTCGTCATCTAGCTGTCCAGAACGTTTTGATCCCTGGGCTTGAAGGTTATTTGGAGTCAGAACAAAATCATCGCCAACCACTTCCAGATCAACCTCATTTCCGAGACTCATCTCCAAACTGCGTGCATTTTCTGACGCAACCAGCATTTTAATTTCTTCCTCTGAATCGACATCACTGTCCCACACGTGTAAATGATGATACTGATTTTTTGGCAGAGGATTTTGCTTTTTGGCTGCTGAAGAACCACGATTTTCAGGAAAGTCTCGCAATACTTGAACTTCACTAACGCCATTCAGTGACCTCCTCTGGTCTTCTTCCTTTTGTTGATGGTCACGTACGGCTCCTAAATATGATTCCATCGTAATTCTGTTTACTGAATTCTTCCTGATCTTTGCAGAGGGTGCTTTCTGGGGTGGGAATTCTCCTCTTCTTTTCTTGCTAATTTCATTGTCGGCATCTAGTATTTCCCAAGTTAGTTTCGACACAGGAGTTGCAGTTGTCATTTCAGTTTCCAGCCTCTTGATGTTGTGGCAGTGCTTTGAAGGATCATATTTAAAAACGTGCTCCAGTTAAAGTATAACACCACACATAGAAAGCCCGACCTCAGCAACACACAACCCCAGAGAAGTCATAGGGCACTCCTCTGTCTACAGGCAAACATGTCAGTTCAAAAGGCACAAATTTTATACTAAAGACTGCCTTTCTAAAGGCTAGCATACAGTGAGGGAAATAATTATTTGACCCCCTGTTGAATTCCTAAGTTGACCCATTTATAAACAAATGAGAAGTCTA
>JAAGVU020000123.1:7289030-7328081 GCA_011763525.2 Mormyrus iriodes | reverse complement strand
CTACAAGAAATGTCTGAGAGCTGTGCTTGCCAACAATGGTTACTCTACCAAGTACTAAAGCATGTATTCCAAGGGATTAAATACTAATTTCCCTAGACAAATGACGAATTGGTTTATAACTGTTGCATAATGATTTTTTCTTCCTTGTTTTGTTGATAAACTAAACCTACCAGTGCAATTATAGACTTCTCATGTCTTTATTAATGGGTCAACTCAAAAATTCAGCAGGGGCTCAAATAATTATTTCCCTCACTGTAGAAGGTTTGCCTCCAGCAGAACATTTGTGTTTTCCCTAAAGCACCAAAGCGACTGCTAAAGTCAAAGGCTAGCCAAAACATAAATGCAAATATATTAATTCTATGTAATTAATTAGACCAGACCCATCACTTTTAGTAGTGCTCTGTGCATAACAGTCTCACTTAACAAATAAACTGTATTACACTACATGGAAAGCTACAACATCATGTTAGCATACAGCAATGTAGAGTAAACCGGTAACTCATTAGAACTATATAAAACGATACAGTTAGCAGCCACAGAGTGAGAAAATAAAATCAGCTTAATAGTGCCATTAAGTAAAACCTAAATGAATACCATTTAATGTTCATAGGGCACAGTGAATAAGCATGAAAGGATATTTTTTTCTTGATTTGATTTTTGAGATGAAGCACTGGAAGAACTCGCCCAAATTTACTTACAACCCAGTCCTGCGAAGGAAAACAAAATGAAAATTAAACCATAACAGGGATAAATTACCCAGAAAAACTTTTAAGTGAACCTATGAAATATATGTGAATTTGGTCCGTTTCACTACTGTAAGAGACTGATTTACTGGATGTGATATTACTAATGTTGGATGTGATATTCTGGAAGACTCATCTCACAAACTGCTAACTAGCAGAAACATTCCTAACTACCAGTATCTACTTGTTACCACTAACTTTAATAACTTACCGCTACTATAGCAGTAGCAATAGTAGTTCTAGCTGAAGCGTGAAAATGACTCAACCTATTAAAGGTAAAGAATGTAGGAAAGAGGGAAAAACACAAAAAACCTTATGGCCTGGAATCTCAGTTCCTGGAACAGCTGACTTCATGTGGAAGTTCTCCACGCCCGCCTTCTTAAACGAGTCCATCAGTGTCTCTTTTAGATCCACTTTAGAGGTCTGAGTCTTTGCAGCTGCTTGCTGACGTTCTATGGCCAGTCTATGAAAAGAAGGTTTGTTTTTTGTAGGAAATCTCAAAGAATTCTCTAAGCACAAATAAATAAAGTCTTCTTCAACCAGTAAATGTAGTTTCTAACTTCCATCCATCCATTTTCCATAACTGCCTATCCAGCACAAAGTCATGGTGAGCCTGGAGCAGATCCCAGGAGGCATGGGCCATTTGACAGGGGAACATGCTGGCTGGGACTCCAGTCTGTTGCCAGGCATACTCACATACTATGGGAAATTTAGAGAAACCAATTTAACTGTGTGCTTCTAAACTCCCGGAGGAAACCAAAGTAAACACAGTTACTTTCTAACCTTTGCCAACGGAAGATTTAAAAGTGTTGGGTAAGGTTTTAAACCCATCTGTGCCCCAGAAGCAAATCATTAACCGCAGCATAAGACGTAATAATAGGTAGGTATGGGTTACTATCCCTTTTGAAAACAATATATATATATTTTTTAATCTCTCAACTAAGGTTTTAATTAGGTATGGTTGTTCTCTTGAATGAATGCTGACCTCCCTTGTTTTGAAAGATTTTTTGGAGTAGTAATGCTCATGAAATATTTATCTTCATAACATAAAGCATAAATACTGTAGATTGTGTCAAATTAATTACTATTGTTCATAGCTTTTTAACATACCTGTGTAAAAAACTTTCCTTTGCCACTTCGATTTGCAGTGTTCCACCCTTCCATCTGGACTTATTTAATACTGTCATACCTAAAAAAACAATATAAGATCAACTGTAAGCAAATCAAATGCATTCCTTAAGACAATAAATTATCTAGAATCCGCGCTGACGTACATTTTTTTAAACCTGCATCAGAAATGTTTATGTTGATATAACCAAACGTCTTCAGTGGGGCACCTAGGGAAAAACATTTGGATCAATAAACAACAAGGTTTACTGCAAAGGGTTTGCAACAATGCTGCCAGCAGGCTGTTAAATGTCTTACCTGTTAAATCCTGCCTTGTTACGATTTCAACATCTGACACCTCACCAAATTTTCCAAATCTGTCTTTTATGTCCTTCTGAGAAATGGTGTAGCTAAGACCACCAATGTATAAACGCCTTACATTTTTCACACCCTCCATTTTAAACTATTTAGCCTATTTTACTTAATTAATAAATATCAGCATTAAATGACAACACAAATTCTTCGGAAACAATCGTCGATGCGATTTAATACTCCACAAGTCCACAACTTTCATTTCAATGCATGAATCTATATTTGAACGTAGCAATCACAGCAAATGACAAAAAACGAATAAAAAAAAAAGTCAAATAACTAGAAAATACGACCAATAAACTATATATAAATGCCTAAAACATCACAATTACCACGCAAAGTGAAGGGGACTGACACATGGGTACATCACGGTGTGTAAATTGTGCTTTGAAAACACAATCCCGCCAGAACTCCTTTACAACATAATGGTTCCGTTTTGAAGGTTCCGCTAATGTATTCTTAAAATTAGAAAAAAAGCTAATTAACTAAAAGGCGTATAACAAAATAAACATATAACAAAGTAAACTAAATAGATATATATCTAAATAAAATATTTGTTAACTATATTCATTAATACATGATAGCTATATTTTACAGGTTAACTACAGCAAAATTATGTAAGGTATACTAGTATTATTTATTATTTATAACTTTTAACAAATTAAAAATATATATTATTGGAAATTTAATCATTATAATTGTATGTATTTATTTGTTATTTGAATGTAATCGGAAGAAAAAAGTAGTAAGAAGTACCCGCCGCCCCACCCACCCCCATTTTACCGAAGTTGGTAGAGTCCACTCTGGGCGCGCAGTTCTGCTGGTCTTCAAAATAAACGGAAAGTGGTAAGTGTCCAGTGTTTACGTTTGATGGCTTTTGTAGTTTTATTGTTACCTTAAATATTGATTGATAATTGTCGTGAACACGAATGGTACATTTCTACTATCAATTAGTGAAAACCCAGTATGCAGGTTAAGTCGACTCATCGACAGAAGTTTGTGCTGTGAATGATGCGGAAAGTCTCAGTTCTCCTCTGTCACCGTCGCGTTTGAATAAAACCGTCTACGAATGTTAGAGCGAGGGACACTTGTAAAGATTACCAGTGTTATAGAATGTTTTCTAATTAACATGAGGCAGACCTGTTTCTCCAGTTGCTAGTAAGCAAACTGTAGTGGATGAAATCTTCCGTTTGCTTTGTGTCGTGAAAAATACCGACTAGCTTTAGTTTACTTGTATTCGACTTACACTGGTTATTGTAATATGTAGTTGATATTTAAATCCGACCCCCCCATATCAAATTGTTTGCGATTGACTATCATCCCATCCAGGCTGCCCCTTGTGTCCGTTCCTTTTCGGGGAAGGCTACAGTCCCCTACCGACCATATAAATGCTTATAGAAGATGGGTGACTGAACGGCCAATGGGAGATCAGTCAGTTTACAAGCCAGATATTGTTGTGATGTGTAATCTTTGAATTACATTGTTAATTTTCATAGCAGCAAAACCACTGTATTGAACAACTAGATCTTATTTCCATTTAAGGCTTTCAGTCACTCAAATATACACCGTGTATTAAGATATGCTGCGTTTACAGACAGAAAGCTACTTCCGTTCATTACTTTACAACAGCCACTCACAGGGGTTGTGTCCAGCAGCTCCCTATCCTGGAGAGTAGCCCTTTATTCCAGATCCCATATTAAGTGTGGTTAAGCGCATGGTTGTACACATCAACTCAGAGAGTGCTACATAAGCAGAGGAACTGATGAGCACTAACTCAGGGCTCCAGGTCTGGTTCTGGGGGGTGATCACACTATCCTCAGGAGCATTATGCTGCAGTGTTTTCAGTCTTATGATCAACTCTGAACCCAGAGTAATGCTTAACCTTTTATTTTAAATTTCTGTTCTGCTGATGAGTGTTTTTGAACACCTTGGTAAGACCAGGAAATTGTCTCAGTAAAACTGGTAGGTTTAATTAAATTACACTTTATTGTACTGGAACTGTCACAGCTGGGCAGTTCTACCCCAGAAGTAATTCTGTTACCAATATTTAATGCGTTTAGTGAAGGTTGCAACCAGCTATGCATTAAAAGCTGATAGTTGGGATACAACAGCAGAGAACCGATGGTCTTCTGAACCAAGCAAGTCAGTTCTTTTCAAGCTGTAGCCAGATTCTGTTGTAATTCCATTACTGGTGCTGTTGAACTGGCCAGCTGTCCTCTCTTGGGATTTCAGGGACTTAGCTGGTAGTGAAAATGAGTCCATTTCTTGTAAAAACTCCATTTATGTGCTTGTGTGTCCTCACAGATCTTGAGATTCATGAATATCTGTAATATATTTTCATTTAATCCCAAATATAGAAAGCTATGGAGGAAGCGTTTGAAGCAGAAATTAAACTTTTACAAGAAGAAATTGCAGAATTGCAAGATCAACTGGAAAACAATGAAAGAGAGGTCTCTTTGCACTTTGATAAGGGCATACCTGCAGTTTTGTAAGTTAACCATACTTTGTAATTTGCACAATTTATTATTGCTTGCTCCCTGTTAAGCCAAAGCTATTTTGTATTGTGTGGACTGTTATTATATATAAAATAGGACTTTCACGTGTTTCTAGAAAAGTAAGTGACTTAACATGTTATCAGTGACCCTCAAGGACAATGGGGATGTGTTTATTTCAGGACATCTCTAAGGGGAAAGTCAACAACAGGATACGGGAAAGGTAAAATGGATACAGTTTCAAATCTTGCGATGGAACTGGAGAAGCTGGAGAAAGATCTTGCCCGCCAGACCAAAATGAATGGAATTGTTCTGACAGAGTGTAGAGTGAAGACACTGGAAAAAAGTGAGCTAAAGCTAAATTCAGATTTTACCACATTGTATCTTTTACAATGAAGCTTCAGAGAAAGTAGCTGATGACTGCTTCATCATGCAGTAACCACATTACTGTGACATTGTAAAATTGTTCAGTGTCTAGGTGGCCTGTAAATAAAGAAGTTTAGCAAATGATTCCATGATTTCTGTTTCTAGGTAAAAGCAAAATTATCCAGCAACACAGGCTTACTGGTTACTGCTCTTACCTGGCCTTCCAGGTAGAATTTGAGTTGACAGATGTCCAGGTAAATTCATTTTATTATTTTATTTTCTGTTCGGTATTGTGTAAAAATGTGCATGCTCTTAATTAATTTTTAATTGCTTTTGCAAAATATGAACTTATCACGTAATTTATTTTTTCAATTATTGTGGTTGCAATGTCGGTTTCCTAACACAAGGGGGTAATATGAACTCATGCACTTTTTCATGGCTATATTTCTCTAACCTGTGCTTTTCCTGAGGGATGTGTGAAATTTTAAAAATCAAGACTGGACTGTGTTGGGATGATACCTGTCCTTTAGCTAATGTGGTTCAACAGAGCATACATCTTTTTGTTTTCCATTGCTACAAAACTTTCTCAGAACTTTCTGTTTCTGTCCTGGCTGCTATATGTGAACAAACTTTTTTTGTGACTTTTTCGATTGCATTACTTTCAATTTTATGTGTTTGTGTGTTTTTATTGAACAATTTCACAACTGATAACCGCTTTGACCTTAAAAAACAAATTTTTTAGCATATGGTAATGTTATATGTCCAAAGTGCAAGGGCCGATTTGCTTGTAGCCTCAGTGGGATTTCTGCATGCTACATTAATGTTGAGCTGAATGTCAACTTTTCGTTTTGCCTTAAACATTTAGTTTGAATTCTCTGAACACTTCCCTGAAAGCAAATGTCCTTTATTTGCAGGAGAACAACGGCCCTAGGACTGTCACTAGCCTTAATATAGTTGTAGATGGTTCTGAGTTTGGTGAAATCAGCACTTTTGTGTCACAGTAAGTACTGAAATACAAAATCCTCTTTAAGTCAATTTTGAAGTGATGGAATATCAAATAATGACTTCGAGCAGTTTTGAAAAACCTATTCAGTTAGTGAATAGTAATTAGTGTATTCAGTGTGATGACCTGCAGTGAGACGAGCAGAAAATGCAGGTTGCTTAAAGTGATTGCTTCTCCAAAGTATCCTCAAAACTGCCTTCTAGACAGTCATTATTATGTACTTGAACTTCCCCCATAAAATAAGTATGTAATATCGATTTTTCCAGCATTGAGCTGCTTCCTAAGATCCTGAGCTGTTATAGCTTCTGGCAACAGGTGTAAATCAAATGCTAATAGGTTGAAGCGAATCCAGGTCTGACAGCTGCAGGAGTGGTCAGTCAGCTCACATCTGGCCTGTCAGGCGCTCCGGGAGCTTCATTCCCGAGAATTCCTTTCCTGGAATGAAAAGAAACCAAAGTTCCTCCACCGTCCGCTCCTGCTAAAGGGCCATATAATAAGAGGCATTGTTTTCTGCCGGTGGGGGAAGTGGAGCCTCCTCGGCACTGGTTTTCAGATACTTCTCACGGTCTCATGAGTGCCCCCCCCCCCCCTTTTTAAAATTCCAGGTCTTAATTTGTAACATGATGATTTTTAAAATATGTCCAAATACTCACAGTCTTGATTTAGAGGCCGGGGCCAGGAGGGCTGTAAAACTGAGCTTTACCGCAGAAAGGAGTCTCCTTTTTGATGATGCGTCAATGTATCTGCAGCTCCAGGCATCTTCGCTAATACTATGTTAATATGTTTTCAAGACTTGCTCTTGCTCTTTCTTTTTTTCTTTTCCTGTGGAAAATTCTCTGATTACATAAAGGCACATAACAGACCATTGATGTCTCTCCTGAGCGTAGGACCAGGCATTGACCATGGCGAATCGATGCACTTCTGACTTTGGACTACGGACACAGCAGAGCAGTCGAAAACTAGGTGGATTTCTTGAATGTGATGCACACCCTTTTTAATTTGCTCGACAAAGCCAATACGTGGAACTTGAAAGGGCTTTACATTTTGAATGTACTTTTATGCAGTGGTTTACCATCCTTTGCCTGGCAGCACAGCTTTACTGTCATGGAACAGGTGATGGTCTTGGTATGACATGGCCTTCTGATTTGTGGTCCTGTTCTGGAAAAATACATTGATTTGACAAGTAGCTGTGTTTTCTACTAGCAACATGCGCACATCTGTCTGGTCTTTGAATAGCACAATGAGGCCATAGTCCTTGGCTCACCTCTGTCAAGTGAGATGTTTGGCAGATGTGGCTAGACCAGAGAACTACAGGTCAAATCAAGGTGTGGTGTAGCAGTCAGGGCATAGTGGTTGCTGAGTTGTAATGAGTTTACAGAAGGTTCATCTTGGACCACTTGTATGGCCTGCATTGATGGGGCCTTCAGCCTTTGATCCAATGGAAGCCAGAGATTTCTTGCATTTCCTCTCCTATTTCTGTCTAGTAGGTCATCGCAATATTGAAAGTAAATCAAGGAGATGGACGTACAGCATTGAGAATGAACAGTAGAACTATTGATACGTGACATACTGTTAACATCGGTATTGGTTGATTTTTCATTAAAAATCAAGACATTGGCATCAGTCCAATATGTCAGTCTTTTTTGATATTGCTGGCCAATATTTAGACTTTAGTTGATATTAAAAATCAGCAGCACCAGAGCTAAAGTCACAATTACTAAAATAATGGAGAAGATTGCATTGGATGGTCGTTTTCTGTACTGCACAACAAGGGATTTCATTGGTTCATTCAGCTCTTGGAACCTCTGTACAGTCTCCCAAGTCAGTGTTACTTTGCTGAAGTGTAACTGCCTGCATTTTATAATGTGGTCGCTACCACCTTCACAAGATCTTAAGAAGTAACGTCACCAACATCAGTTTCATTACAGATTTGTTGAGCTCCAAGGTAAGCTAATTATCATTATTGGTTATCAGTATCCATAATTGTAGACAAAAATATATTGGTTTTCGATATGGGTCTATGAGTAACCAGCCTCACATGGTGACTAATAGAGGAGGACGATGGAGCCTGTGAAATCTGATGGACATGTCCATATAAATGTAGTGTACAGTGTTCTTCTTTCTGATGAGATGTCATTGACACATCCCATTTCAGTCCATTCTTTCAGTGGGGAAAGTTTACTACTTACATGACTCATAGTACAGCACTAAAACTGGTATTTGCTGAAATGTTTGAAGACCTTTTTTATTATTGCATAAAAAATGCAAATGATGGTGCAGTAATGCAGGTCACTTTAACATGGCAGGGTTGAGTTTGCTCAGGTGACCAGAGTTCTGCTGCCTTAAACACATATGGGTTGATGGTGGGGGAGGGGAAGGACGTAGCCTTGGCGAGGAGGGTTAAGCGTGAATCGGCCATGTTGTTCCCATGTGGGGAATCGTGGTGTGAGAGCAGCTGCTCCATGCAGGAGTTTTGACAGGAATGCAGTTTGTACACCATACTGACAGTTTGTAAGTCACTGGGCTGTTTTCCTGTTCGGGGGCTTACATCCTTGTCTAAATTATATCCAGCCCTGTTCTTCCATGCTTCTAGGTTGTTTTTCTGTGTTAATCTGACAACCTGGTATATCATTTAGCTTTATACTCACTAATGGGTAACAACTGAGCTGCAGTCTGACGTGTGTTCAGGTGTGCACAATTTAATATTTGTTTTTCTTGTGAATCTTATTGTGAACTACTCTCTGGATGATACTGAACACTTCTTTGGTATTAACCTGTTTGTGAACCTCCGCAGGCTTCTATTTTGCATTTTGTGCTAGGGCTGGGCAGTATATCAAGTTTTTATATTATATCAATACATTTTCAAATGATATAAAATGAGACCATAATGTTTATATCAGTATACTTTTATTGTGCTTAAAAATAGGGCTGTCGAAGTTATCATGTTATTGTTAATTTTGCAGTCATGCCATATTATCATCTCTCTGTTTGTATTAACATACCTAAATGGGGTGATAGTATAATGCGAGATTTTTAATGGAGGCCTTTAATAATCTCTGCTCATAAACAACGTGAGAGTTTTGGGTGTGATGTGGCACAGAATCCCGGAATTCACAGCTAAAATGAAAACATTCAGTTTGGCGCATGTCACAGGAAACCTGATGGAGGGGAAAGGCGAGGAAACATTATTTGGTTCATTTTGTTTTTAAAAAAATGGTAGACAGCTCACAGTATAAAAAATCTTAATTTTCAATATTAGTTTTATTTTGTTTTCTGCTATTAAATGCACTTTTAGAGGTTATCAGGCTTCTGTTTTCAGAGTCAAGTTTTAAACGTAGTTTTTTGTTCCTAAAATTTCACCTTCTGTTTTGAGAGCAATGTAAAACTGAGGGAAAATGGCCATAGTGGAGTGAAACACTTTTGTCTGATAGCTGCTTTATTTGACACATGACAGTGATATGGGCTTTATTTTTGTATTTGTTTTGAGACTTCTTCGGTTTGGAATACATACATTTCGATACTGCATAGTTGCAGCTGTCTGTTTCCAAACAGCGAAGGAAACCCTGTATTTGCATTTTATATTGACTACATTTTGTTTTAATAAAAGTGTTTGTGACATTTCACATGTGGCTTTAATGCACAATATATCAGTTAACATCTCAGTATTGGCCGATATTTGTAAAAAACAAATTTCCGTCATACCAGTTCATCAGTCTTGGTCAATATTGCTGGTTGATAATTAGACTTTAGTTAATATTCAGTTTTAACAATACCAGAGCTAAAGATATAACTATTAAAATAATGCAGATGATTGCATTGTTGTAGACGATGAGGGACTTTGTTGGCTCATTCACCACTTAGAACCTGGCTACAGTTGACGCTGATTTGCTGATGTCTCACTGCCTGCATTATACGATGTGGTTGCTATCCACATTCATGAAATCTAAGAAGTAACGTTACTGACATCAGTTTCATTGCAGATTTGTTGAGCTCACAAGTTAGCTGGTTATTGTATCGGTTATCAGTATCTGTAATATTAGACAAGTATCTGTTATCGGTATCGGGCAAAATTTCCACACTGCTGCAGCAGTAAGCTGGAGCATGTACTTCAGGCCATATGTTAGAAGTACAGGGCAGTCAACTGAATGAATCACAGGTGTGAGTAATCTGTGTTAGAACCTGGTTTAGTTAGAAGATTGCTGTCATCATGTTTGCAGTTTTGGTATGGATATGAAAACAGATGGTGGCCGTGAAGTGTGACGTGGCCTGATGAACTATGCTTCTTTTTGGAAAACAGGCAGCGGAAGAACAGATGTAGTGTCAGTGAACAGAACCACACAGCTCTGCTTGGCCTTTATCGGCCCTGTTGTGGTGTCTGGTGCATGTTTTGGGCAATGTGCCGCTCAATCACTTAGGGATCTGCATCTATGGCCAGAAGGTTGTGGGTTCAGGTCTTGTGGCTGGCAGAAACGTCATGTCATTATTGGGCCCTTGAGCAAGGTTCTTAACCCCCGATCATCTCCAGGGGGGTGCTGGACACTGGCTGACACTCTCTCTGACTCTGAAAGTTGCTTTCACCTGTATATACATGTATGTCTGTGTATCCCATGAAGAGTAAGATGGGGTATGTGACAACTTCCCAATTTCCCCACAAGGATGACTAAAACACCTCTGTTCTGTCATGTATCTGCCGTAGGGTCTTTTCATTAGTTCCCTTAAAGGGAAGGTCAGTGCTGACTGGTACTTTGTGATTATTGTGTCTTAGTGCTCCTGACTGGTACTGAGTAATTGTCTTGAGCTTGTGACCTTTTTCTTTCTGGGGGGGCTTTCAGGAAGGCGGTGACCTCGCTCTTAGAGTATGTGTGGTCCCTGACAGTTTTTTTGATTGAAACCCTGATGGTATCCATTTAACCAGATCTAAACCCTGACTGAGCCTGTGTGAGATGTTGGGTCCACTCTTTATTGGCACACTTTTCCTCTGAACCAGGCACAAACTGAACTTCTCATTGGAGAATGGTGCCGTTTTAGCAGTGGCCTTTTAAGTGGTTTTAACAGTGGCATTTGTTTTATTGCCCTTTTGAAGGTTTTTTTATTGCTGCTGTTGCTAACACCCATCCCTGCAAATTGCACATTGTTAGAATTTGGGTTTCTAATTTGCTAATTTAACATGCAGCTTCATAGCGACATGATAAGTAGCTAATTGGGGGTAATTTATAAATGATTTAATTGAAATATATATTTTGTGCTTTCATTGTTTATTTTATGTAATGTTTTAATATAGTGTAATTTTTTTTTGTATATCAAGTATCCCATGACTGCTACATTGTTTTTAATTTATATTAAGCTAATGCTCGTTAGCCTTTTTAGGCGTCAGGTGATGCACCTGTATGGATTGTTGATTTATAATAACTGCTTTAAGACTCAATATTGCTAGTATTTTTATTCACATTTTAATACAAGACTTAAACAATTGCAAATTTTAAATGAAATGCTAAATGTATTGAATGTGACATGACTTAAGTTGAATGCACTGCATTTAATGCGTTGTTAATTGCATTTTTTGGTAGCAGCCTTTTGCGCAGGCTGCATTCTGCTGTGTAACCAGATTGCTGGTCTCTGAACACATCTGGATTACATTGCATGGTCTGGCTTTTTTGTCCTGGCTCATAGAAGGGGAAAAATACTGGAGATGATGATTCTGACACAAGTCTGAGCAGTGTATTTTTATACAGACCCAAAGACAGCTTTTACAATAGGTAAATTCAAAATAAACCCGATGATTTAAAAACTTTTTAAAATTTACTGCCGTTGGCTGGCTTTTAAATGTTTTTTTTCCATGGTGTAAAATTCAACAAACAAATATATAGTTTTTGAAAGCAGGAAATATGTAAAAAGTGAAATCCCCATGTAATCTTCACTTCAGTGTTTCTGGGAAAAGGTTTTCAGTAATAGTAATGCATTATAATTATGCATTATTATATACCATATATTTATGTGAAATATGTGTCCTCCATAACAAGCCTCTATTACCAAAAGCTGCCTCTTGGACTAAAAGTCTAATTCTGAACCATCTCAAGCCAAAGTTTTCGAGTTTCTGACAAAACTCCCCCCCCCTTGCCAGACACTCGTCATTTAATGTCTGTATAATAGAAGGAGAAGCCTCTTCTGTTGAAACCATTTACAGAAAATGCTGATAATCCACTTTGCAGTGAGCACCAGTCAGACCCACGTTGGTTTTGAATGACTTTTCCTGCTTTCTTGTATGTCTTTATCTAGAACAGACGCTTTGATGGACGTCACTTGCTAGTCCTCACGGCCTCAGCTGTGAACGCTATGAAATTAACTGCTGAATATTAGTCTTGTATCAAGCTTTGGCTTATCCTGCATCTCGCTTACATCACAGTGGCTTCTGAAATGTAAACAACTGGAATGGACTGGTGTCCTGCACACCTGTTACCCCTCCTACTTCCTGGAGTAGACACAGTCAAAGTGTGAGAATGGCTCAAAATTTTTAAGATAATGTATATTAACCAAATGAGTATTAGCATGAGCACATCAAGTATTGCATGCCTGAGTTTGATGGTTTAGTGATTGTTTGGTTGTAGCTCCTGAATAAAAATTTAATTGTTGAAAGGAAACCTATGCAAGTCCAAATGTTTATTTGCTGATGTATTTTGAGCGCCGCTTCTGTTGTTGTTTTTTCAGAGCAGAAGATAGCAGGAGCCTTGTAGCTTTCTTCCATACTCTCCGGCGTTTCTCCGAGTGGTGTGAACACCGGAGCCGGACCTTTAGGCACTTCCAGGTAAGATCGCACCTGGTCGCCACCTTGCCACATTCTTGAAGCCACTGTATTGGACAAGCCTTGTCTGATTATCATGAGATGGGAGGTTTATCTGTTTTTGGCTTCTAACTGAACCAGTCCAGTGATTTATCAGCATGCTTTCTTCACCGGAGGGCAAAAACACTGTCCTCGTTCTCCAATCTGAGAGGATGTGTTTTCTATGCATAATGAGACTTAATTTGTTCTTTTCTTGCTGGTTTCATGAAAATTTAAAACTGTTGTCCTTGGCTCCGCCTTGCACTGTTCTTCACGTACAGTGTGGCGTATGGTTCTGCTGATGTTGAACGGACAGCCTTTTGCATTTGTTCTCAGTCTGTTTAAAGGCTCAGAAAAAGATTTGACGAAAAATACTGGAATACAAAATTTGCTAATAGAGTATGGCATTTGCATATATCAGCTGCTTTAATGAGGAAATCAAGCATCAGCTGAAAATTTCTTGCCTTCCTAAAAAGTATTTTTGTAGCACCAAGATAAAGCTTCATAGGAAAGTGGGAATATAAGTTATATAGCCCCTGTGCTCGTAGCTTGTAAATTTACAGTAGACTATGGCGTATAAAAGGTGATAACATTTATAAGTTTATTGGCCTGCAAGTTCTATAGAAAGACATTATATATTTTTAACTTTTTTTTTTTTTTACTGAAAGTTAAATATATAATCACTTGACAAGTTTGTGTATAGTATTAAAATATTTCTGTAAAATATAACTGCTAAGACTAGTTGTTTGCTTTCTGTATTTGTGGTGAAAAAAATAAGTAGATGACTGGAGTTTTTAAATGAATGAATTTTACAAATGACTTCAGGGACACAATGGCAGTATAAATGACAGCAGCTGGGTTTATGGGACCCAGCACTGCAGAGCTGGGGCAGCTGAATAGTATGGGGTCCTGTCCGAGCCGACAGCGGACCCGACTACCAGCAGCAAATGACGGACCTCGTAGCCATCGTCAGGTCCTATACCTGACAGGAGAGCTTTAAAGTCATGGCCAGACGTCTGGGCGCAAGTCCACTGTCAGGGTGACGCAATTCTGCCGTCATCGCCAGAGGGCCTGTGGTTTCTCTCAAAACCGCCCATCAAATTTCCAGCTCCGAACGCAGTTGGAATCAACCGTTGAATAGTTTAAAGTTGTAACAGCTTGTGGTTTTGAAGCACTAAAGAACCAGTGTTAAGTTAAGCGGGACTTTCGTCTAACAGTTAGTCTGATGTTTCACAAACGCTGTAACCTACCTGTTTGCTGGAAAATGCACAAAATGATATTTTCCTGGAAGTGTTGCTGAAGTGGCCGTTAGCTGAGGTATTTTTATAGCAGGATTATATTTTAAGAACTGGACATATAAAATGCTTTTGAACATATTGCTTTCTTAAAAAAACATTTGTGTTATATACTAGTTATTACTAGATAAGCCTAAGGCTTGCAACATGCCTTTATTTGGCAAGTGGATGATGGACAGGTGGAATCTAGGTTACTCAAAATCTGTGTTCTTTTTTAGTTTTACAAACATTTTTTTTCATGTGATATTCATGAACATTTCACAGCTTTTCCCTTAACAGATGTATTTCACATTTTATTGCCATTATTGACTTGGGTAGATTATTCTTATTTGGAAAAAGCTTAAATAAGTGTTTTATATTTAAAAGGCAAAATAAGTTTTGTTGAATAGCTTGTATTTAATTGGTTTTGTAATTTACCTACTGTCACTGAAATGTTATGATGGAAACAAATGGTTTTTGGTTAAAACTGGAATATAATCCTTTAGAGAAAAACATGCAGAATCAAAAGGCAAATGCAATATGGACACAATTCCATTATTTACTTGGAATATATGCATAATTAGGCTGCCAACTTGGCCAGCTTGAAGGAATAATGTTAACCCCAAGTTTCCATATTTGCTTCTGCGCAAATTTTTGGACTCAGTCAACTGTGCTTGTTGTTAATAGAAATCTCTTCATATTGCAGAATTCTCACATCAGCTCAGAGGTTCCAAGTCTGAACTTTCTCACAGTCCAGAACTGGTTACAAAACCAAGACTGCTGAGACTGACTCAAAGAATACCGACCTCCCTGAAACATGTTTGTTAATGTAAAAAAAGTTCATTTTTATTAAAATAAACAAAATTAGCTATGTCACAAATGTTATACCATACCGCCTACTTGTTCACATAGGTAGTCATTTCTAAATTTATTACTTGCAAGTTTAGAGAAGTAATCAAGTGGGGGGAAACACTCGCTTCTCAATAAATCTTCTCTTTGAGTAACTCACATTACAGTATAAGTGTCTTTCACATACCTAGTAAGTACATTTTTCTTTTTGAATTAATAAAAGTTGAAATTAAGGTCATTCACAGAAATCCCAGGAAAAGCAATAAGCTTTTACCTCTTGGTATGAGGACAAGAACAGTAATCAACAAAGGATGGGTGTATTTACAATAGAAGGTGGGCCCTGATCTGTTATTCAGAATGTCATTTTTTCTAGTCTGTTTTGTAAGTCAAGGAAGTCTGAACAACAATAGCAAAATTCAAGAAGTTGATAATTACATGACTAGCACAATGTCTCAATGCCAAATGTAGAACAGAATAGCAACACTGCATAATTTCAAGGCTTGCTTTCAAAGAAATAAAAAAAACCTAAAAAGCTACTAGGCAAATTGCACATATCTGTTTGTAATTCTGCAATTAGTTTGGAAGACGTACTCGAAGACTTTGCTAAACTGGGTTTCTTCAAATCCACTTTTAATGAAGCTATGTACAGAGGTGTTTCAGTAGTATCGTCCAATGGGCAGGGACTTCAGGCAAACGAAGCTGTTTGGGTATTGGGCTAAGCCCACTGGGTTGCCATCAAGTCTGATTTCGCTCATTTTTTCCCGGATGTAATGGGTTGTGTTGCCCTTGCAGAATGTTTCATCGCTGATGGTCGTGATGTTGTTGTTCTGCATGTAAAGACAACATGGAGGTTGATTAGAATTGTGTTTTGTACCCAAAATTATTTTTTGATGCATATTGATCCTCTCCTCTCTTTGGGTGCAGTAATGTGTATGTGGTTAACATGAAAATAAGACTGCAGGCTGTTGGATAATAAGAGAGCTTGCTGTCTGGAATAAGGGAAAAATGTGTATAAGGGTAAGCTTTTGATGTTTGGGATGTTCTTTACCAATAAGATTGCCTTCAAACTTTGGAGCCCCAGCTATGGATAACTTACTTGTAGATGCAGAATGCGTAAGCTCTCTGGAAGTTGTGGGACGGCCTCCAGCTCGTTGTTAGCCATATAGAGGTATTCCAGCTTGTTGAGTTTCTGCAGAAGGAAAGTAGGCAAATTAGTTTACTCGTTACTAGTTTTCATCACCCATCATTGTTATCCTCACTGGAATTTGTATTTTATGACTTTTATGACAAAATAAGACATTATTACTTTCGCCGTATCCTGGTCTACAGACAGATTTAAAATATTTATGGATGTTCTGGATGTTGATTCAATGTGTATTTACGTCGTATTTTACCTTGAATATATTGGCCTTCACCCCCTTAGTTCTAAGCCGGTTATAATTCGCATTGAAGGAGGTCAGTTTTGATGGCAGCATGGGAAGTTTGACCAGCCTATTCTCAGCTAGTGTGAGTTCCTCAAGTTGGTTGAGTTTGGTGAAGGCTCCATCCTCGATCTCCGTTATGACGTTTCCCGTCAGGTCGATTCTTTTCAAAGTTACTAGGAATCAACCAATGCATATTCAGTTTTTAGAAAATTCTTCAGCTAATTTATAGCGAATACTCTGCCCTCTATCAGAGGTACTGGTGTCTCTTGTTTATACAGAAGCAAATGTACCACATTAGCAAGTCTTTCCTTATTAGTATGCACATCAGATTTAAATTACAGTAACAAACTTGTCCAATGTACATCTTTAATTTCAGCAAATAATATGAAATATTGATATGCCTCAATATTAGGAAACTTGATGGTGTTATTGCAAGACTGCTTACAAATGTCTGCAAAGTCCTTGGCAGTGATCTTTTTGATCTTGTTGTAGCGAGCATACAGGTATGAGGTCTCCTTGGGCAGAGCGGGAACAGAGGTCATGTCTGGGGTCACCTCCTCGCAGTAGACTGAACCAGTCAGGCACACACACAGCAGACACGTGGGCAGCTCTGCAATAGGTCAAATAAGGTCTTTGTGATTGTGTTGAACTAACAGAAATGTAAAAGGGACAAAAACGACCAGGTCATGCAGGAGTCTCGAGAATTTATTGCAAACCAGCTGTTAATCGTGAGGTACCGGATGTGCAGTGATGTTCTTTTGGAAAATAAACAACCTCAACAGTTGTTTGTACACCATTAAACATCTGTTTCGAAACTATAGGTATTGGTGTGGTATTGCACCTACTCTTAATAGTTGGCCTATAAAAGTCAGTCCACCTGTGAACTGCTGAAGTATTTTCCAGAGCTGTGTGAACTTATGAATAATCTAGAGTGTTTTTGGAATGTCTTCTGGTTGATCGCAATGCCAAATAATCATAGCTGTCAAACACTACTGTAGTAAGTCTGGAGAAAAGTGGGTTGCGCTGAAATGTCTGCCATGAGACAGGGAAGAAAGAGACCCCTGGGAGACTCCTACTCACAAAGAAAACAATGTTCATGGCCATACACTCAAGCACCCAAAGAGTATTCAAGAAAGCAGCCCATGCTTGGGCTCACAGGGATAAACATACACACAGGGATGCATGTGAGCAGCGTCTGGCGGGTTCCTTTAGTCCGCCTAATAACCGACGTGACCACTAGCGCGCACCGCACACAGCTAATAAATCTGGCCGGTCTGGCAGCGAGCCGAGAGACAGGCCAACTTACCACTTACTGCTGCTGGGTTTCCAATGGAGTCATCCGGCAAGTCAGCAGGTAGGAAAGCTGGACTGTGGTCGTAGACCAAAAAAGCGGCGGCCTCCTTCTGTTAATCAGTTTCAGGATTAGTCAGAAGTCCAGGCCTGACGACGCACATGCATTTGGAGACTGAAACCATACACAGATGCCGGGTTTGACCTCCCACCAATTCCTGATGTGCTGCCTGAAATGGAAACCTCATTATTTGGTCATTAATGTTATAATTTCTATGTAAAAATAATAATAGAGAACATAGCTAAGCCTGAGACTTGATCACGAGACAGTTAAGTCACTTTGTAAACACCTTTGTTACTTGCCATAACCCCGGTGCTGTGTAGTGAACTTACATTGTTTATATTATTGTTATAATTGTGGCCCTAATTCAGCAAAAAGCACTGATCTGTCATAGCTCAGACAGAAGAATACTCTCTGTAGCCTTATGTGCATTAGTTTGGCAGGGGAAGAAACTCCTGTGATGGTCTTTAGTTGATCGTAGGGTTGTTTGAAATACCAGATGGTACTCCGGCAGCCTGTGCCCTTGGGCGAGGCATGTTTGGGTGGCCTTTTTGGGCTGCAAGTCATTGTCCAGCGAACACGCAGTAACCGGTGTCGGCATTTCCCAGGCACACCAGCTAACTGACAGATCCCAGATCAGAGCATTGGCCCAGATGTAAGCAGAGAGCTGCCGTTTGCAAAAAGGGAGATGGTCGAGAAAGGCAAGAAACCCTCCTCGGTGTACCACAGCAGCAGCATGTATGAATGTCTCTGGACTTGGTTCTGACTGGTGTCCAGTGACCTTTTTCTCTGGCATGTCACGTTTTGGTTTGGATGAATCACTAAGCTGTATGAGTGCTTTCTCTCCCCAAAAGAATGGAAATCAGCACATAGTTCTCAAGAGCTGTAATACAAATAGCTATATAAATATTTTTAGGCATGTATGTATAGCTGTGATGTTCCATCCATTAAATTAATATAGGTGTAGTTAAATTATAAACTGGGTGAACTCGACTTATCTAAGTGGGTGAAGACACATGCAAGGTTATAGTAAAAATTTGTGTTTTTGAATGTATTTATATATTTGAACAAGATAAAAATATATGTATCTTTGCAATGCATATGTTATGCTAATATCTCTTTAAGAAAATTTTTAGTTTTCATGTAATTTTTCTGCATATTATATTCTGCATTAATTAGATGTAGTCTGGAACATTATAACCTGTGTCAACCAATATTATGAAGTACTAAACATAACTGTATTACCATGCAAGCATATATTGTTGCTAGGATGACCGGCAATTATATCAGTAATAAAAAGTTATGAATATGATGGACGCATGATACAGAGGAAAGAAGCATCTTGCCCTGCAAGCATCCATCAGATATATTGTCGGTAGGATAACCGGCAAAAAAGAAAAATCACAAATAACACAGATGCTTTAGCTTGAGGAATTTGAAAAAGGTGTTTGTCTACCTCTGCTGTGCGTGCATCATCACGGAAATGTGTATCCTCCTCAAAGCTGAAAGGCTGTTCCACGGAGGAAGGAACCCAGGGCAGCAATACGAAGGAGAAGAATAAGGTTCTTTGCATGATCATCTTGGTGAGGAGGCTCCAGGGCACGTTGGCTGACGTGTGAAGTCGATCAGAGTGCGGCAGAGACGGCGCAGGCAGCGCGGGGACCTTTCCTCGGTGCCTGCGAGTTAGAATGTGAGCTGTCAAATCAGTATTTAAAGCCTTCACGAGTAGCTGCCAGGAGATTCTTATGCGGGAGTTTATGGAACCGACTTTAACACTGTACTGGCTGTCGGGGGGAGAGGGAGGGAGTCAGATGGGAGGGAATAAAGCCAGTCCCTTAGGCAGTGACTTCTTGGTATTTTATGCAGAGTCGGGGGCGGGGGGAGGTGGAGGAGGGTACGGGCTGTTTCTGATCGCTAATCATCGTTTGTGGGAAGGCATCTTCAATACAAGTATGAGTTCCTGAACTTTGATGGAACAATTTCTTATGAGCTGGTGGAGATTTTTTTTTGTTTGTCGTTGATTGTTACAATGAAAAAAAAAGTTAATCTTGCAAATGGAAATTTTAATTTACAAAAAAAAACATTGCAAAATAAGTTGGGAGCGTTTAAAAGAATGGGCTTAAGTAAAGGCACACGGCACATCTTTTTCTAATTTAGGGTTGCTTGAGGCTAGCTGAAGCCCACACTAATGCTGGCAGTGTGTTATGCAAAGACTTTATTGCGCTGGACATATACTTTCTTGTTTCTCCCCATATTTCTTTTTGCGGAATGTTTATTAGTCTATTGTGACTGTTAATTGTAGGCCAGACAGTGTGGTTTGGATTACCTGTGCATTAAATATTAACGCCGAGTAAAAATTTCCAGGCTCTTGTTTATCGCTGCTGTTGACATACACTTGCAGTGTCTGCATCTGTTTCCACAGGATGTAACTGTGAATGTATCTTAAGTCGAGGTCATACCCATTTGGATGCTTATGATGACCTGTTACTTTTTAAATAATACAGTGGGGGTTTTGTGCACTGTGTCCAGAAGTTATTTCTCATTTTCTATGAATCCACGTTTTGTCTTTGAGATGATGCCATTTATCTTTCTGGGGTTTACCAGATTTAAGACGAAATCCACCTGGTTATTATGTCCTTCCTAGTGCAGATGAGCTGGGCTGGTGGGGCCTGCAATGGGAGACGTATCTGCACGTCATCAGTCACTGCCATGGAGATCGTTATCTGGCTGTGGTGGAATGAGAAGGATTTAGACTTGCACAAACCCTAAAGCATGTCTCGGTTTGTAAGCAGTTGAATTGCAGATGCATGACTGGACAGTCTACGGAGAGCGACCAAATGTTTATTTTATAGGATGCTTGTGTCTCAGCTCCTAGTTGTGCAGTGACTCAAAATTATCAAGGTCACATTCACCTTTTAAGCAAGAGAAGCGCTCAGCTTAACTCAGCATGTGCTTCACCACTCGGCTGCGAACTCTCCCCCCTTTCTTGCACCTCAGAAAATGGGAAGCCGGGCCCCTGAAGTAAACATCTGAGGAATGAGGCTAAGTGGTCTGCATCTGGAAAAGCAGTACTACAGGTGTGCTTGCAATTATACTCACCAGGGCAAAAAAAAGTTCTGGGCAGGGAAATCAACCAGTGTTTTCTGCCGTTTTCTGCTGTCTGTAGAAATTTCCTGTTTGGAAGATCAGACCATGACTGGGTTTCAGAATTCGCCATTGCTATCAAAACTTCAAATTTCCACTTCTGTCTGGGCACTTTCTGCCTGTTTTTTGAGTGCCTTAAACAACATATATCATTCTCATCATAGATCTTGCACATAAGGATTATCTGTTGCATGAAATGATTCCCTCTACCTAGGAGAACAGCCAACCTACAGTTAAATGTTCTTTTAAAGTCAAATAAAAAATTTGACAAGGGGATTTGAAAATGATTTTTCTAATTTGATAGCCCCAATGTTTCAAACGGCTTCAGAAAGGTAATAACAGGATGCATTGTGTGTCCAAACCCTCTTAGACCATCGTCTCCCAGTCGCGCATACAGTTACAGTGAGGAATGTTGTGTTTATCAACCTCAAATACGCATGTATATTTTGCATGTAAGTACTGAAAACATCTTCTAAGTTATGTCTTATGCTCTTACCTGTTTTATAATCTTTATATCTAATAAACACAAAAATGTTTGTTTAGTTCAAATGCATTGAATAAGATGAACTCATGCAAATTATTATTTTGAAATATTTGAAGTGTGTCTGAATAACCTATATTTTTATTCTGTTTGTTTTTGTTGATGTTTAGAAGAATTATTCTCGGAAACTTGAAATGATTCATGCACATTGATTTTGTTAGGCTTAACTTCAATTCATACATTATATAAAATTTCCAATATCCATCCACAGACTAGATGATGTTCTGCTAGCCCTGTTTTCCTTCAAGTTAGAAATACTTTCAAGGAAAAGTTTAAGATTAACAAGGTTGGATATCCCCTCGCTAAACAACTCAACAGAAACTTTATTACTGGTAACCGGTTTCTCTCTGGAAATAAAAGCGAAAGCTGTAACCATGGGAGACTGCTTTTAAAAAGACAACTTCATCTTTCTAAATGTGTTGGAAAGTGTTCTGTTTTTTTTCCATTTTATCCACAACTTCTAGCTTGAACCTACTTTATTTTGTCATGAAATGACTACCCATAGTTTACACCCTTCTGTATAGTTTTCTTGGGTCTGTTTGCTGGGAGATTCATGCCAACGGTGTGACAGAGGTGAGGGTATGGAAACTAGACATGGAAAAAATCCTTGCAGAAGGGTTGGCCTGAAGTCAGCAGACGAGGAAACGAGGCAGAACTACAGGACTGCAGTCGGGAACATGGATGGAAATATAGGGGAGGTGACTTTTAAAGTGGTGGCTGATATTGAGCTAAGAGTGGCCTAAAAAACAAGCCGCCAAAGCAAGCCCGGAATTGAGGATGGCTGTTCCTGACTTGCAATGCCAGGATTAGACAACAACACAAAAGCCCTTGCTCCTATCCCCCCCTCCATCATTGTATATAATGTTAAAGCCAGGTGGACTTTGTCTGTAATAATCTGTTAAACCTTTTTTAGTGTTTCCCAACCTGGTCCTGCTAGGGACCTGGGAGGGAGCAAAACTGTGCACTGTCTGCGAGTCCCCGAGGACTGGGAAACACTGCTCTAGACAAACTCAAATTGTGGTCCTTACGGAGTCCTGTAGTCCTTCGCCTATTTTGAGTTGAGTAAAAAGACACCAAAAAGCTTCACCCAAATTGTCAAGCTACTCACTTTTTTGCCGTTTCAGTTTTCAATTTTATTTCATAAGGGCCTTTTACATTTTAGAATTAAGTATGGGACTTTTTTTTTTTTACACTTTCCAGTTTATAAATTGTGTTGCTTTGCTCTGTTTCATACCAAGAAATAGATATTTGCTTATCATCCTCAATTTTAATTCGAGGACCTCTGTCATTTCCCCTGGGTCACTAAGTGTGACCGTTTTATGACATAATCCTCCCTTGTCATTAGGTCGTGAAGACATTTAGCCTGTTGGTCTATTAAACCTTTCAGTTCAGATGCTCTTTGTTTTTGCTTGACTGCTATTTTCTAGACAGAGTTCCTGGACGACACGCTGGCAAATGGCCATGGAATTTCACTCTTGTAGGAATTGTGGGATGGCTTGATTAGTAAAACAGAAGTTTCCCCTCACGTTCTGGGATGTGCGCTAGGAATATCGGAGGTGTTCGAGTGATTTTGAGGAAATTTATTAAGATATTTGCCATGGTACCATGAGACTTGTCAGCAGATCTGGTCATGGTCTCACCCTTTCAAGATGGTTTTGGGGAAAACCGGCTAACTAGACTAGAGACATGGAAAGCCATGAGACTTTTTTCCATGAATTTTGCCACTCTGTAAATTTGACAGTATTTGCACTGTATTTAAAAGGTGACGAAGCAGCACGGTAGTGCAGTGGTTAGCACTGTTGCCTCACACTTCTGGGACCTGGGTACTAGTCTTCGCCCGGGTTCCATGTGTGTGGAGTTTGCATGTTCTCCCCGTGTCGTGGTGGGGTTTCCTGCGGGTGCTCCGGTTTCCCCCCACAGTCCAAAAACATACTGAGGTTAATTGGAGTTACCAAATTGCCTGTAGGTGTGCATGTGTGAGTGAATGGTGTGTGAGTGTGCCCTGCGATGGGTTGGCGCCCCATTCTGGGTTGTTCCTTGCCTTGCGCCCGCAGCCTCTGGGATAGGCTCTGTTCCCCCCGTGACCCCAAATGGGATAAATGGGTACAGGAATTGGATGGATGGATAGATCAACAGATGACATGTCCAGACATGTTCAGTTCCCGCCATTTATAGAAACACAGGTTTTCATATGCATCCCATAACACCGGTCAGATTTTGTGGTTTTCAGTTTTTAGCCAATTTCACTATGATTGCTTTGGAGAAAGACAATGGGTCTCATTAATGAAACATTCATAAATTAACAAACACATTTGCGCATAAAGCGATTTTACTAAAATCTTACGCCACATTCACAAACCATGAGTAAAACCTTTTTCTTAACACCCTCCGTAGGTTGATAAATATCAAGCAAATAATAGATTGTCAGCCACGTGAACCTTGACAATTCATTACCGTAATCCACATGTATCACCACCCCAAATCTTACCAGGTAAGGATCTGCTGCCACATGTGCCCAGGATCTGTCAAAATTTCAAAAGTAGAAACGGAAAGGAAAAAAAACTTGAAAGAAGTGGCGATCAAGACAATTTTAACAGAAGGTATCAAGAAATATACCGTGGTTGAGTTAACCTCATATTCGACATTTAGTTTTTTTGGTTTAAAAACTTTTAATGGAAGTAAGGTAGGACGTTTTAATGACAGAATTGTGATTAAAGCCAGAAAACTGAATATTGAATATGAGGCTAACTTCATTAGCAGTCAGGAACCTGCATACTGGAGAAGGTCACAGAAGTGGAGTTCGCACAGAAGTTATCGCGAATCAAAAGCAACTTATCAAAGCAGACGAAGGAATATACTCCATTCTTGTATTTTCCTTTTATGGGAAAATACACTCAGTTAAGTACAGACCTGTGTGATGTGTTTCCTGAGAAATAAAACAAGACAGCTGTGTTGCTGAATAATCATCAAACTAGTAGCTAATTTGACATTTTGTTATGTCGTGTCATATCTTGTAATTTATAATTCGCATATTTATACAGTATTTTATTTTATTCATTTAAAATGTGTTTTTTGCAAATGGCATTCATATGTCATGCTTTTACACACACACTACTCTTGGTCCTGAGCATGTGCAAGATCCATACAATTTTACAAACAGAAGGTCCTTACTAAAACATTAATAAATACTGCATTTTCCCTCTTTCCCTGCTTTACGAACAAATTTGTTCTGCTCACATTTCATGAATGAGACACAAGGTTTTTATGGATTACGTTTGGATTTAAGTATAGTCATCGTTTTTTTTGTTTCGTATTTTTATGAAATGGTCACCTGCTAGTTTCTAGTTGGGACCCCATGTTCAGTATGACTGCAGGATATTTTTCTGCTAAGCTGCAGGATATTTTTCATTACAATAAATTGATGAAAAAGTTGCCTCTCTCTCATTACACTTGGTTTAATTTTTTGGGAGTTCATGGAAGTATTTTTTAAATATTAGGCTATACAGTGATCCCTCATCTATTGCGGGGGTTGCGTTCCAGAACCCCCCGGGAAAGGTGAAAATCCGCGAAATAAAAACCATATGTTTGTATGGTTATTTTTGTATATTTTAGGCCCTTATAAACCCTTTATATTCTCTTAGATATTAGGTAAGATTCGTTTTGTATGTAATTATGTATGTAAACACACTGTTTATATACTACACAGAAATATACGTATCGTATATCATTGAAGAGTTTTATTTAACACGTAATACAGTAGTAAACACATTGTAATAATACATGTTTTAACAAAAATAATTTTATATTTACTATAATATGCAGTAATGCACTCGTTTTACTTACCCAGTTATATTAGATATATTATGATTGTTCCTTTAATATTAGTATTATATTTCTAAAATACGAACACTGCAGTCATGCCCCATTTGCATTCTGGTAGTGTTTACATTCTCAGCTGATTTTGGTTGGTGAAATCAAACCAACTGAGGAAGCATGTACCAGAAATAAAAATCCGCGAACCAGCGAAAAATCCGCGATATATATTTAGATATGCTTGCATATAAAATCCGCGATACAGTGAAGCCACGAAAGTCGAAGCGCGATATAGCGAGGGATCACTGTATTCTGAAAATAATGGTGCCGTTTTATATATTTAAATGTTACAAATTAAAATATTTATTGAGATATAAAATATAACCAGGATAAGTGGTTAAGATGAATTGCTAAATATTAACAGAGATTTTTTCTTTAATAATTAAAAGGATAATTTATTATTATTTTTTTTTGCTTACTCTTATTTCTGATCTGTCTGACATCAAATATAAAAGTTGACGACATTTTCCTGGTCAAATTTGCTTCTTAAAATGGACTTTATAAATAAAGTAATGCCAAGTTGGAATGCCAGGCAAAACTTGCTTTTTGCCTGGAAAGTTGAGGAAAAAAGTCTTTCTGAGCACTTCATTACATTGCATTTGAAATTAGGTGTTTTCACTCTACTGGCTTGTAGGCTCTGTGCTGCTGAAATGTTATTTTTTGTCAGCTTTAGATATTCAGTTTGTTTCTCTACTAAGAAATTTAAGTTATCTCATACCTTATGATACTGTGCTTATGGTCCATCCTGGGGTCTATCATGTTGGTGCTTTCTCTTTGGTCTGGATTATTAACATGGACCATGGTGCAACATACAAACAGCAAGTGGTGGTGGGGGGAGGGGTTCACAGGGCTTAAAGTACAAAACACATGACAGAGCAAAAGAGACGGCTTGGCACAGGGCTTTTAGACTTGGGTTTTCATAGATTCTGCAGATTCTGTCCTGAGCACTTGGGAATTGTGGAGGCGTGTAACTGATACCCATTGTCGTCATATGAGGAATTTTCTTACGGTAATCCTACCGGCACAGTAAAGTGATTTCTTTGCGTTATTGCAGTTTTCAATGTTTTTTGTTAAATGCCAGTGGATTTCCAGATACAGGCACTAAACCTGTTGTACACAAATGTTGTTCTGTACCTAACTAGTAGGGTAGGACAACTAAAATGTGTCCCCTCTTCCTGCTGGGCTAGTAGCTATATTCAGTGCATGTATCTTCGACCTGGCTTTGTGATCCTAGCTAGCCTATGCTGATTGCCCTTGCATCATTTTGAGATCTCTCTAAAGTCAAAGCTTGGATGCCTGTGCCTCTTCTGATGGTTCTGTTCTGCGGACTGCGCCCATATAGAAAAAACATGCTGCCGTGATGAGATTTTTGCCGTGGTGAAGTTTTTGGGTTAGTTTGTGGATCTGCTTTAGCGTTTGGTGAAGGGCTTCGCTGTAGCTACTTCAGTGTTGTTAAAATAACTTCCGCTGCTTGGCGTATGTTTTTATCGGAAGAAGTCTGCTTTTGCTCTGTTTTTGCTAAATCAATTTGAGTGAAGTATTCTGAACTACAGTGCCCCTTCTGGACACAATATTTATGACAGAAAAATTTGCAAATACAGGAGAACAAGTAAACTCTGCATAACCTCTCAGTGGTAGATGTGTAGATGTGGAGGTAGACATTAAGTAGATGAGAGAGATGTTATTCAGTCATTCATCTTCTAGCCTCTTGTCCTGGTTAGCATTGCTGGGGTTGGGAGCCTTTCCCAGGCAGCACAGGGCACAAGGCTAGGAGTTACTGTGAAGAGAATTTTTGTTTACTTGCCTAAAGCTGTCTACCTGTCTGTCTGTCTATCTGAAATCTAAGCTTTCAGCTGAAAGGTGGACTAGCCTTGCCTCACCTGGGAATAATACTCATGACCATTAAGGCCAGAGATTGATCTTTCTTTCTTTTTCAATGGGGACAGTGCTTACAACATACAATACGGACAACAAAAAATATGGACGTTATTCCATAGTGTGTCTTTAGTTTATTTTTATAGGAATTGTTTGGTCTTTGAATATAAGTGGCAAATAAAGGGCTTTCCTTGTCTGTTTCTGTGTGATATAAACTGCTAAAATATTTGGCAAACCTAGTCCTCTTCATAAAACTTAACAGAAGCAAACACATTTGCACAGATAACAATGACCCTACTGTTGCGATTTCATTGCGTTCTGTTGTGTAATTCATGTGGCTCCTGTGGTTTGAAAAAGATTAGGCCATGAAGATCAATATTCTCCTTCCTCATTGTTCCCTCTGCTGCTTTGTGCTCTTGGACGCTGAGGGAGGCCTTTATTTATTTGTTATTGACATTTTTGCAAAATGACTCTCCCGCTGTGGCTTTGTCTGCATTTTCTTGCTCCTTGTGTTGAGTTATGGTGTTGTGTCATTGGCGACTTTTCTCCCTAAAAATATCTGCTGAGATCACAGTTGCATAATTCTGATGCGTTTTTTGGGGCAGCATGTGGATGTTATTACGGTTTCAATAGCAATCCATAGCAAAATAGGGCAGCTCAAATAGCTTGGAGTAATGGGGTGGACACTAACAGTCGACTCGTTAATCAAACGGTCTCTGATTGTACTCTCCTAGCATATTGTATTTATTAGGAGAGCGTCACTTGATGAACACCAGGATGAGTACAAGTTGGAACCAAATGACATTGGCTGCTAATGCAGTACTGTGCAAAAGTCTTAGATGGTCAAAGAAAATGTTTAAATGATCTTCATGTTGGTGTAATACCATGCTATTATGTCTGTCAAAGTATGTCAGCTTAGCCATTTCAAAACCTCTGCTAAAGTCACCCCAGTATTTGCAGCAACCATCCAACACAAGCATTTATTTTTTTGACTACTTTGATTACTAGCACACCTTGCATGGCTAATCAATGCCTCATCAAGTTATTTAACTAAATAAATTAATGAATTAATTAAGCTGGTGGTGAAATTTAACATACATGGAGTGGCTGTTCTTCTAGCCATCCAACAAGATATCAGTAACTTTTTGAAGAACAGAAGAAATTCCTGTTAGTTTTTATTGTTACTAATAATTTGCATATTTCTAACATATGTGCATATGTTCTTTTTTCTGAGCACACTTACTACCTAGATAAATAGTTTTAAACATTTTCTTTAATTGCCCAAGACTTGTACAGAAACCTTGTACAGTACTGTACCAATCAGTTATATCACAACGAAACATTAAAATGAATTTCTGAAGTGGAAAATATTAAGAGACCACTATATTTTTTAAAAATCTGTATTTTTAAATTCTGGTTTAATGCTAGTTCTGCTGGCTGAAGACTACACTGTGCAGCAGGCTCCTTCCAGGCTCAAAGTTTCTGAGACTGCAGTACATAAGAACAAAGTGAAGCAGGAGATATTGGCAGTGATAAGATAAAAAAAACAGCCAGGCAGAGGGCAGAAGCAACATTCTAAAGCCAGAGATGACCATCAACTTATTCAGCAGTACCTCATAAATTGGAGGATGATATCAAGTGACCTTCAAAAGGAATGGAAAACTTTAAGTGGTGTGAAGTGCACTGCTAGGACTCCTTGAAGCCCTTAAAGACCCATAAAGCAAGGAAGAAGCCCTTCATCAATGAGATGCAGGGAAGAGCCAGGCTGCAGTTTGCAAAAAAATGTATATTTTACACAGATGCATATCCATAAACTATGAAATAAGTGAAAGTAAAAATGTTGCTGTGGTTTCTTTCCAAAGCTGTATTTAGGCAGCTGAATCAGAATCAGCTTTACATGTCCAGTTTAGGTCACATAAAAGTATGCTCTTGTTCTTTACTGTTATATTCTTTTAGGTTATGATGAACTTTACTGGGGGCAGCAGGGTGACACAGTGGTTAGCACTGTTGCTTCACACCTCTGGGTCCATGTGTGTGTCTGCCTTGCACCCGTAGCCTCCAGGATAGGCTCCGGACCCCCCGTGACCTACGACAAGCAGTTACAGAAAATTTATGGATGGGATGGATGAACTTTACTGATCCAAGGGGGGAATTCTCTTGCACTCAGCAGCTAGGTACATAAAATACACAGATTCAAAAACAGATGTATTACTTATTCAGGGTCTTTAAAAGAGGTGGATCAAATCTGAACTGTTATTGCATAAATTTTCCCAAGATAGAAAGTTATATTTTCAAAAGAAAGTAGCCATGTTGGTTATGTGGGCAGCGCTGTTGCCTCCTATCTGCAGCGTTGGAGGTTCGAATCCCACCCCTGTTCTGTGTGTTTGCATGTTCACCCTGGCATGCAACTTTAAATTGCATGCAATGCGCATGTGTAGCCCTATAATGGACTTGCATTGTGTTTGGGGTGTTCCTCAGATTTTTGCCCTGTGATGTTTGGGATGGGTTCCACACATAACCGTATACTTGTAGCTATATTACATCTTATTTTTGTGATGATAAAAAACCTTTTTGGTTGAGGACAGAAGATAAGCAGGTGCTATGCCCCTCAGTCGTTTGGCTTTTCATTAACTGGTGATGTTAGTCTTTCTCTGGGATTGTCATCTACAGGGGAATAATAGTGAATTTATACAGGCTGAGTCCGTTGCCAGAAATGGTGTATGACAATAGCTGGAACAGGCCAGAGCATACCTACACACACACACACAGACACACACACACACACACACACACACACACACACACACGGCAGCAAGAAAGACAGCTGCCCACAAGGTCAAAAGGTTTCAGGTTTTTATCATATTGTGGGGAAATCTGGTACAAAAAGAGCTTAGTTTGGTTGGGGTCAGGTTACACTCTTATCTTCAAAGCAGGAGCCTGCTGGTTTCTGCTTGTTGTCAGTTGACAGCTTTATTTAGGCTGTCATGGTAAACCACATAATGCGCAGTTTCTGTCCATTTTTACACCCCTTGGATTAAAAGCTTAAGAACACAATGTTCCAAAATCCACACCAGTTTTCCAGGTATTCCAGGCTTCTTACCAAAAAAAAAAAACAGAGCTTAGTAATACAGGAAAATCGTCACTAACAGATGTATATACAAGGGACATCTGGAAAAAAGGTCACTGCATCAAAGAAACCAAAAGAAATATTAATTTGGACTTATGCTGCAGAATAACCCAGTTGTCTTACACAAGATTCTTTTATAATAAGAACTGGTTTAAAATAAATCTAAGCTGAATAAAATACAGTAGTAGTAATACAATTAATTTGGTTTCGATAACAGAAATAATACAAATAAAACAAAAAATAAAAACAGGGGTGACAGGTAGCATGGTTGATGATAAGTTGTCTTTGAAATGCATATGAGTAATACTTTAGTATTACAACTCAACGGCATAGTTTTGGTGAAGGCGAGCGTTTGCTTACTTTGCTGATTCTTAGCGGAGCACTAAGGAGTAGCTTTAGAAGGGAAAACCACTTGCAGATGCTTGGAAGCACCTTCGACAGGAGAAACGTGGAGGCAAAGTTACCGAATAACGTCAGTCAAAGCAGAATGATTTCAAGCACAGTAAAAATGAAAGACTTACTTGGAGGTCATGTGTAGAATTTGTTTATTGGTTCGTTAGTAAGACTTCAGCTTAAGCTGAACAAACGTTGGTTGTGCTTTTGATATATTACCGGCCTTGCTCTGTGTTGCTGTGGACAAAAGCTTCCCCTACTCATTTATTGTATGGAGTTGTTTATGTTCTAATAAAGCAATTCAGCTTAGGTACCTTATTCAAAGGTACAACAGACGCTTTTAGGAAATATAAGTGGTAACTTTCCGATGGTGATTTATTTGCTATTCTGCCTGTCGCCCCAGTTATTGTATTATTGTATTTTAAATTGACATTCTTTAAACACTGTGTGCCTTTAATTTAATGGGATTTTTCACACTAATAATAAATGCATAATATTTTCATTATACTTCTCTTCCAAGAGGAAAATTTTCTGAAACATTGTTTCCTTTTTAATCAAGTATTCTGAAATACATAATAACGGCACAAAGGATTTCTTGCAGTATTACATTTACTCTGTTTATTGTTACCTTTAATAATTATACTTATTAAATTTTCCCCAAAAGCTGAACTGGGAAGTTGCAGAGTCTCTCACCTTCACCACTTTTAATGCCTCAGCACTGTATTGATGCTTATAAAAGCCATTTCACCATTAAAATTTTTCTGTTGCTTGTCTTGCACCTTTACTGTATGCAGAAACGCATGTAGCTACACTGTGACAGCTGCTTTTTATGATGGTCCCATCTAGCATTTTTCTCATAGGCAGGTTTTTGGCTAAAAAAAATTGCTTGAAATTCACTGGTGAATCTGCCTTTCCAAAGTGTCCTTGAATTGTTGTATTATAAAAAGATATGCTTGATGAGTTCTATGCTCCAGCCGTGTGACAGAGTCTGTCTAATTGGCAATATGCCAATTTGAAATTTTTAGATTGTATTGTTTTTTAAATTATATGAATCCACATAAAGTATTTGGGTAGCTCAGTGTGTAGCATGCTTGCCTTACACCTCCAGTGTTGGGGGGTTCCGAGTTCCTCCTCTTGTGTGTGTGTGTGTGTGTGTGTGTGTGTGTGTGTGGATTTTCATGTTGTCTCTGTGTAGTGTGGGTTTCTTCCCACAGTCACAAGACTGATTGGCATGTCATTTTCCTGAGATGGACTGGAATCTTGTCCAGAGTATACTGCAATCTCCTGTCTGGGATAGGCTCCCTCTGCACAGGCACTGCACCCTAACCCACTGAGCCACACACCACCTGCAAGGCTGGCACCACTTTGCAGAGAAAGCCATAACACTTGCAGCAAAGAAATGACTTTAAGGACTTTTAAAAAACCTCAGAAATGTTCTGGAAATGCATTCAAGCCCTTCAGCAGAGGTCAGAGGGATACAGTGTGAGCCATGTTTCGTAACCGACATGGCAAACAGTCTAGAAGTGGAATGATCATTCCAGTGGATGGACCTCATTTAACAGAGGCCGTCCTGAGAATCGCAAAAGTAAACCCAATCCATTGTTGGTTCTGAAGTGACTTATGCTGGGAAACGTATGTCAGGATTGGTGAATATTTGTCTTGGGATGTTATTTAAGGAGACCATAATATGGGTTCCAGTTGTAAATGGGACACACTTCGCAGCATCTCCATTAAAGCTGAAATGTAAGTTTCGCCCCATAGTCGATATTCTCCCAATGGTATTTGAAATTTTTATAGGAAAATAATAAACCAGTTTATTTGTGTTTTGTACATCTGTGGACAGGATGTGATCTGCTTGCTATCAAGAAGGCTACCTTTGGAAATCTAGATGAAAACCAAGGGGATGATCTGGAATCTGTGACTGAAGTAATCCTGTGAATTATAAGTGCCTGTGCATCTAATTGTAATGCACCAAAATGAAAACAAGTTGAAAATTGTTAGCTAATAATTAACTGCCATACATCTCTTTGTGGGACAATTCAGTTTTATGTAGCATATTTCTCTTTGCTGGGCTGCCAGGGTTTTGGTACCTCAACCCTTCATTGGGGAGTAATTGCTTGTCAAATTGAACCGTTTTGACTTTAGTAGCCTGTTATATAATACCAACATTTAAAAGCACTTTTGGGGACACTCCTTCCCCTATAAATTGTCTTGGAACTTTGCTGATCAAGCTGCTTTTATTTGCTGTCTGATAAATCAGTACATGTCACTGTGGAGATTTACAAACATCTGCTTGGGTCGTTAAGTGATGGTCTGTCAAGATCTATGATGGAAAAAGCCAGTTTATAGAATGATTGATTTGAGTACTATTGGGATTCCTGTCACCCAAATTCCAGTTACCTTAATTATATAAAATCCTTTGTATTATGTAGAATACATATTAAGAATTATTTGCAGAAAAATTGTGATGGTAAAAGAGTACTTTCAAATGACATCAAATCCCATTGCCTAAATAAACACTGATCAAACTTGTTGTATATATATGGGATTTTCCCACAGATATAATGTTTGTCGTGTGAGATGATTTGAATAAATAAAAGAAAAATAAAATTTATTAGGGTAATATATATTTACTTGACCTTCCTAGGATTGAAGCTTGAGTTCTGCTGTTCTTTTTATGAGAGAGCGAGTTTCTCTGTGGAACATTAGAAAAGCAATGGTCTGATTTTTTTTTTAATTAATTAATTAATTTATTTATTTATTTATTTATGTATGTATGTATGTATGTATGTATGTATGTATGCATGTATGTATGTATATGTGTGTGTGTGTGTGTGTGTGTGGTCCAACTGTGGGGCAGAGTGGTGGCTCTGCGGCTAGGAAGCTGTCCTAGCAGTTGGAAGGTTGTTGGTTCGAATCCCGTCAATGCCAAGAGTGATCCTACTTCATTGGGCCCCTGAGCAAGGCCCTTAACCTGCAATTGCTTCGTCCTGGGTATGACGTTAACCTACACCCAGCCCTGCAAGGAGCTCCTCCATCTTACAGGGAAATTTGGGGGTTGGTGGCAGGATTGGCACTCCAGCCACCAGAAAAAAAAACTTGCATAGTCCATCTGGACTAGTGTGGTGCTGAGGTATCACCCACCGCATGGCTGCACTCAGGTTCTCATCCCTGAGGTGGTTTGTCATGTGGTGGGTGCGGCAACGTGCTGCAATCAGCACATGCTCCTTACCGCTCTCTAACTATTCTATATATGCATGTATATATGTAGGTTTGAAGCTTCTTTGAAATTAAAGCCAAATCTGTTATTTTAATGATTTATGATGAAGTCTTCAGGCATGTGAATAAACAATTTTATTTAATTTTGTTTTCATTTCAAGTTTTATTTTTGGACCATATTTATAACTTTATTTTCAGGCATTTCTCCAGGGGAAAAATTGAGTGCCTCATGTCCAATATACTGAGTTTCTTGTTTTTGGCTGGACCAGCCATGTAATATTCATTCTGTCAGTAGCCTGATTTTATTTTAACACAGCTTCACCTCGTAATACAGCACTTGGGCTCCATAAAAACTTTCAGTTCATGTTGGGTTTTGTCCCATCTGAAGGTTTACTGTTTTGAAACTGGGTGCAACAATTGATTTGTGTTTGTCTGGCGGTTCATTCATCATTTGCGCTCATTTTGCTGTCATATCATGTCAACCGCCTTTTTGCACAATAGACACAGGAATGTCACTATGGAAGTCCTATAGCCCTTTTTCATGATAAAGGCTAGACCATCAAAATTATTTTTTTAAGTGCAACATAAAATGTTATTGTTTTGAATGGTGAATGTTATGGTAATGATTATTCGTCTGCGCTAAGTAGACCTTGCTTGCTGCAGTGTCTCCATGAGCACGCAAAACTGAGAAAGGAGAGGCTTTCAGCGGCAGTATTTGGATCTTATGGATTGTTGTGTAAAACAAAAAACGTTTTCATTGCAGTAGGTACCCCGAACAAGATCATTTCAAGATGATCCCGTTAGCCCTTTGATGCGGTTGGAATACTTTATGCCGGCTTGTTTGTGATTACAGTGAACATTATGGCCGTGTGTGAAGCTGCATTCAGTAACTGAACTGAACTGAACATTCATTTTACAGCCCCCTGCCATGAGGTGATTGTCTCACTCTGTGGGAGCTAAAGTATAGTTTTATACCTTCAATGGTAATGCATTTTCACTACCTAAAAAAATGTATTTAAAAAATATTGTTAACATATCTTTTGTTTCATTTGTTTCCAATGCAACAGTTTATGTGAACCATCTAATATGAATGTGCATAAAAATGTGTAGCCCTTTGTGCAGATTTTAAATATATATCTGTATAGTTTTGCAGTAAAGGACTAGACTAACTCAGGCATAAAGAAATGTCCCTCATGATTGGACAATTTGACTTACCTGTGCTCAAAAATGATATTCTTATAAATTTTATTATTAAATCTACAGGTTTTGACAGTTTGAATTACCAGCAACTGAATAGATATACTAATTAATGCCTTGGATTGATTAACAAGTTGACTGAACTGTCAAGATTATTATTTATAAGTCATTAAGAACATTTCGGTATAAGCCCTCTGGATTTTGCTGGGCAGAGGATTGGTGTTGCTTCTCTGCTCTCTCTCAAGCCACTTCCGCAACTCCTAATGTTCCTGTCAGATCGCTTCAAGCCTCTTGACTGTTGCTTAGTCATCAGGCGTCCAGGCCTTTTTCAAAACAATGCTGTGGTTTTCAGTATGAATTTTCCCAGACTTAAATATGAAAGCTTAATTAAAATACAGGAGGAAACCCTTGAGTACAAATACACAGCAGGTTACTTGTGTTCTACCCAGGTTTATGGATTAAAAAGAATACCTCCTGGGATTGAATGTCTCGGTGGGCCTGAGATGGTGATTGCATACTCTCATTGGAATGACCAAGCACCATGGATTTTTCTCATTTTATCCTCCTGTTAGTGCTGTTTTTCTGCGAATGTTAAAAATAATCTGAAAAGCTATGCGTGAGCCTGGGCTAGGTAGTACATTTTGTTTACGCTGTTTGTGTCTATGGTCATATTTAATTATTTTCCTGCATTCTCCCAAATGTACACTCCTGGGCAAAAAAAATTGGGCCAACGCTTAATGTTGTGCAATTTTGGTTTGGCCCATTTTTTTTTGCCCAGGAGTGTACCTCAGATTGCCAGTTAATCACTCCTTTCCTTGGTTAGCAGAAACAGCCCTTGAGGGCTCCTGGGAGCTTCAGTCTGGCTTTCAGGGTCTTGTGCTGTGGTTTTAATGTTGTCTCCCACTTCACTTGTGTAGCGGCGGACCCCGGCTGGCATTGTCACGCTGTGGCTGGGTTGTCTCAGCTTACAACCACATAAATGGCTCCTAACAATGTGGCAGAGGCCTCCATGTTGGTCCAGAAGGCACCAATGGGTACTTTCTGTCTAACATGGGCCCTGGGGGTGTTCCAGAGACTGGGGCTTCCAGATTTTGTGGTTACAGGGTGAGGGTGATGGTCTTCATTCTGAACAGATGGGTGTAAGATCCCCTCATTCCCAAAGTCTCCTAGGACAGTGTTTCCCATGAGCAGCAAATTTAATACACTTTGAGCAAAAATGTTGTGTGAGTCAATGAGAAATTTTAGCCTGGCAGGTGAAACTATATGCAGACTCTGAAAAGGTGGGAACTGACTTTTTGTGTAGATTATGTGACTTTGTGAATGGTTATATTACTCATAGTCTCATGGATTAAGGAGGAGTCATAGCTACTGTAATCTTGTGTTTTGTTTTCTATTGCATCTTATGGTTTTAAGTGGTTTTAGAATGGGCGCCATGGTTTGTGGATTGGGAATTGTCGTCTTAAATAGGGTCTACTGTCATTGCAGCCCTGACCTCAGCTACGTAAACAGGAAATAATATTTTATTATGTACTATACAATAAGAATAGAATTCGGGCCATTTCTTTACTACACAATGTGGAGACCCCTCTACTGTGGCTAATTGTGTAAAGGTTCTGAAAAGCATCAGGTAAATAAATGTAATGTCAGAGAATGCAAGGACAATACCAGTTTTGATTTCTTAGGTTTTATTTCAGATTCTCAGGTTTGTCACATTGTGGGATTCTGTGTGAGCACAGCTGTGCTCGTATCCCTTTGTGCTGGACCACCTGGCATGCCCTACACATTTATCCAGTTGCAATTATGAGACTTGGGTAGCATTTTTGTGAAATATTTCACTTTTAATACGAATATGTTTACCAGTTGTGTTGTCGGCCATTAAAGGCGGGGTATGAAAAGCCAGACCACTGGGTGAGTAGGTTAAAGTGCTCTACAGGGTGTACTTGGAGCAGCCCCCTGTCTCCTGAGGCTTATGAAAAACTCAACACGCAGGCGGAGGAGCACCTCTGTGACCATTTCCTTAATTTATAATATTTTCACATTATGTTAATAGTCAACAACCTAATCTAGTGTCGGTTCCTGCAGTGTGAAGCAAGCCAAAGCTTTCTGCTTTGAATATGATTTCAAGTAGTTTTAGGGATATGGACAAACGAACAGAAAAATAAAGACGTGCATTATTGAAATTTTAGGAAAATGGTGCATTTTTTTCTCTTATAAAAAGATAATTTTATTATCTGCTGATAATAAAAGGCCAACTAGATGTGTCGGATGAGAATTTGGCTTTTAGACATGCTTAATATGCGGAGTATTTTATTTGTGAGGCTTTCAATTCTTCAGCACACTGAATAACCAGTGCTGATCTGGCTCAGCACACCATCCATATTTAACGTGCTGTGCTCCATTATCTGCCAATAACGATTAAAAAAAAGTACCCACAGCTGATTAAGGTTAGAAATGTAATATCCAGAAACATCCGTAAATATTTGTGGCGAATGCTCTTTTCCAGATTAGTTAAGGGATAAATTCCCCAGCAGTCTTTCATTTTTTTTGATTGCGGTCAGAAATATTTGGAAAACCGTACTTTTGCATGACTGATTCATTTCATTCTTTAGTCCATAGGCTTTGTGAGGGGTTTGTACAGGTTTTAAAAGATGCACTTTTAAAATATGCACTTCTTGTTTGTTGAAAATCAATCCAATGGTCATTTATCATAGTACCATAAGCAGGGCATCAAAGTAATTTTTGCTTCATTTATGCTTCAATAAATTAGTATAAAAGTATCAGAAAAATGCTCAAGAAAACTGAGCAGGTGGAGATAAATGCTCCCAGTTGCCTTGTACCCCCGAACTGGTGGAGGTAGATGTTCCCGGTTGCTCTGTACCCCTGGACTGGTGGGGGTGAACTCTCCTGGTCACCCTGTGCCCCCAGACTGGTCAAGGTAAATGCTCCCGGTTGCTTTGTACTCCCAGACCGGTGAAGGTAAGCACTCCCAGTCACCCTGTTGCCCTGGACTGGTAGAAGTAAACGCTCCCGGTTGCCCTGTACCCTTGGACTATTGGGGGTAAACACTCCTGGTCGTCCTGTCCCCCCAGGCTGGTGTAGGTAAACGTTCCCAGTCGCCCTATGACCCCAGGCTGGCGGAGGTAAATGTTCCTCGTTGCCCTGTACCCCCAGACTGTTGGGGGTAAATGCTCTGGCTCGCCCTGTACCCCTGGACTGGTGGAGGTAAATGCTCCTGATCTCCCTGTACCCCCGGGATGGTGTAGGTAAAGGCTTCCAGTCGCCCTTTACCCCTGGATTGGTGGAAGGAAATGCACCTATTTGCCCTGTACCCCTGGCCTGGTCGAGGTAGTAGCTCCCGGTCTCCCTGTACCTCCAGGCTGGTTGACGTAATCACTGCCAGTCGCCCTTTACCCCTGGATTGGTGGAAATGAACGCTCCCGGTCCCCCTGTAGCCCCGGACTGGTGGAGAAAATAGCTCCCGGTCTCCCTGTATCCTCGGACTGGCAGAAGTAAACACTCCTGGTTTCTCTGTACTCTTGGACTGTTGGAGGTAAACGCTCCCAGTCACCCTGTACCCCTGGACTGTTGGGGGTAAATATTTCAGCTCGCCCTATATCCCCGAACTGGTGGAGGTAAACTCTCCCAGTCACCCTGTACCCCCGGACTGGTGGAGGTAAATGCTCCCGGTTGCTTTGTACCCCCGGACTGGTAGAAGTAAATGCTCCCAGTCACCCTGTATCCCCGGACTGACGATGCCATTGCCACCACCCTACATCTGGCCCTCTCCCACCTGGACAAGAAGGACACGTATGTACGAATGCTGTTCATAGACTTCAGTTCAGCATTCAACACAATTATCCCTCAGCACCTGATTGGGAAGCTGA
>JAAGVU020000123.1:7270908-7283713 GCA_011763525.2 Mormyrus iriodes | reverse complement strand
AGTGTTTTGGGGTGGGGGGGCGTGTGTGTTTTTGGTGGCTGCCGTGAAAAAACAAACTTTTTTTTTTCTTTTTCCGTTACCCCCCCCCCCCCCCCCCCCCCCAACTCCAAAATGCTTATGGGAAAATGGGTCCTGTGAGAAAGAACTTTAATGTTGACTTCCAACAATCTGTTGAGTCCTTTAAGACTTCAGAGTTTCATATTGACTTATGGTTAGAACATGACCTCTGTGACTAACAGATTCATTTGTATTTTGGTCCATCAAATGGAGAATAATGTGGAAGTTGCGGTTTGGTAATATGTTGTTTATTAACAGCTTTTGGTCACATGGTTATTCTCCCGCTTGTTATATATCTTGTCTATAAATGTGTGCAGCTGCAGTGTGTAATTTGATGTACCATCTGTCATTAGCTGCAGTGAAGCTGTTGGCAGGCAGCGTTCGTAATGCCGGAAACCCCCAGGCCAGCGAGGTTCGTCTTGCATTCCGCATGTGCAAGGGCGGCTGTCCCAGAGCAGCTCACCTGCAGGTACTTCAGAGAGTCCAGGCCGGGGGGGATTTTTCTCAATTTGTTGTTGTCCAGGTGAATCTCTCTAACACTGGGTATGCTGGCCAAGCTCCCATTTTCTACAAACTTGATTTGGTTGAATCCTAGCCCCAGCCTGCAAAGATTGAGAGCAGTTTATTTATGAAGAATTTTGAATAGCTACGTGCAGTTCTGGTCAACCCAATAGGCAACATAGGCAGCTCGTCGACTTAGCAAGCTGGTTTCATTTCGTCTCAGACAGACAAGCTTACCTAGGGCACCACATGGGCACCAGCCGGCGCTGGCTACAATATTCTCAGAATGCTCAATATACTGTATGTGCTATGCATTATTAAGATTGTTTATTGTTTTACCGCCGCAGTTTTTTGTATCGGATGAAGTCTTCGACCTCCACTTTGCCGATTTTGTTGTAGTCCAGGTGCAGCTCGGTGAGACTGGAAGGCAGGTCTTGAAAACATAAATTATGAATTAACTGAAAGGTAACCTGACCAATGTGATTCACTGTACTGAAAGTACTGTTTCCTAATCCTGCTCCTAGTGTTTGTTCCTGTCTGAAGAATTGGCATTTTAGGATATGGCTGAAAATGATCAGATCTAGATGTCATACCTCATAATTATTTAGAAAGGCAGTGCTGTGTAAAAGTCTTAGGCAGTCTAAGAAAATGATGCCTAAATGATCTTCCTGTTGATGTAAAAATATGATGATATGTCAAAGTGTGTCCGCTTCGTCATTTCAAAACCTCTCCAAAATCATTCCAGGATTTGCAGCAATCATCCAATACACACATGTATCTCTTGACTCGAACACTCGCACATGTCATATGGCTAATCAATACTTAATTGCCTTTTTTCTATTTATTTACATTAATTAATTAAGTGAGCTGGTGGTGAAATTTAAGGAATACATGGAATGGCTGGGGTGCCCCTGAAGAGATGTTTGGGAACTGAAGTGATGTTCACCTAATCATCCAGCGAGACATCAGTAACAGAAGAAATTCTAGTTTTTGTCATGTTACTCTTAGTTTGCATATGTTCTAATGCTAAATTGTGCTTTTGTTCAGATCACACATAAACTTACTACCCAGATAAATAGCTTTAGACATTTACTTTGGCTGCCTAAGACTTTTGCACAGTACTGTATTTAAGCTAGTTAGACAGCAGAATGTTTCTGTAGTTAATGTAGCTGACGCAGAGAAATGGGATAATTGTCCTGCAATTATCCTGCATCATATTATCAAGTTTTGTAGTTAATTTCAGTTGTTTAGGTCTTATGTGAACCTTGATCATATTGCATTGAAATATTGTTGGACTCTCATTTAAGCCTTACCAAAACCCCCTTAAAAAACGACAAACTGGATTCTGTGAAACCCTTACTCCTTGTTAAACTCTGGGTACACAAACCCTGATGAGGGACGACCAGTCTGGCGTGATGAAGGGCCGCGTTATTACCGTCACGTGGCGCTGTTTGCCAAGTGTACCTTTGGGCACCGCGGTCAGCCGGGCTTCTGCTATTCTCAGGTAGAGGGCAGCCATGCTGTCAAAGGCTCCGAGCTCAATCCCAGCGTTTGCAAGAGGATTTGCACTCAACTCTAAGAAGGAAAATGGATGACGTTAAGTGTATCCTGGCTGCACCTATGCTGGTTTTATGTTGCTCTAAATATGTGCTCAACACAGTGCTTTTTATTATGTCTGTAGTAAATAGCATAAAGAATTAAATAAAACAGAAGCAGGGTTTTAAAGCAAAAATGTGTGTTTCTTAAGTCCAGATGGATCAACAGAAGTTCGGTGCCCAGTATTACAAAATGAATTTTCTGAGCTTTGACTCAACTACATTTCTGGTGACCTTTGGGAACTCAACAGGCCATTGTGATCTTGTGAGGTGCTGCTGTTATGGTGATGCAGAGTACTGGAAAAATGTTTTTGGGGCCTTCTGAAATAGCTCCAGCTGTTCAGGCTGATTGCTGGGGGTTATAATGCTAGTTTGTACCTTAAGGGATTCCTGGTTAGGGTCAGCAGTGGTGTAGCCCTTAGCAGCCAGTGCTCAGCAGCAGTGTTTACCTCCACTTGAACCATGCTCTGAGATTTGGGTGGGCCCCCTGTTGGTCGCGAACAGTCACTACACTGAATATTAAAAGCATTCCTTATTAGGAGAAGCTGAAGCAGCATGTTCTGCTAACCAGCTAGCTAGCTACGACCTTCTGACTCTGCACACTAGCTATTTATTTCGCTTTTGAAACATTTGATGGGGGATTGGGAGCCCTAGAAGTAAGTTTTTCAGTGGGTGCCAGGAACACCAAAGCCGCCGCTGCCAGTGCTTTAACTGACTGAGTCACAGGAGAGGCCTACCGAGGACATGGAGGGACCTCATGCTCTTGAAGGCATCCTTCTGGATCTTGTTGATCTTGTTGTCGTGGATCCGCAGTTCTAGGATGCTGCTGGGCAGGTTGGCTGGCACCTGGCTCAGCAGATTGTAGGACAGGTGGAGCAGCTGAAGATGGTTCATGTTCCGGAAGGCCTGCGGATGGATCTTGGTGATCTTGTTGTTGACCAGGAACAGTGCCTGGAGGGGCATATTGAAGGAGAAGACACTCGAATGGTGGTGCCATTTTGTATTTCGGCTGCTTTTGTATAACAAGAAACATTATCTAGCTCTTGCTAATATGAACTCTTGGTAAAATAACCAAACAGATGACATTGTAACTGGTTGCAGGAGCACATTTTGAAAATTTTTACATAACTGTACTCCATGCCAAAGAGTTTGTAGCATCTAAGGATTTCAAATGATTTGATGAATCTCATCATCTAGTCATCTTTCTTTAATTAAAAAGACATGCAAATCATCTCTATGAGCAGGCGACGTTTAGCATACATATAAGTTATTAATGCCCTTGAAGTCATTTTCCTTGATTTCGTTTATCTTGTTGTTTTGAAGGTCAATCAGAAATGCATCTGTTGGGATGTTCTTTGGCACAGCTTTCAAACCTGTTAAGAAATAGTTTAAGATTTTAAAAAGCATTTATGTCACTTTTATTTTATTTCCTCTCTAGGAATCATTCATATACACTAAAGTAAGATATACGTAAATGCAAATATCTATGTAAATTTAACGATGTGCTAAATGATTAAAAAAAAAATGACCATTACAGAAGGCAGTATTATTAAACAAAACATCTGTAATGTGATTTTTTTTCCCTGCGATGTGGATCTGGCCTGACCGTGTTTTAATGGACTTATTTTCTATTACATTTAAGAGCTCTTAAATTGCTGTAGCCCATTTCACCGTAGTAAACTAGCATTTTGTGCTCTGAGAATCTGCAGTCTGTTCATGATGGAATATAGTAAACCACAAGATGGCAGAACTGACCAGTTTCTTTACAGTGGTTGTAAAAACATACCAGGATATTTTCAGGACTCATATTGTTTGCTACTACAGAGTAATATCTAAATATGTCACTGTTTCATTTGAGTATTGGCTTATTAGAATTGTTTTGTGTGTTTTTTTTAAACTCAGTAACCTTTGAATTTGAAGTTACAAACTGACAAGTGTTGGGTATGAAAAAGTTATGCAAAGTCTAAAAGGATCATTATAAAACTGATGTTTTATTTATATTTCCTATATCACCATAATAAGCAAATGGAAAAATAATGGTAATTGTTTTAGTTATATTGCAGTTCTACTATAGAAACTTTCTGAGGGATATTAAACTTGGTACTGATTCTGCCATTGATGTAAAGTATTTCCGCTTTGCCTGTCAATACAGCAATCTGCCTCTTTTATTAATTTTACTTCTATTGTGTTTGGATTTTTCAAGTAGATTTTTCCATCCTGATGCACTGTTTAAAAATATGTGATGCCCAGCCTCGAGAAGATGTGTTTTAAATAAATTAAGTGCACTTTCTATGGGAGATGAAAGGTTAATTTTTTTATATTTCAATGCATTGTGAAGTTCCTCACTTGTTACATTTTTCCATGTATAGCATAAAACGATTGAGTGTTCAGTAGATGTTCATCCATTCATAAATCATCCATCCATCAGGTTTCCATTATTGGTTATCCAGCCCTTGCTCTGGGCCTGGAGGTTAACCTGGAAGCTTTGGGCAGAAAGCTGGGTGTGCCCTGGATAGGATATTACAGGTGTTGCCTATTTCGCCTAAGTGACATGTGTATATAAGGGTCAATTTATGCTCAACAGTTGCAACATGTACACTTGTGCTCATACCTGCACATGTAGTTTACTTCAATCTGGAGGATAAAAAGTTATGTCCACTAGGCGGCAGTGTGTGAAAACCCATCTTGGTCAGCTACTTTGTTTCCAGTCTCACTTGTCTGTATGAGCTTGTGGCTTAAAATGTTTTACAATCGCTGCCTCCGCGAGCTAACAAAGATAAATATATATAATAAATGTATTATTGCTGATTCTGTAATACTGGGGCAACCTTCTCTGCCCACTGTGCCACTTCATATTGGTACTTTGCCACGTATTACTTTTCTACCTCATGTTGGAGGTTGTATTATGTTACTAGAAATCTCAAAGTAGTTAGTATGTCATGCCTAGTATTACAGCTGCACAGTATTGGAAATGTTTCAGATATCGTAACTCGTTTTTTTTGCTATGAATATTGCAATATTTATACAGCAAAAAGGGATTTTGAAATAAATACATTTCTCACAGACCTGTCTGAATGATTTAAACAGCAAGGATGAAAATGATTATGATTGATTATGATTTTTGGTAGTACTGCATCCGAGGTGTGACCCCTTCTGACCGCCTGACCTTGCACTTGTGAAAGAGGCTGCCTTATTATGATCCTGTTTGCATTGGACTGAGTTGGGTGGTTTAATGTTGGCCTCTATGTGGGCTTTTCAGCAACACCATATGATGCTGTCCCACGAAGTGGCCAGGTATCAGTACGTCTGGCTTGATCCATTGGCACTTGTGTAACTCGCATTAGGTAGCGATTTCTTGCTTAGCATGCTAATCTCACTTAACATGATAATCCTGAGACGTGGATCTGACATCACGATGGTTACTTTACTACTACAGTAAACCTCTTTGTTTTGTTCTGTTTTACTGTCAGTCTGTAGAAATTTAAAATATTAAAGAAACATCTCAATGTATAGGCCCCTATCCTTTCTCTTTGCTCACACTTTTATACTGATTGTTATTTGAAACATGATACTCTTGCCCATCTTCATAGCTAATTTATTTGACTGATGCAGACAGGCTAAGATCTGAGGCCTTACTTGGGATTCTTGGAAACCTATGACGTATCATGCCCAGCTGTCTAGGATGGATGAATGTGCTTTATAGGTATGATTAAATAAGCCTCCCACCCCCCTCCCACCCACCACACTGTTTAAAACGGTGTTTCTCAACCCAGTCTTCAGGGACCCCCAGATGGTCCACGTTTTTTCACCCTCTCAGCTTCCTGCCAGACAGTGAACATTTTTGCTCCTTCCCAGCTCCCGGACTGTCTGGGGGGTCCCTGAGGACCAGGTTAAGAAACACTGGTTTAAAGGGTTGACATCCTCTCACCAAGGTCTGAGCACTGGACCACCCTCCGAGAACACTGGCACGCGAACGGGCATTGGTAGTCAGGGGGGCTTGCAGAGAAGAACCTCCTGGACGGAACGAGGAAGTTGTTGTCGTCATCGTCATCGTCATCGTCCTTGTCATCGTCATCGTCATCGTTGTCGTCGTCCCCAGCGTCCTGCTGCCACAAGTCTTGACTCCTCAAGACGTCCAGAGTATTGACAGATTTGTACAGCCGGGCCTGGACCAGAGCCAGGAGGGTCAGCAGTAGGAGCGCCCGCATGCTGGGGGTCTGATCGTCAAGCAGGGGAGGTCTGCAGAGGCACATACGCTACTTGTTCATTCATTCATTTGGAATAATAGAGCCACGAACAGTCAGTCATGGCTCCAAAAACACCTGCGTCACCCAATGGTCTCAACACCTGAGCAGCTAAAAATCTGCCCCCTTGTTTACGGACGCTCACTCAGCACATCAGGCAGCTTCGAAGTGTAACAGGCTTCCTATATAGCCAGTAGAATCCATACTTTATTGAGATATTGACATATAATTCCAAGGATAGGGTTTGTGTTGGGTCACTCGCAGTCTTTGGTGTGTTTTATTTGATCACCATTTTGATAGCGCAATGTAAAGAAGTAGCTTAAGTGGTTAAAAAAAGTACATAAAAATATTGTTTTCGTAAATTGGGATAACAAGCTCATTTTCTTTTAGGTGATGGGTAGGTAACAGCCTTGATGTGCACATTAAAGTCTCCTGCACACTACTGTGCTTTTTGGATTTGCACAGATTTATCTGTTCTGCTTTATTGTTGTATTAAGCATCTAATAACGTTTTAATTTATGATGAATGAGAATATTTCAGTCTAGTGGGTATGATTAGTTGAAATTTAATGATAATCAAAAATAGATTTAACTTTATTTGAATGAGATTGCTTTTAGATAATTTATCTTTGTCTCAAATGGTTAGAATTCAAGCTTCAGCAAATATAATTACCTGCAAGAACATGCCTGTTCTCATTGCTTATTTATCAACATGAGAATAGTCTTGTAGCTTTGCTGGGTTTTCACATCTCACTTCCATCTACCATATGAAACAGCAGAAACAGAGCAGTAGCTAATGCAGGGTGATAATCCTGCTACATTATACCCTTTCAATAAATGACAAAGTTTCATTACCAGATTATAGGTTTTAATTGCACATTAACATATGGATTTTATGGAAAGTAGGAAGAATACACATACCTTTTTTTTAAAAAATAAAAAAAAAAGATTAATCCTTTTTTAATTCCAAAAAAATAAAATTCCTTAGGGAAAACATGCACCCAAAAAAACTGGTAATATCTATGTATTCTATGTCCGCAAAATTGGAGAATTTGAAAAATGAAAAGAGATGGTGGTTCAGTATAAGCACAGTTCCCAAAAGCAATCCAAGCTAAGCAGCCACTGGCACGGCAGGGTTATGCTCAAATGGCGAGCCCTCGCGGCTCGTCACATTGCCGTGTTCTTGACAAACGTTGAAAATGCATTGTTGCTGCTCATGTGTTTCCCATCAGTGTGCTGGGCTGGGGCCAAAGCTGCTAGATTATGTTCCTCTGCTCGACTCTCAGCAGAGGGTATACCCGTGCACCCTTTGCCTTCTCGATTTAATAGGTGGCATCTTGCCATTTCAAACATGACTCGTCGGGGCAAAGCCTTTTTTTAAGAGAGGGATGAGGGATCAGTGTTAGTGTAGCTGTTTTTAAAAACAACACTTTATTCCAATGCAATACCAGAATTTGTTTCATTAAAAGGGATTAAATATCTTGCATGTAGATGTGCAACTACTGTGACTTATTTTTCCAATAAATCGCTTGTTATGTTTTCAACAGTTGATTAACTGATCATTTCCCTTCTGGATCTCGAAGCCGCCCAGTCACCAGTAATAAACATTAATTTGGGTTTTTATGATGATGACAGTGTCATGGCAGGACGTGTGTTAGGTCTACCTCAAGCAAGCCGTGACCCTAAAAATTGGGTATAACCTCGGCATTGTCCTCAGACACCCCCTTTTCACCACATTGACTGTTGCCACGAAATTCTGTACAGGAAATGCAAACCAGAAACTGTTCCTGGATTTCCAAAATCTTGTTTGGAGCTTCAAGACTGTCTACAAGGTTATGTAATCTACGTAGTCTGCGTAATGCATGTCCTTCGAGAATGGGAATGAAATGGCTGTTTTTTAACTTTGTAAACTGCATCTTTGTTTATGTGGTTTTTGCGTATCAGTTATCATGCTACGAGCTTCACCAAATGGTCGCCAGGACCAGAGATGAACTCCTCGTGTGTATGTACCCACACTAAAATGTAATGGGTCAGTTTAAAGGAAGGAGATAATAAAGACAGCAGCTAGCGAGTAAACCTGAGCCTACAATCGTGCCAAATCGGATAAAGTGAACGGCATTTGCCGAAAATGGTTGTTTTCCAGCATGGTTCAGATAAACACTGCGCTTTTTGCAAAACTTTTTCTTTTGGGGTCGGGTGCTTTATGTAACAAACCAACTCTAAGGAATTGCTAAGGAAATCATAGTAAAGCTGAGCTACACATTTATTTAGTTACTTATAAATAAGAAATTTCCCCCAAATATGACAACTTTTTTACATTGGGATGTTTAAAAAAGCAACATGCAGTACAGGGGGGGGAGGGTTTGTATCGTTTTATTTCTGGATTGTTCAGTGGAAAAGTATGATCTCTTTACACTGAGAGGAGCAGAGATGGATTGTACCAGTCAGACCAGTACAGAGACAGCTCAGATTCCAGGCAAATGTAACGCTATTCCCTCTCGTGGCGGCACACATATATGCTTACTACAGCACAAAATATTGTTTTAAGAGCTGCCTGCAGTTGTACTTATGGCCGGCGTCAATGTTCCAAGAACGTTTCGGTTTGGCAAGGAGCTAATAAATTAGGAAACTGTTCTAGCAAAGTTTCTCAGGGGACATCATTTTTTCCTGAAAGTTGGTTATATGGGGGCTGCGCAGTGGGGCAACGCGCTGTTCCAAAAACACGTCGTTATCGCATAATAATAATAAACTTTTAGAAAAAATAACCTTAATATGCAAAAGTGTACAATTTTAATTGAGTCATTATTCAAAGAGGCTTTATCATTAATTCAATCATGGGGAAGTACAATTGTCCTGTTTCACTCTAACAAATGCAAAAATATAAGGAAAACCCCTGAATTTCTTTTTGTTTGTATGCACATATCAATTGCCCTTAGCATCCATCTACATTATTACATCACTAGATACTTCAGTATGCGCTTCCACTTCCAGACATCTGTGCAGCTCCCTACAGTAATCTGAGCAGCATGGATTGTGAGGTCACTGTCCGTCTCAGTTTGGTTTAGGCAACGGTAAGCAAATATAACACATTCCCATTATGTACTTTGGAACCGATTTATTTAAAATACAGGATTATCAACTTGCCCCATCTACCGTTCTTCTACTGTTTCTTCCTCCAGTAATTGTGAATCACACTATGCTATCATTGCTCTGCAATGCTACAGACCAAACTGCCCACATCCCAGCAGAGGATGGGTCCCTCTGGCATTGCAAATATCATGGCTCCCTGTCTGAGTTCTGTCGTTTTCTTAAGCTCAAGGCCAGTCGAGCGGTCGACATGTAGCCAGAGCAGTTCCACTCTGCGGTCCGGTTGGCAGCCGGGGAGAGAGAAAATGTGTGTATTGCATGCTTCAGAAGATGAGAGGAAAGTCTGACGGGGTAACCCAAGTTCTCATTTCACTTAATTTTCATAACTTGTTTGTTATTAGATGTCATATGACTGGCTGTTTAACTCATGGTTTCAAAAGCAGCCTCATTTAAAGCCCATCTGTTTATGCAGTGTCAAGAGAGGTATTGCTGGTGAGAGGCTGAAGACACGGCCCTTTTTATCATGACCTCAAGAAATTCCTTACTAATAGGTCATGTCTCATCATTTCGATGCTACTGAGGAACAATAACTGAGGATGCAGAACCAGTGACAGTGCTGTGTTACAATGCCAACTAATGCCGTCGTATCACAAAATAGCACCCGCTTTCGAAATATACTCAGTCGGATTTTATATGATCATCGTCTCCACTGGCGGAACCGGGCATGATTATGCTGTTTATCCCATTTCATAAAACTGTCCAGCCATGAGTGATTTACTCTGTACACAGAAATATGATTACAGCCACTGTGTTGCTTTGATATTTTATTGATCTGCTGAAACAGTATCACTGACATTACCCTTTTAAAATGTACATAAACACACCTTATTTGATTAAAAATTACAAAAACCCCACTTTTAATCTGAACCAGCCAAGTACAAGTGGTTAGGAGTCATAAACTTGAAACACTCAGAAAGAATAATGAATCCAAATACTATAGAAGTATAGTTAAAATACAAATAAAATGAGCAGTGGGTGCTGTTTTGGCGTAGCACTTGGTTTCCCAAAAGGGGATGTTGGTATTGTCCCTATAAATTTCTTTGTTTGTGTCTTCAGATGAGATTCAGATAAGACTTCTCTCATCGTCTAAACGTACCAGGGTATAAATTTCTGTTCCTATGAATTTGTGAGAAATTCACTTTTATATAGTCAATTTTTGTAACTGCGCCATGAAGTGAGGCTCATTTATTCAGTAACCAGACTTTGATTACAGCTGGCTGAGGTCTGTTGTATTCATATGCAGCCCTAATGAGAGCCGTTTTATTTTTTTTGCTGAATTCCTCGCCGCTGTGATATCTGTAAAGGTGAGCCAATGCTAAGGGCCTGTAAGCAGACGTCACGTCACAGAGGCATCTCTCCATGTTGCAGCACTTTCCATGAAAAGGAATTAGTTTCACCGCTCACAATAAACATGTTATTGTGGGAAATAGCTTCCATCTGCACCAGCTGCATACGTCTCTTTGGTATGGAAAGGAAATGTTGAAGTAGATGGAGGTGATCATCACCACACTGCAAAGCTTCAGCATTTTTTCCTCATTACATAATTTTTATTTTATTTGGGGAAGTTGGAATTTTATTAAATATTATGAGGGGGAAAAGTGCAAATCAGTGGTCAGGTAATGATTACTTTCACATTAAAAAATGTAAGACGACGGATAAAAATGGAATTGCTTTTGAATCGTGGAGTTATTGTATCGTTGTTTGTCTTTGTACTGTTACTGATGTGTGTGATTTTTCTGGTGAAGCACTGACTTTGCCCTTCTGTACATCTATTTTTTTTTTCTTATTTTGGGCCATGATCATACCAGTGATGAAGTTAGTATTTGACTTTCTGTGGCTTCAGGACAACACTGGTGTAGGAGATTATGCAGGAGAAAGATGTGGGGGAGAGCTTTCTGGTGTCTATCAAGTTGTTTTCTAGACGCAGGGTCACCAGGCTGGAGTCTTCATCATTCTGGGGGTCACATATGGATTCTTCTTCGAAGCTCCTGTTGGAGAGAACGGTTAAGTTAGCTAGTGTATAGCCAGAGCTGTTCAGAAACCGAGTCCGATCTCGGTATGACACTGCCATTTTAGGGGATCCCCACCCCTAGACTCCGGCCAGTATTCCACTGGACCATAGAACACTCTAGGTTTGGGGGAGGGGCTGGATGATCTACAAAAAAAAATGTAAGTTTTCAAGCCACGCCGTGTGTTACCACCCCTGACATTTGCACATCGCTTTTGCATTGAAAAAAATTTAACTGGGTAAACTTCCCAGTTGACAAGTTTTAGCAGTCTGTGAAATTTTTGCACAATGTATGTCGGTCTGCATTCATCAAAAGTTGTGAATCCCTAAGCTATTTTAAAATGTTACAGATGCCCATTCACAAATTCCTCTTGTGTCCTTTGAAGTGAGTACTTCTCAGCCTGCTCCTCAGACACCCCAGCTGGTCCACACTCTTATCGTGTTCCGTCACCTACATGCTTGATTTTAATTACTTATTACTTATCACTCAGTGTGTGCTTGTGATCTGATGGTTGCTGGGTCAAATCCCAGGGTCAGCAGAGTGATTTTACTGAGTCCCTGAGCAAGGCCCTTAGCCCCTAATTGCTCTAGGGACTGTCTGACCCTTTGTTCTCAAAAAAATGTATGTGGCTTTGGATAGAAGCATTTGTTAAATAAATGCAATGTAAACGTACTTATTGCTTTATAGCTCTCAGGAAATGAATTCCTTTGCCTGCATCTACTGTTCTGCGCTGTATTTTTCTGCAACTGATAATTAAAACTTTGATTTGATGTGAGGCCATGGTTCTCGACCGGAAAAGGGTGGATTGCTCTCTCCTGGTGGGGGATGGGTTACTGCCTCAAGTGGAGAAGTTCAGGTATCTCGGGGTCTTGTTCACGAGTAATGGAAAAAGGGGCGAGAGATCGACAGGCGGATCGGGGCAGCGTCAGCAGTAATGCGGACACTGCACCGCTCTGTTTTGATGAAGAGAGAGCTGAGCCAGAAGGCGAAGCTCTCAATTTATCGGTCGATCTATGTTCCCATCCTTACCCATGGTCATGAGCTCTGGGTAATGACCGAAAGAATGAGATCGCAGATACAAGCGGCCAAAATGAGTTTCCTCCGCAGGGTGGCTGGGGTCAGCCTTAGAGATAGGGTGAGGAGCTCAGACATTCAGGAGGGGCTCAAAGTAGAGCTGCTGCTCCTCCGCATCGAAAGGAGCCAGTTGAGGTGGTTCGGGCATCTATCTAGGATGCCTCCTGGATGCCTCCCTG
>JAAGVU020000123.1:7251849-7270808 GCA_011763525.2 Mormyrus iriodes | reverse complement strand
CAGTTGAGGTGGTTCGGGCATCTATCTAGGATGCCTCCTGGATGCCTCCCTGGGGAGGTGTTTCGGGCATGTCCAACTGGGAGGAGTCCCCGGGGCAGACCCAGGACACGCTGGAGAGATTGTATGAGGTTTGGGCATCCCTGCTGATATTGCTGCTCCCGCGACCAGACCCCAGATAAGCGGCAGAAAATGGATGGATGGATGGATGATTTGACTTGACTTGTTGGCTAATTATAAAGCCCTTGATTATCTTGCTCAGACATGCAGGTGGTGTATAAGAACAAAAATTCAGACCGGATGGGGAACTTGGGACTGGGTTCAGAATCTCAGTTTTAACTCAAGAAAGAGAACAACAACCTGAACACTGAGAAACTGACGTCTGTCAGTGAATCGCGTCTCTTCACCCAGGCAGAATATTATTCCTCTGCATCTTTGCCCACAGAATATGACAGGTTTCGCTGCAGGTTTACCTGATTCTGTTGTCGTTCAGTCTGAGGAAGTGCAGCGACCTCATCTCGCTGATTCCCGGGGGAATGGAGGTCAGCTGGTTGTGGTCGAGGAACAGTTCAATCAGTGAGTGGTATGCTCCGAAGAAGGATGTGCTGTCGATCCCATCACCGTCCAGCTTGTTGAATGAGAGGTACAGGTACTCAATGCCCGGGTTCATGTGGGCGAATACGTATCCTGGAATCCTATCGATCTGGTTTCCGACAAGAACCAGGTGGATGAGAGATCTCGGCAGGAAAGAGGGCACTTGATACAGGTTGTTGTGTGACAGGTCGATGGATTCCAGGTTCCTTAAAGTGGGGAAACAGGGAAATGGGAAGTGGAAATGATATTATTTTGGTTAGTCACTGACTATTTAAATAGGAAAGTAACAAAGTAGCTCTAGTAGATCTGATTTTTAGTTCGATGACAATGAACATTGTTGAAGCATTATTAAAAAGGGGGCATTCTGAGAAACGATATAGCTGAGAAGTAATGTATTTATAGCATTCTGTGTTTGGATAGCTAAAGATGTGAACATGATTTGAAATACTGTAACAGTTTGGATAGGCTGAATATGTCAGATATGTCAATGTATGTTTGAATGGGAAAAACACTGTTCAAACGAACAGCTTAAATCCGAACCTTAAAAGTAAAAATTTCTCCTATTATGAAATAATCCCTTGTATAATAATCAGAACGTGTTATGTCAATTATTAAGGATGCTCTTGATGTTTTGTTACAATTAGCAAAGATGCTGTGCATTTGGAAGATAGGTGTTAACATTTTTAAACACCGTTACTGTTTTTATCACACTAGACATCTTGACCAGGACCGACATCTTCCAGCGTTTCAGTTGATTTGCAGGAATTTCCCGTCACCCCGAGTGGCAGTGAGCCTGCAGGATCCCCTTACTCACTTATGATTGATCCATGCCAGGGGGGCGATGCGGGACTCGTCCAGTTTGTTGTGCCTCAACACGACTACATTCAGGTTTCCCGTGCGGTTGAGTGCCGATTCTGATATTTCTTCAATTAGGTTGTTTTCAAGGTACAGCTCCTGAGAAATGAAGCCTTAGATTGTGTTTCGACCTTGTGAATATGCCAGCGTTCCTTACTTCATACTTATTACTGCTGAACCTCTGAGATGGTTTACAGACTCTTCTGGCAAAGAAATCACTCATTTCTATAGTGAACTTTGGTGTTTTGGTTAACCATAATTACTGTTCAAGTTTAAATGGCTTCCCCAGGTGAAACTTAGTACAGTCTGGAAGACGAGCAGAATTCTGTCCTTATTTCCGCTCATCCAGCATGGTTAACTTTGAGAATAGCTGAAGAAATACTCTGTCATAGAAAGAAACCCACATACAACAAAAATTGCCCATCAATGTTTTTTTTTCTTTTCTTTTCTTTTAAGCTCTAAGTGCTATACATAGAACATGGTAGCATTTGCTGGCTAAAATAGATGCTGAACTGTAAACGATGTGTGACATGTCTCTCCATGCTGTTTTCTATAGCAAATTGAGGGAATCTGTCACCTGGGCCAATTTTTTGTCTTCCAGGGTGGTGAGTCTAAAAACAGAGCCGGCTATTTGTAAATAATGGAAGCCATTATCCTTTCTTTCATCTCTCCATTTTCTGTAACCACTTATCCTATTCAGGGTCATGGGGGGGGGGTCCAGAGCCTATCCCGGAAAGCTATGGGCACGAGGTAGAGAACAACGCAGGATGGGGTGCCAACCATCTGTTATCATTATTATCCTTGTCATTGCAAGCGCCATGACTAATGTTGATACTTTGAGATATAAATGCATTTTATTTGTTTAGCTAAAGTTTTTATCTGACATGCTTTTTTTGAGACAGTAGGGTTAGACAATCTCTGGAACAATTGGGGGTTAAAGGCCTTTTTCCAGGGCCTGACTGTAAAATTACTCTGCTGACTCTGGGATTTGAGCCAGTGACCTGGCGATCATGAGCACAGCATCATAACCCTCTGAGCCACAAACAACCACCCCATGTATGACCCTCCATCTTGGGTAGTCTTACCTGCAGGCTCTGGGGCAGCCCCTGTGGGATGGTGCGGAAATGGTTTCTGCCCATCCGCAGGTAGGAGAGCCGTTTGAGGGCCTGAAAGGCCGTCGGGTCCACATTGGCCTCGCTCAGCAGGTTCCCCTCCAGCTCCAGGGTCACTAGGCTGCTGAGATCTGGCACATGCCTCATAGTGAATGCTGTGAGCCTATCATGGCCTTTAAGCGAGCTAATTAATGTTTACGATCATTTGTCGGCGCTGTAACAGTAATTAGTGCTACTCTTGTGCACTTTTGATCATTATGGGACGTTTACGGGCACTTCAAAAGCTCATGTTAAATTACCATCCAAGCTGTCGTCGTCAATCCCACTCAGTTTGTTTTCGTTGATCTTGAGCTCTTCCAGGCTGGATGGTAGATCTTCCGGAATTTGCTGCAGGAGGTTCCCGTCCATGTAGAGCCTCCTTAAGTGTCTCAGTTTCTGTCAGTGAAAATGAAGCGGTGAAAGGACTGGTGTAACATCACCATACCAGGAGATCAAAGAGGCACAGCTGTGATTAAAATTTAGGTCACTGCTCTGTACTACTTAAAAGGGAGAAATGAAATTAAATGAATGTGTGGAGCTTAACATGTGGCTCCTTTGCTCTGCTCTGTTGCTGTCATGATGGGGAGTTTCCAGTAAACAGTGGCTTTGGTGTTTAATGCAGATGCGTAGTCAAAATCGAAAGGGATTCTTCGGATCCGATGACACAGATCTATAGACATTTGGGGTGGAAATGTTAATAACTGTGTAATAACTGTACAATTTGGTGGTTCCTGGACTGAGAATGACAGCGTGAAAGAAAAACATTTTGAGATGTGTGTTTTGAAACCCTTTCTGATTAAGGTGAATTTTCTGTGAGGCTCGTTCGCCTTTGAAAGTCTTATTCTTAAATATTCTCCCAGATGGCTTTGCTAAGTGTGGTTGGAAGGTTTGAATCATGGAATGGAAAGTGACCCTGCTCAGAATAAGCAGTTAGAGAATGGATGGATGGATGGATGAATGAATGGATGGAAGGAAGAAGAAAAGAAGAAGCAGGTGATTCCGATCACTCACTTTGAATGCATGTGGACTGATGCCAGCCAAGGTGAGCTTGTTCTTCCCGAGGTTGATCCTTTCCAGGTTGGGGATGCCGTTGAATGCCTCTGCTGGGATGGTTGTTATGGCGTTCCCTCAAAAGGACAACGTTCACATTCAGTCACAGAGGTCATAAAATATAACTTATGGATTTTACAGCGGCATTAATCAGGACTGTCTGCCGGGCCTCTCTTTTTGAATGTGTTTCTCTGTGTGCTGATGAGCAGGTCATTGGGATGCTGATGCTATGTACATATGGAAATAATTCCTGCCAGCACCGTGTTTTATGAACTCCTCCTTTGACAGGGTTACACTGGGTCACAGCCTGAGTGCAGATTTCTGCACTAAATGGACTCAGTTCTGGAAATTCCTTATAAGCAGTGCAGATGGGTGCTCCTGGTCAAGGGTGAGCGCAGGCCTCTGCCCTGCGTGGAGGTGCTTACCTTCCAGGCTGAGCTCCTTCAGCTCGGGCAGGGACAGGGCCGGGATGCTGGCCAGCTTGGCATTCTCGCAGGTGACCACGGTGTCAGAGACAGTGCAGTCGGCCGGCAGGGAGGGCGCTCCGCCCATTGCTTCTTCCTCGGGTTCCGGAAGGGGAAGGATTTCCTCTTCTGTGTGATTCTCGTCTGGCATCTCAAAAACGTCACCTCTTAACCAGACTTGCGCTTCTTCTTCCTCTTCCTCACTGCTCTCCATGGACTCCAGCACCTCCTCCATAGCCCTTAAGAGATTCCTCTCTTCTGCCTCCAGCTCCCCCCTCCTTCCTTCGTCTCGCAGGTCCTCCTCTTCCATCTGCAGGTTCCTTTCTTCTACTGCCTCCTGCCTTCTCCCTGCCTCTGCCCTCCATGTCTCTTTCACCTCCATCTCTCGCACCTCCTCTTCCTCCTCATTCCACCACTCTGCCAGGGGTTTCCTGTGTCTCTTGGCCTCCGGCTTCTTCTCCTTTCTCTTTCCGTTGTGTCTGGTGTCCTTTTTCAGGTGTGCCTCCCCCTGTTCCTTCTCCTTCAGCGTTTCGTTGCTCCTGATGCGGGTTTGAGGTGGGGCTGGATTTACTGCTGTCATGAGGGGGGTGTCGGGCAGTGGGGAATCGCCGGAGATCTCGGGGCCATCGGGGGCTGTGGAAACAAGTGACATGAAGTGTGTACACGTTTGGGTTTTGACGGAGACTCACTACAGCCATGGGAAATGCTCCCATCGAGCAAACTTCATGATGTAGACCAGGCCCGCTGTCTCGAGGGGACAAATGGGGGGCCGGGGGGGGTGGGGTTGCACGTCAGTGGGGCCTGATGGAAGTAATTTTGTCCTAAGCTTGGGAAATTATGCACAACAGGCCTTTTGTAGACTATTTAACCTGTCAAATATCATTAAGAGAGTTATCATCATATATCATCTTCATTATGTTTTAAAGAAAATATTCTCATCTCATATTCCAGAAAGCAATATTTTGGAAATTTGCTTATTGGTTTTACCTGGGAATAGGATGTGCTGTGCCTTAAAATAACACAGAATTTCCTAGAAGCATGTTACTTGTGTCAGCTTGACAGGATGGTGTAAAAGACTATCTGATTTCATCAATGTGCTTTTACATGTTACTGGTGGGCCAGGCCACTGCCTGAGGGACAAGAATGCTAGTAAAGGTTATGTAGCATGCCGCTTTAAGATGCAGAGTGTGTAGCTAAGTGTTTCTATTTAAGCACTTGAAGGAGAAAGACCCACATGTGGGTGTGAGTGAAGCTGCTGACTTTGTGTGGTGCCACATGTTCTTTGTGAGGTTCAACACATTTAACTGTAACTGATGGGTCATTGCCGTTCATACTGGTTTGAGTGTGGAGTTCAACAATTGTTTTGCTGGAGTTTCTTCTTGGAATCTCTAAACGGTGCTCCAATCAAATGTTCCCGGCCATTAGTTAATGGCAAGCGCACCAAAGTAGAGGACAGCATGGGGAACGATGACAGAAACACCGGCAATGGAGCTGTGAGTATCTAAGGTACCATCAAACGGCCTGATGAGCTGAGTAAGAAAATTGCTTTATTTTCCTTAATCTAGCCAGCGGTAGGTAGACCAGTATTTTGTTCCTTGAATAACTAAAGCAAAACATACTTCTTGTTGTTCTCAGCCATGCCTGAGGTAATGACCTAGGCTTGCGTGCTTGAAAGCGTGCAGTTGATTATTTTCAGTGTACTGCCAGAGGTAACACAAACATGATTAATAGGGCCATGCTGGGAGCCTGTGAAACCAGCCTGAGCTAAAACAGTGTCCCCATGTCACCTGCTATATGTGATATTAAAGGTAACCCTGGCACTTGCTCTACACTTTAGGCATTACTGGCATCCAAATGTAAGCCTGATTGTGAGGGATTACATTTCTTCTTCATCGGATCCCTTAATGTCTGCTGGAAACAAAATACAACAGACTATGTGAAGCATTGATACACTTAAATGCCAAACTTGATCACCATCCAAGCAGAAAAAAAATATTTTCATGTAAGCACTGACTTCAGATCTCGCCTTCAGATCTGCATTTCTTGTGATGAACTCATCCAAGAGAAAGTGCCTTGTGGATGATTAGCGTTGTGTCACGTCTCCCACAAGTAAAACTAGGAGGTTTTACCAGAGGGCACAGCAGAGCATAGCACAGCATTTCTCGTACCAGTGCTGACAGGCATATATGTCTCTTTCTACCAGCAAACCTCCAGGATTAACATCCCTGTGGTCTATAGGGACTAGGTGTGCGCAAATACATGCTGCAATGATGATGTCGATGTTGAGGATGCTGTAAGCTTTCTCATCTGTTGGCTGATGTCTGCAGGTGGGGGGTGAACGCGAATGATTGAAGGCAGCTGCCTGGTTCCAGATGTTTCGATGTTGTTTATGTACAGCTGTCTCGAAAGGTGTCACATGACATGAATCACGTGACGGTCTGGAATTTGTGCCAGTGTTAGCTAGCAGCTCCGTCCCTTTGGTATGGGGCAGAACGGGTGGGCGGGGTTACGGTGAGGGCACTTACCAAGGTCCATGCAGATGGGGCAGCACTCCCCCACGGAGCTGCCAGTGAAGGGGCAGCTCAATCGAGGACACATGATCTCATCGCAGACCACCTCCCCACCGGAGCACAGGCAGGTAACGCAGGGCCTGGGGGACCAGACGGCCGTGTCGAACATGGTGATGCCCTGGTACTGACACGACCCCGTTTTCCCTGAGAGAGGGGGCCACAGGCAGAGGGAGGGAGCGTCACAGTAAGAAACTTGTGGCAGGAGTCAGCCTCAAGGCCATTAAGTGCGTGCGTACCACTCAAATTAGCTGAATATTGTTTACTTGATGCCACTTGTTCACAGTGACTTTGTTGGCATAGCTTTGCATTTTACGTCACTTTGCAAAGCTCCCACCTGGTGGATGTTTTCTTAATCACCAATTGGCGTTTTTGACCACTACTCTGCCACCATATGACTGTAAAATCATAATCTATATTATATTATATGCTATACAGCATGCTATAATTATGATAACTTATTATAACTATAATAACAACAGCCCTCCTAAATAACTAAACAATAGTCATCGGTAGTACACAACAATCCAAAAAAAGAAAACACATTGTTTTTTCAACTCTGTAATCGGGTTTCCGTCTGTCACTTATCTGACTGTAGCATGTAGTTAAGATACAACCATTCAAAGCAGCAGCTCTGCCTCTTCCAGTGGCCAGGCGGTATAATTATGGGGTTATGAGAATTACACCATGTACCAAGCACTTAAAATATGTCCTTGACAGAGATCATACACTCCAGTCAAGTGGAAACTTTAGACTATTGTTTTCGTGCATTGAAGACATTTTCCATATGGTTGTACAAGAACGCTTTAACTTATTACCCACCCTGTTCTAATCCTTCATGCTCCCATTAAAGTGCCCTTTGAATGTTTGACCTGTCCTTCAAAATCTCTCCTGAGAGTGGAATTGGTCGGTCATTTAGCATAAATAATATGCGAAATACTCATCTTGTCTAGGTTTACCTTTCATTATTCATATCATTTAACATCCGCTTCTTCTCTGTGAGGCGAAATTGAGTTAATATGGAAGCACTTTTTCTTGCTTCTTAATTATGCTACCAGAATTTGTACAATGTCTTGTCTCAAAGCAGAGCGTAATCTTATCCAGCTTGTTTCATCAAGTTATAAATTTGTCTGGAGTTTCAACAAGTTCTTTCAGAGCCAAATGCTTTTTTCAGGCTCTGTCTTTTAGCTGGATATTACTTTGTTGTGATATCACATAAGACATAATATTTAAATGAGTATGATGGCAATAAATGTTATTACAATGTAATTAGAAAAAAGGGGGGACCAGTGAAGTACCTGTCCAGCAATTGTAATAATAAATATCTTACGTATTTTTTAGTCAGGCAGCGTTCGCTTTGCTCACTGTGAGGAACTTCCCCCTCTTTGGAGCGGATATGGCCATCACCTGATTGGCCTGCGGGCCAGGCCCTGTACTTAGTGGACGGAGCTGTGGTCCGACCTCAAGCAACTTGACTGTGATCCCTCACAGCCGTGTGTTTAGCTATTCGCAGCTGGCGTGCGGGGTTGGTTTCATGTGGTCAGCTGACAGCTCTGCGGACTGCCTCGCGAACCCAGAGTGACGCGGAGGCTGACTATGCTCCCGTACACCTCAGGCCTCAGACGCTGCCTCCGCGCTCTTTGGGATCACCCTGAACTAAAGCGCATACATTTATACTCCTTATCTTAGTATTTGTTCATGATGGAACAAAATTCAAATTTATACTAATTTATTTTAGTCACTCGTGCTAGCTATCCCGTGACCCTGAATAGGACCCTGAATAAGTGGTTACAGAAAGTGGATGGATGGATGCTAGTTATGTTGGTTAGCAATTAGGAGGCATTTAATTATTCAGTAATTTAAGACTTTTTACACTGTTGTATTTAGCATAAATCGACATGGATTCTGACTATAAAATTGACCATAATCAAATTCTAATACTAAGAGATGCTAAGATTTAAAGGTGTATTTGTTATCAGGTACCGTGGGAGTGAGTGCCATTTATTGTATTCCCGTCCTTGCTCTACTCGCTTTAGGCACCGAGATGCTGAAAGTTTCCAGCCAGTTAGGAGGTTTATTGCAAATGCCTGCAGTCTCTCCTTTGTATTTTCCTTTTGAACAGTGATGTGAACAATCATGCATCTGCTCTCCCACGTCATGGACAGCAGTCAGTCAAATACAGACAGTTCTCGACTTACCTAAATTTGGACTTACGCAAAAAAAGACGTTTACGGGAGCGCCAACACAAAAAGGTGACATTCAGCTTCTAAGTAAATGTACACTTTATATGTAAATTTCTTTACGTTCTTTTGTACATATTACTAGAATATTTTTGGCTTTTTGCTATAAGGTGCCTTGAATGGTATAGGAACGTAAATCCTACCTTTGTAAAATATGACTTACGCAAGGGATTGCGGGACTGCTGCCTGCACACACCTCTCTGAGTAACATTTACGGGCAGAAACACATGCTGGAGCTGAGGCGGCCGTTTTCTGACCTGGCAGCACGTTGTAACTGGACTCCAGGCCCTGGATGCTTCTGTAGGAATCGATGAACACGGCGGCCCCATCATCAGCGTCGCTCAGGGGGGGCCCACCACGCCGGGCGAGGGCCCCGGGGCCTGCCCGCCGTGCAGGCCCATTCCTCCCACCTCGCCGCGCCTGCCCACCACCTCTCCGATCTTTGGTCAACGTCCCCAGTGGGCTGCTGGCATCCCTGGTCAGTGTGAGGCCCAGGCAGGCCAGCAGGACCAGGCTGGCTAGAATCATGCGCCTCATGTTGGGGCCTGGGAGAGTCTTATCCGGAGACTGGGAGCACTGAGAGTGCAGGAGACAGAGCTGGGTCGCCTACTTGTGGAGCCCTACATATACCTGTGCTAATTTGTGGGTGCTGTTCCTGCTAATAACAAGCCTGTGTTGTTAAATAGCAAGGCAGCAGGTCCACTGGGTCCCCGTGCTCGTGGGTCATATTTACATGCACACACACACACACACACACACACACACACATTAAGCTACAGAGCCCAATATGGGCGCATTGAGACGTCTACCACTGTCAGTGACACTGTATGACCTTTGTTCCTTTTGTGACCATCAACTAATGTCTAGTCCTGCCGGCATGTCACACTACAGGAGGGGTTATCTCACCCAGTCTCTAAATAGTAGGGGTGAGGGGGGAATTGATTCTGTTACAAATCTCGATTCTTCAAGGTGGTGATTATAATAGTTAAAAATGAATTTCTAAACATAAATTTAAATATGGGTTACTGCAATTGTGTTGGTCACATTTGTTACTGCTAATATATTTACCTAGTTTTTGTTAAGGAACTGACATGCGCCAGTTTGGCACTGTGCTGTCATCAATAATTAAATGTGTGCAGAGACTTTCCCTGCACCATCTCAATTTCAAATCCGACGTTTAGACAAATTTTGGATTCTGTAAAGTAAATGGACCCCTAGATACGAGTATGGCAGCCTGTTTGGCTTCACGGTTAAGGGCAATTTTGGTACAGCAGGGAAAAACTTCTCCACCAGTGACCCCCCCAGAGCATGTGGGCGGGCATCACGAGCAACACATATTACAGCCAAAGAGACACTGAATGCCATTGGGATCAGTCTCTTCTCAATGTTCCAAACACCATTTATATCCGTTGTGAAACCCTTAACGTTTCTCCTAGCACCAGCTGCACTTTAAATCGCTTTTAACCATTTTTTTCCCCTAGAAATAAATGTTTGTTTTAAACTATAGTACTGTTCACGGGACCTCAGTACCTAATTTTGTTCCCTAACGTGCTTACCCCCATGTTCTCGGAATGACAATAAACCATCTTGACTCTTGAAAGAGAACTTGTTTTGAAATTATTATTAAAATTGCGAACACTATATAGAAACAATTGTAAACCAAACATAAGACAACGTCTGTTGAAATGTCTGGATGATAAAACCTAAGAGACACTCATTTGTAAAATAAATAATCAAAAATAAGGCTGCATCAGAACTATCATAATGAACTAAATCCTGTGTCCCTTGCTACCAAGTATGACTGCATATCTGTAGTGATAAACACCTCTATAACCTACGTTCCGTGCTTATTTTCTCTGTCTTTAGCCTGGTCTGAATTTCCTGGAAAAAGCACCTTGCTCCGGTCATACACACACTTGGATGATGTCTCAAATGAGTTAGTATGTTGGATGTGTTTCCAGCAATGGATCCAAGTTCAGTATAACAGAGCTGACAGACATTCTTGGTCTTATCAATTCTCTTTATACCCTTTATACTCTGGTGCTGGTGTAATTTATTCGGAAGCCAAAATGTTCCCAAGCTACCGATTTAAGTGTCATGGTAGGGTCTTTGAGCTCTCCACCACCAGCTGTAACCAACTCAAAGCCACAATTAGCATAATACTTTCTGTGCTGAGCGTCTACTTGTGAGTTTACTTGAAACACGTGAAACCTAATGTTTTAATTCATTTCATTGCACGTTCCAAACTGAAAATGTTGTAGCTGAACAGCACACGACAATACGTGTTTTGCCATACATATCGATTCAGGAAGCATATATCAATATAATATAAAATCAGGATCTCTCTGCTGATTCCTACCCCTATTAAATAAAACCATTTCTCTGTCAGAATGGTGTGATCTACTTCATTAGAAATGACAGTCTGAGTTCACAGTGATACCACTCTGTCCCTGATAGGGGTCTTTGCATGAAACTGGTGTTCAGTCTGTGCTAATTCATGTATTTATTTACTTCTTTTAAACTTATTTTTATGTGAATTATACTGAAGTGTGTCCTTTTAAAATTTAGTGCCTTTGGATAAAACACCGTGCATAACACCGACCTTGAGTCTTGATTTGGTGTTGAGCGCGCGTTTGTATGGATCGCCAGAGCACAGGACACCATCGGTGTTCCGCATTACGCATAGAAAAAGCTATGCGGGTATTCAGGCCCCGCTGAGGATCCCGCAACATTTGTCATCAGTCACCTCCCTTCCCGCCACCCCCCCTTAACGTCGACATTTGCTCAAATTCGTCAGAAGATTCCAGTTCCTCCGACCGCATTACTGTAAAAACCCACGACTCAGCTTTTCCCTTCCCTCTGGGGGCAGCACGCATCCGCAGACCACGGGACCATTATCCCTGAGGGGGGGCCTGTCACTAGTATTGTGGCCCCTTCCAGAAAGACCACTTATTGGGGAAAAGCCACAGGCTGTGGGATGGAGTAGAGACCCACGTGTCTAACAGAATCGCTGACAAGATCAGTGGGTCACCAATCAGAGCTCTTTCAGAGGGAGGTGGAGTGTGGCTCAGTGGGTTAGGGCGCTGTGCCTGTGTTCAGAAGGTTGTAGGTTTCAATCCCAGGGTCGGCAGGGTGATGCCACTGTTAGGCCCTCCAGCAAGACCCTAATTGTTCCTGCAATTTTCTGACCCTGCTTTCTCTTTCAAACAATAAAGCGTGTGTCGCCTTGGATAAAAGCATCTGCTAAATAAATTAAATGTAAAGGTAAGCTGGCTTGATACACATGGCCTGGGTGTCTGTTGTACTTTTCTCCTTCGGCCTCTGTGATGACCCTCTTACCCTGAGATCAGATGCCAGTCCGTTTACAGTCTAAAAGGATTCAGATGTTAAGGGAAGAACGGATGCTCAAATAATAACCAGGATGTCTGTATGGACCGCGAAAGGGTGATTTACCTTCGATGGTAACAGCGTAGCTTCAGTTCTGAGCTGTTTCCATAAGCCTCAAACAGACGGCGGTCACTCTGATGGGGGCCCCTGCAGAGAGCAGAGAGGGGGGTCAGAACAGCCAGGCTGCCCCCGGAACAGTAACCCCAGGCCCTGCGGCTGAGATGCCTTCATTTAGTAATAAACTGCCTTGGGAACCATAGCAAAACAGTCCATGCTGCGGAGAAGGGGGGGCATGGGGAGTGGAAAGAAAGAAAGGAAGGGATTTTAATTCATGTGGTCCTCGGGGTGCCAAGGCTCACATGGAGAGCGTCTTATTTTTTCTCTCAATTTACTGAACAGGCAGCCGTTCTCGTGCCTGAGGTCAAGACCAAAAGCTGCAGTTTCCAAGTCAGTAGCCAGCAGCACTTCCACCTAGATTAAAGGGCTCAGGACAGAAGAATCTGAGTTACCGATCGCAGCCCTTGGACCCTCTGAGAGAGCACTGAACGAAAAGAAAAGCATTAGGAGTTATATAACTTGTCCTCCCACAGAACGTCTCTGACTTTTCATTTGGACTGTGTTTACCTTAGAGAAAAGTTTTCGAGTTACTAAGGATGTAAAACGATCTGAGAGCGAGGTAGGAGGCAGGCAGCACTGCTGGAAGCACGATGCTAATGCGAGGAGGGCAGAGAGCGCGAACTTTAACCATTTAGCTTAGAGAGAGAGAGAGAAGGACGAAATACGTTACCAGTGGTTCGCGGACAGTGCGCCTGGCCAAGAATTCGCCCGTGGCTTTGTGGGATGGCCAGCAGCTGCGAGAGGGAGCGCGTCTGTCTTACTGCCTGGCTGATCTGATAAATGCTTCGAGCAGACGATCAGGCTGAGGCTGCAGTCGGGGGGAGCCAGGGCTTGTCTGGGGAGCGTTTGAAGTTGTCGTATGAAAGCCGCCCAACGTGAGCGGGTCAGTTACGGTGTGCCGCTAGGGCGGACAGGGGCCTCGGGGTTTTTCCGCTGCCGTAATTACAGGGCAGCGCGCACGGGAACATCACCAGGCGTGCGGACCTGTGGCTTCTGGGGTAGGAGAGGGCAGGGCAGCGGGTGACGGAAACGTAAACACAGCGCGCCTGACCTGTGCAACGTGCCGCTGGAGGATGGAGCCCGTCCACCTGGACTGGAGACACTGGGCTTGTAGCATTGGGGCTCACTAGGCATGTGGCCACTCTGCTCCATCCCGCTTTATTTATTTTACTATCCCTACCAAATATCTCTCCAGTCCTCTAGTGGAACCAGACAAAGGAAACATAAGTATGGAAGAGCGGTGACTCTCCAGGGATAACGATAGCTGTGAAGGTCATTTCACAGTTGTGTGGACTTAAGTTTAAGCCTGCAATAGCCAACCTTGGAAAGATTTTTTCTACCTGGAAGCACAAGATCCGGAAGATATTTAGCCAAACATGGGGCATCACTGTCTTGTTTGAACTTGCTGGCTTCAGCAGCCTCATTAACATGTCACTCTACAGGCGCTGAGGCGGCTCCTTGGCTCGCTTCAGCTTTTATGTGTATCCGGAGAGTTCAATGACATTCTTCAGCCACAGAATCTTTCCTGCTATAACATAGTGGTGGGGGAGGTGGTGTAACGCTGGACAAAACAGTGCTGTAGTTTGACAAGATGGTAGTGCATTCCATTCATTCTGCCTGCTGTGTCAGATCTTGAATTTGGAGAGCGCCTGTAGTATGAGTAATCTCAGATCTATCAAGTCACACCTATTTCCTTTGCTTGTGTGATGTTCTAGGTAGACTCTGTAGGCAAAACCTCGGATTAGGGGTGTTACGGGAATGTTGGTCACGCTCTGGCTAGAACTTCTAATTCACCATAGCTTGACAGCTGCTGAAAGTAGTATTTATTACTGCTAACCAGCCCGGAGAGACAAAACAAGAAGCCATGATTCTACCGATGGAGAGAAGTCTTCCAAGGCCAGGAGAAAATGGCTGTAACAGCAAGGGATGTATTAGGATGCTTTCTTCTGTGGTGAAGAGCAGGTCTCCATCTCTGCAGACCTCATCCATTAAAAAGATACTTGGTGTGATTCCTAGCATCAGTTTCACCTTGCAACCTGTTTTGGTGTCTAGATATGTGCTTTTTCAGGTGTTTCACTGAAGCGGTGGTCCTGATGCCAGTTAGGCCGACAGGGAGATGGAGCATCTGGGAATGCCGATCGGGATTATGTGTAAAATACACCGGGGCTGAGAATCATGGTCAGACATGGTCGTTGGAAGTCTAACCTCATTTCATAAGTGGCATCCTGAGAGGCTCCTACACTTTCATTTTAATGACCATCTGTTTAATCTTAGATTAGCTTTTAAAATGCATTTGGTGAAATTCTAGGCCAGTCGGTCATTAGAGCATTCCCTGTGTCATATGGATGTCGATCTCCCAGGAATAGGAACACCCTCATTATCAGCATGGGGAATGTTTTTGGGAAAGGTAAATGCAAACCGTATGCTGGCGAGTAATTTGCTGCAATAAGTGCCCTCTTTAAATGGTTAGTTAATATGATGATACTGAAACTGATTTGTCTGATTAATCTGCCTTTGCAGGAGCCATTTGAAACACCAGACTGAGAGTTGTTATGCCGAGAAAGTGAAACACAGCTGGGCTGCATGAGTACTTCAAATACATTGAATGGAGAAAAATATTCATTAGTGTGTGTGTGTATGTATGTGAATAAGTATTAGCTGTTGCATACTTGTGACCAGCAGGTGGAGGTCATGCATGGAAAAATACATATGGTAGCTTAAGTAGCTCCCCTTGGTTCTTTAGCTCACAGGATAACATTTACCGTTGTTAATATTACTTGACAGCATTATGCATGCATAAGTACAAGATCCTATAGTTGTACTTACTATTTAATTGATTAGATTAGGGAAATATGTTAAGTACAGAAGAAAAATCAGGGTTTAGCATTTGGCAATGGTGGTCCGGTGGTTAGATGAGAGTAGTGTCAGAATCGGATGCCTGGCTGTGGTATGGAGGCTGTGTGACAGACAGGCCTTCTTCTGCTTCTGCTCCGGCCTATGCGGCGGCTGCAGGCAGCCCCTTTGCAAACTGTTAGGTGAGGGGCGGTGCCTTGCTGACTCACTCGCCTACTATGTGCAGCTGCTGCTTGTCAGAGCAAACTGTAACACCCCCCCCCCCCCACAGGTATCTGTGGCCAGTAAGGGGACAGAGCCATGCCTCCCTGTATTTTTTGTTCTTTAGCTGAAAATTCCTGAATGTGGGTTTTGGAAAGAATGCTGGACTCTGTGACAGTGTCCCTGTTGTGCGGAAATTCTCTGTCATGGACTGGAGCTGAAAGCGGGATTTGGCGGCGAGGTCATGCGCCTCAATCTGATGCCAACATTTGAGGGGCGTTTTCCTAGTCACCATGGCAATTCGAGGCCCTGACAACCACCTCATTGTTGTGAAAGCTGAAATCACCAAGTAGACATTATTTTTGCAATCACTCGCTCATCTCAGAAAACACTGTGATGAACATAATGCTCTGAGACCTTCACATTCTTGAAGGAAATACCTGAGCAACATGTTGAATCATTTGATATGGTTTTTAATCTCTATGAAACTTTTTCCAATTCAGTTCTGGTCTGGTGCTTAATACTGTTTTTATTAATTCAAGTTTTTGTTGTCTTTAGTTAAATAGGTACATATCAATTCATAATATGTATAGAATAAAAAAAGAATACATTAACCAGTGTTTCCCAGTACCGTCCTCGGGGACCCATAGTTGGCCCATGTTTTACTCCCTCCCAGCTCCTTTCCAGACAATCCATGTTTTTGTTCCTGGTAGGGAGCTGGGAGGGAAAAAAAACATGGACTGTCTGTGGGTCCCTGAGGACCGGATTGGCAAACACTGCATTATACGAATTGAAACTGAAATAGTTACAAAAAAGAAAATGGAAGAACAAGAAGGAAACTGAAGAACCCAGCAAGCCATGTGTACTCCGTGAAACAGAGCACGATTCCGGAAATGATCCCAAGTCACCGTTATTTTCCGTTTCCCCTCCATCCTCTTTAACATATTTCTGTATGCTTCTATCTCGACCATTTCATCCACCCATTCCTTCAAGTCAGGCATTCCAGAGTATTTCCCATGTAGTAACATAATCCTGGCTGCTGTTACAAGCTTCTTACTGTTTTTTCCTTGACAGAGGGCCCCTGTTTCCCAGTGTTTATGCCCCTCCTCTGCAGCTTGGTTGTCTGCCGCTGCCTTCCTGAGTGACCCCATGTATGCTTTCACACCTTTGCCCTGGGTGTTACTTGGTATGTGTGTTTCAGACCTGATGGGTGTATAAAAAGAGGCTCTCACTGAGTTGGGAAATAATACTTATTTGATGTTTACAGAAACTCAGCCTGACATTTGCTGCTGCAATTACTGGGGTGAGACCAAGCCTGCATTTAGAGGAGAATAGAGGTTTTATTCCGGATTAGCTAGCTATTGTAGGGTCACTGTGTGTGTAGAGCTCATAAATATCATTTGCTAGACTGTGCGGTCTTATGTCTTTATAACCCGTGAGTGCGGCATTGTGGGATGCCCTTGCCAGGAGTAGACAGGGAAAGCATGCAGTGCAGTAATGGTGGGGTATAGGACAGCACTAAAACTTGGGTAGAAAACCTCTGTCAGGGGTAGCAGCTTGTGAACTGAGAGGATGCTGTGGGGGTTGGGGGGGGTCACTATGGCACCTCAGCTTCTGCAAACCTTACAACCTGCCTAGAGTCCTGTTGCCTTCACAATATCTACATTTACATTTTTTTTATGCGAAGCAAGGTACCTTTTTGAGAAAAGATCAGGAGTTAAGGGCCTTGCTGCAGGGCCCAGTGCTGAAATCACTCTGCTGATCCTGGGATTTGAACCGGTGTATAGCATCCAAGCCCAAAAAGCCACACACCACCCCCGCAGCAGGGATGTTCAGGAATAGTCTTCTTAATTCAGCATTCCTTCTAACCGTACTGTTTATTTTGGAACCACAAAGCCATTGTTACTTTAAAAACTGATAGAAAACAATACAGAAATAGGTGTGGTTAAGTGTCTTTCATATTGTAATGAAATTTCCCAAGATGTTTTTAAGGTGCAGTCTTTGTTCATCGTCAGCCTAAGTCATAATTCTTACTGTGAGAATATGTAACACATAGGGTATCAATTTTAGCATTATCCCAAACATCCCATTTAGAATCAAGCAACACTAGCTTTAGTTTAGGGTAACAATAGTGGGAACGGATGGAGAATACAAGCCAGAAGACAATGGAGGAGAGGAAACAAAACCTCTGGTGGTCCAAGCTACCCAACCCCCACCGCCAATGCTAACAGAAAACAGGCTAGGACGTAGTGTGTTTCTCTGATGTGTCATCTGTCACTCATCATGCCCCCCAGGTCAGCTCTCTGTCCTGCCATTCGTGGACCCATCTTCAATCCTTTACTGACCAGTAGCTCTGCCATGCCCATGGCATGAGCTCAACTGCTGTCCACTCCTGGTCCAGGGCGTCCGCCTGAGTGGAGGAAAGATAATCACGAATCCGCAGCATGTACTGCAGCAGTTTTGTTTATAATAGGCTAAGCGAAAGCAACCGGGCTTCAGTCTGGGTTTGGATGCTGAGACGGGGGGGTGGCCTCACACACGCTGGCAAAATGTTCCAGAGGTGAAAAGCCCTGCAGCTGAAGGCTTTGCCACTAACAGTGTTATTATTTGTGTGAGGAACTATAGGAAGGCCTGCATCTGACCCTTTGGGGCCTCATATTATTATTATTATTGTTATTGTTATTATTGTTATCGTTATTATCATTCATCCATTTCCTGAAACCGCTTTTCCTATTCAGGGTCGTGCAGAGTCCGGAGCCTATGGGCTCAAGACAGGAAACATCCCAGGATGGGGCACTAACCCATCGCAGGACACACCCACACACCACTCACTCACACACGCACACCTACGGACAATTTGGTAACTCTGATTAACCTTAGCATGTTTTTGGACTGTGGGGGGAAACCGGAGCACCCGCAGGAAACCCCACGACGACACGGGGAGAACATGCAAACTCCACACATATGGAACCTGGGCAGAGACTTGAACCCTGGTCCCAGAGGTGTGAGGCGACAGTACTACAGTAATCCCTCGCTATATTGCGCTTCGACTTTCATAGCTTCACTCTATCGCGGATTTTATATGCAAGCATATCTAAATATATATCACGGATTTTTCACTGGTTCGCGGATTTCTGCAGACAATGGGTCATTTAGATTTCTGTTACATGCTTCCTCAGTTGGTTTGCACTGTTGATTTCATACACGGGACGCTATTGGCGGATGGCTGCCAAATCAGCCGAAATCAGCTGAGAATGTAAACATTACCAGAATGCAAATGTCGCATGACTGCAGGGTTCGTATTTTAGAAATATGATACTGATATTAAAGGAATAATCATATTAAATCTAATATAACTGGGGAAGTAAGTAAAACGAGTGCATTACTGTATATTATAGTTAATATGAAATTATTTTTGTTAAAATATATATTATTACAATGTGTTTACAACTGTATTACGTATTAAATAAAACTCCTCAATGA
>JAAGVU020000123.1:7241070-7251749 GCA_011763525.2 Mormyrus iriodes | reverse complement strand
AAAAATAACCATATAAACATATGGTTTTTACTTCGCGGATTTTCACCTTTCGCGGGGGGTTCTGGAACGCAACCCCTGCGATAGACGAGGGATCACTGTAACCACTGCGTTACCCCCTTATCATCATCATCATCATCATCATCGTAATAATAAAAATAATAATAATTTTTAAAAATCCATCCATCTGCTAAGGACTTATCCAGGGTCACAGATTTTTTCATTTTTATTATTTATTTTATTATTGTTACTGTCATTGTTACTGTCATTGTTACTGTCATTACTATCATGACTATTGTACACTGTGCTGCAGTTATGGCACACGGTGAATTCTGGGACTCTCGCCGGTTATCTGACGCAGTGTGTGGTGTTTCTGTCATCCTCAGTGTCATTGTGTTACAGAGCCAGCTGTGCTCAGCGCTGTTATGCGTCTCTAACATGACATCAGTCTTGCTGGCACTGTCCAGATGGGAAGACGCCTTAAATGTAACACCCATCATGCATCTGTCAGAGCTCATGTAAGATCTCCGAGAGTTTTGGGTGAATGCTTGAAGAAGTGGTTTCACAGTGCAGTAACTACCAAAAGGATAGTTAGACCCTTTTTAGCCCAAACATATGATCTATAAACCACTATAAGTCTATAAGTCACTGCGCTCAATTTTAGGAGTATCATTAAGTGTTTTTGAAAGCATTTAAATATCTTATATTTTGTATGTGAATTTTTGAGCGATTATTCTGTTGTTATTCCTGGCATTAAATGTGGCTTTTCATACTGGCATAAGTTTGTGTAAAAAAAACAAAAACCCAGTTTAATAATTAATAAAGTAAATCAATATGATTTTCAAATAATGTTTGTAATCTTAAGACAAGGAAATTCAAAGAAATGCTTTGTTAACATAGACTTCCACCACTGTTATTCCCATAAATAATTAGTTAAATCAGGGTTAGTAAGTCCCAGTTTTACCCATATTTCAGCTTCAGTTTCAGCTCCCTTGAACAGCAGCCCCTGCCTCTATAAATTCACTGGTCACATCTGGAAAATGGTTTTCCTTGTACTACTGAATGACCTGTCGTGAAACTCACTTCGCTCGCTGGAAGGAGATCAACATTTTATTTCATGCGAAGACCTGAATTAACCTTTTATATCGGCAGCATTTTTTTATATAAAGACATTTGGATGCTCATGAAATGTGTAACAATGTCCTTTATGTTACTCTTCCTTAAAGGCCAAGAAGAGGCTGAATTATACTTCAGAGAATCTTGCTGTTTACCAGATAGTGTTACAGTGTATCGATTCAAAACCAAGTAGCAATTCATCTTGCGACATCCTCCAATTACAATGGTCATTTTCCATATTTTGCCATTGTTTAGTCTGGCTCGGTTTTCTAAAAGCCCTCTAAATTCACCCAGAGCATATTATATTACATTGCTAGGTGCTTCTTGCTCCACTGTGGTCACAGGGACTTTTACTTATCGTCTGTTTCACCCGGAAAGCTCCTTTAACTTGCATGGCGTTTTCTATCTAATGTCATTATAATTACCTTTCTGTTTCACCATTGCATAACCAGTCTTGTGTAACCGTGGGAACAGATTGAAAGAATCTGATTTTCTCCCATTTTATGACAAATTGTAGATATTAATTCATGAATTGTGTGGGGGTGGGAGAGGTCAAGCTACAGAAGCAGATTCCTGTTGTTTTGTTCGGAAACTAAGTGGTGGCCTGTCATTTATAAAGTCTGTCTGTTTATTGTGCACCTTGGCCTCTTAAAATCTAAAACAATCAGCATTCTTCCTAAAGGAATAATTGGGTCACTAACTCTCTTTCCAATTAAATTTATGAGGCCAGAGAACACACACGACTGCCCGCCTCTGCATAAAACCAGCTGTGCCCGTGCACGCTCTCATGAGCCTGATGTCTTCAGTGCAGACAGGAGAAACGCAGCCGTCAGGACTGAGTTGGTGTTTTTTTTTTTTTTTGTAAAGAAACTGTTTTGGTTGAGGACAGAGACACAGGAGACCTTTCTGGCTATGAGATGCCCTATTTTTACCTGTCAGTCTAGCAAGCCCGATGACTTTGGGTCTCACCTCTCCGGGGTTGTATGGAGTTTGTCTGTTCCCCCCGTGTTACATGGGTTTCCTCTGGGTTCTCTGATTTCCTCCAGCCCTATCACGGACTGGATAAGAGGATGGATGGCTTGTTGGCTGGCAGGCAGGCAGGCAACTGTAGTTTCACCATGTAGTTGCAGTCAACTATAATGTTAAAGGGGGGGGTATTGCTTTGGATAAAAATGTACTAACAATTAGATGTAAATATAAATATAATTTGAGTCGAAAGGTTAGTCAGACTTACGTCTCATACGTATATCATAAAAAAGGTGCTGTAATGTGTCCATTGGACCATTGGAAACCCAGGGTGGGGTAGAGTGTATGCACCCTCTGCGAGAGCAGATACTGCATCAATAACGTCCGCACAGTGACACGAGAGGCTGAATTGGCAGGGAGCAGGCAACCCTATTTCGCTTGGCACACTACTGGCTATCTGATGGATGTCACTTTCTGCAGGATGTGTTGTCTGGTTCAGTCACCAAATCGTCTCTGCGGCTTGGCAAGCTTTATTCAGTTAATTTTTCCTGCAGTGTTTGACTCTAATCCAATTTTTAAAGTGCTTCTCCAGGCTCCTGTGACCCCAGCTGCCTTTAAGCTAATTTCTGAGGTTGTTAATTTCTACAGCCCTGCATTCACTATGTTTTTATTAATCTCTTATGAGACGTAAAGGCAGATCACTGCCTCACTCTGTCAGTGTTTGAGGTGTGGCCCAGCAGGCTGATGTTTATTAAGGTGATAATTAATATAATTAAGATGACTGGCAAGGTTAGGGACAAGCGATCTCCTGCCGTGTATGGAAAATCTGATGGGGGTGGGGGGCTATAAGTATTTAAATGTTTTATTTTTAAATGCACTGATACAGCCAGGCATGGTGTGTGATTAAAATCCTATGAAAATGTAGAGTTAGGGTTGGGCAGGTCTTCGTGCTTGTGTACAGTGAGGGAGTGCCAGTTAAATCAAAACAGTTTTAGAGCCTTAAAAAAAGTTTTTGTTTTTTAACTGGTGTTCTACCTTTGTGTTGGTAGGGTGAATTTTCAGTACAGTTTCAGCATTAAAACATCAGGCATAATCTTACATCATTCCCTCGGTGTATGAGGCTTTATGCCCTGCAATATTTTCCTGCGGTGCTTAGTCGAGCGTAAGTAGCCCATTCTGCCTCGAGTTACATCAGCCAGTGGGAGGACATGCAGTTACTGCAGCGCGTCTCCTGTTTCTGTTCTCGTCCTGAGAGCGCAGAATAGAAACATATTACTTGATCCACCACGGAGTGTGGAACGGTACTCAGAACTCAGTTGTAAGACACTTCTAGAAAGTGCCAGTTCTGCCCCAAGGATAAAATTGACGCCCAAAAGTAAATGTCTCCTTAGTTACGTGGGTCACCTGGCAGCCCTGGAAACCGGATGGCTACCAGTTCATGTTGCGGGAGGGGCCTGCTCCTTTGGGCCACCTTCCCTCTGTCGCTCTGAAATTAAATGATTCTTTATTTGCCATTTGTACAAATACACTGGAATTTTTCGCATTTTCCTTCATGCTTCAAGACACATATACAGGTGAGCACGAAGCCTGGGGTCTGAGCGCAGGGTCAGTCATTTTTCCAGTGCCCCTGGAGCATGTTTCAGGGGGCTAAGGGCCTGGCTGAAGGGCCCAGTGAAGATGTGGCCACTCTGCCAAGCACACCTTTCAATCACAGACACAGGGGTCGAACCCACTGACCCACCGCCATTGGAATTTTTTTATTTGTTCCATTTTTACCGCTAATAAATTCTCCTGCAGTCAATGAAATGGCAGATGGGGCTGATAACTTACATAAGCTTGGAAAGTCAGCAGCTGCTACAGATGGAAAAATATTATTTTGATTGATGCTATTTTGATCAGCAACAGTGTGTCATATAAGCGTGTGGCCTTCTGGCTTCATCATTAATACCAGTGCTGTGTGTTTAACCACTCCCCTTTAATGGCAGGGGAAGTACCCAGACGCAGTGAGCCTTCCTGAGGGCTGCAGAGCGGACATCATGACGATTCAGAGCCCAAAACTACCTGGGTGATTTTTCTATGTCATTTCATTAAGTCCATCATTTATTCCTTGTTTAAAAGTGAAATGTGCTTCTGTAAATATAAACATTATTGCTGCTGGCTTTGTTATAAACTATGATAGAGTGAGATAGTTCAAGGATTTACACTGGAAGCACCTGGTGGGTTTGCCTTGACCTGTTCATTTCAGTTGACAGTGACTTGCTTTTCACAGGTGCTCATTGTGTGTCATGTGGAGCATCGAGGTCACAAAGGAAGCAGGGATCACACCCAAGCTGGAGCTGCTGCCCAGACTGCCTGAGAGAGGTCAGTGGGGCCGAGGCCAGAGGGGCTTTCATGCACTACTGAATAGAAAGGGGATTCAGATTCAGAGTACATTATTTATCCACAGAGGGATATTTTTGAGTTTCAGTATTAATTCACATAAATGAGAAAAATAAGCATACACAAGGTAGATGTAAAGGAAGAATTACAAAAAACAGAATTACAAAGTATATACAGTATAAGTACTATTGTGCTATTCTCTACATTTAACCCCTGTGTTATTTTTGGGGTTGAAGTTACCCCAGTCCATTTTCAAAATGAGGATAAATTCTTTAGAAGTAAAATACACATGGGTTAAGAAAAATTATAAAGACATCAAAACTATAAACTAACATACATGGAATTATGCCCTGACCAAAAATGGATTAAACAAAACAACAAATTTGTTGGGGGGGGGGGCAGCTATGTGGGTTGGGACTCCGAAAGTTGCTGGTTCAAACCCCATGGTTGGAGTGACCGCACCATTGCATCCCTTGAATAAGGCCCTTAACCCCAATTGCTCGAGGAACTGGCTGACCCTACATCAGTTTCATGAGGTGGCCTCCTGGAATGCTTTTTCAGCTGTCTTGAAGGTGGTTCCACATATATATTGAGCACTCTGGCCGCTTTTCCTTCACTCTCTGGTCAAACTCCCCCTGAACCATTTCTATTGTGTTTAGGTCAGGTGGCCAGGTCATGTGATGCAGCACTCTATTACTCTCCTTTATAGGTGACTTGATGTGTCCAAACTTTTGACTGGTACTGTAGAAGCACAAATATACAAAACTACTATACAATATAAAAAAAATTGACTTATAAACTGAAGATGTACCTTTAAATTTGCCAAAATAAATGTCGGTTGTACATTGTCTCAAAGGTGTAGACTCCCCTTCCAGCACAGAGAGGAGTCATTGTAGATAGTTATTCCCATGGGCAGAAATGGCCTCCTGTAGCGATCATCACTGAAACGGAACTGAAGGAGTCTCTGACTGAAAGCATTCTGTTGTCCGGCCAATAGGTTGTGTAGGGCGTGTGGAGTATTGTCCATTATGTTAAACAACTTGCAACATCCTTCTCTCCACAACCAGCTCTAGGGACTCCAGAGCAGACCCCAGCACAGAGCAAGCCTTCTTTATTAGATTGTTCAGCTTCTTAGAGTTGCCTGCTCTGATGCTGCTGCCCCAACAGATGGCTGCATAGAAAATAGCACTTGTCACAACAGACTGGTCCAAGATATGAAGCTTTTTTGCTGCACTCACTGAAGGACCTAAGCTTCCTCAGGAAGTAGAGTCTGGTCTGTCCTTTCCTGTAGACCACCTCAGTGTTGCATTTCCAGTCTAGACTGTTGTCCAGGTGAACACCCAGGTCTCTGTAGCCCTCCATCACCTCTATCTCTTCTCCCAGAATGGAAATCCTGTTCAGCTTAGTCCTGGTCCTCCTAAAATCCACAACCATCTCTTTCATCACACTTAAAAGGAGGTGGTTGTTCCCACACAATGCCACCACTGACATCACTCCACAACTGTAGAGTCATCTGAAAATTTTTGCAGATGACAACTCTGAGTTGCATTAGAAGTGATACTTTATTAATCCACCATGTCTTTTCACCTAACCCATCTTGCTCTCCATGAGACGGAGACAGGTGAGAGCAAGCTTGGGGAGGGGGTCACAGCACAGGGTCAGCAGTGTGCAGCACCCTTGAAGCTGGGGGTTAAGGTTCTTGCTCAAGGACATGACTATTTTGCCACAGTTGGGGCTCAAACCATCGACCTTCTGGCATAGAAAGCTTCACAGGCACAGAGGCTTAGCCTTTTGAGCTATCCAGCATTGTCTGCGGAAGTTACAGCTGTCTGCTTGACTTGTGAAATGCTGATCTTGAGTGACTTGATCAATGAAATTTCATTTCAGAAAAGGTTCTTGTAATATTAGCACAAGCCACAGCATCACAGGGTGAAATTTATACCTTGGTTTTGTGTGTGTGTGGCAGCCCTCAGCATGGACCAGAAGAAGGTTATGGAAAAAGCCCCGCGCTCCTTTCAGAGTCTGCTCCGCGTGCTAGGAGTGGAGGCTGCAATTGAGAGCCTGATAAGAGCAGTGTGTATGGACTAGCACCTCATACTAGTAGCATGTCAGTGGGTTGGTAAGGAAGACGGAAGCCATTCTGCTTCTCATAGCATTTTATTAGCAGTATAAACCTCTGTACAACTCCTGTTGAAATCAATGCCTCCAACACATTCTCTTCATACTGTATGTACACATACTTGTACTGTCAATATTTATAATTAGCCAAGTCCTAAAAAAATAAATAACATTTAAATACAAAACGCTGTGAAGCAAAGTCTGTCATATTCTGCTGCACCTACCCACCGAGCAGTACATATTACTTCAATATCACAGTGCTAGTTTTTGTTGGTTATTATTAGTGTCTCCAGGCTTGTTTAATTATGGATCTTCCCATTTTCAAAAGAAAACAGCGTAAGTCTTCAATACAATTGCAATATACCCTTCTAAATGTTCCAAACACACTGAATTGCTGTTTTACTGCATTATACACACATTAAAGAAATATATTAAAGACACTGGGTCTACTAGTGTGTGTGTGCATAGAAGTTTTATAATACATAAAAACTGGAGTTTTCTGCAAAACATGGAGTTAAGACAAATGGATCATATTCCATCTTTGGCAGGATTTTCAGATTTGTTAATAGTGGTCAGTTAATTTGAAAAGCAGGCATGATGCTGAGTAGTAGCTGTAAAAATCTACCACCTATAGTTCAAGCATAATGATAGTGACATTCGCGAGAGCACTCCCGGATGACTTGGTGGATGGGATCTGCAGCCCAGCTCAGCCTGCTGTTGCAGGTGAGATTTTACTGGGACGGGGGAACAAGGCCAAGACCCTCTGGTGGTGCTCTCTCGTATGTAGGAACACTTGTGCTATGAACAATCATCTCCGAGACGTTACATGCCAGAATCAAATGCACTTAAGTGATCATGTGACCACCTCTATAAAATAGTCATGTAGCAGCACTTGACAGCTGAAGGCTGTTAAACTCACCCAAATCTGAATGGGAAAGAGGCCGATTAAAGCTGTAGGTTTGTGATTTTCCCCATTTATGTCTTAAGAGGTAATTCATATCACTGAAGTTGTTGGGTTCTGAGCTGTTGAACCGGGGGAGGGGGCTCTCATTTATGCTTATTCTGCATTTTCAGTAACGAGTCATTTAAGCCAATACAGACTCAAGCCAGTGTTAAACACTGGAAAAGATGACTGTGGCCTTCCTGTCTCCAGAAAGGGTTACCAAGCCTTGCCCAGAGAGACTCTAAATACAGGGGGGGTGGATATGCCTCAGACTTCGACCGCATTCATCAAATCCCAGCTCACACTGTATAAAGGGAGCCATGCACTCCTCACACAGTCAATAAAACAGACACTAATCCCCAACAATTTAACAAGAAGAATGAAGTGGTTTTTTTCTGGCATTTCTCCCAGGCTCTCCCCTTCAGAGAGAAGGCCATTCTGCTCATGGAACTATTGCATGTTAAATTTGGGTGGGCAAGGGGTCAACTATGCTCTCTGCATTTACACAAAATCACCATACAGATTTTAGGAACTTGACACTCGATAGAGTGAGCTGGCTTCTACGAAGACTTAGTAGTGTTGTGATTCGGGGTATTAAGAGTAGAGCAATGCTATGGTGAGAATATGTTCAGCATCAGCCTGTTCACCATAATGGAGTCACAGCAAGTTTTTAAGTGGTCACACGTGTGTCGATTTGTCTGCACTACTCGCCACCTGCCTTGGGTTTTCCCATGAATTATACCACATCACCAGCTCTGCTTCCTGTTCAGGTAAGTCAAAATATCCCACATAGATCAGTGGTTAAAATGCAGGTCTAAACATCGACCCCCTGAAAGAATACAGTCAGACTTAATGTGGTGGTCACTAGTTTGTTCCCAGAAGCTTTAACCTTCAGTGATTAAGTACTTAACCTGAATTACGCTACTAACTTTGAATAAATGCTAAGAAACAGAACTGTAAGACCTCAGAGCGATTCAGCGCTTGACATCACTGCAGAAAAAAAGTATAATCAACTGGAAAATCTTGTTCAGTCTACTTCTCTGCACACTTACATGCTTCAACGTTATTAGTGTTTTTTTATTTTTTTAATTTTAACACTTTCAAAAGTCAAAGCACACGTTGGATCCTGCACCTACGGCAGAATTCTGCACAATTGAATGGGCGTCCAAACTGCCCAAGGTGCAGGATCCATCTAGCTCTGCCTCAATGACACAGTGAAGGCACCTCATGCCACTGAACACCAATCCCGGGACATAGGCACCAGCCTGAGGAACGACACCTTTTTACCACAGTCCAGCCTACATTCACTCGGCAAGTATGGCATTCAGCTGTGCGGGGGGTTTGGGTTGGGGGGGGTATCTAGGTCCACTTTGCATAACTAAAGTGTGCTCCACGCTGGTGACAGGAGCATGGATGTTTAGACAGCCTGAAACACTAGGGTGCAGTCCTGAGCATCTCTTTCCAGGTAGACATGTGTTGCTGGTGTGTGTGGCTTTTCCTGATTGGCCTGTGTGTTCCACAGATAGTAGTTCACAATTTTTGAGTCCAGTTTGTATTGGTGAGCAATGCTCTCATACGGTTTAGGGTCTAAATCTAAGATGGACACAGAGTATGTGAACCTGGGCTTTGGAGCCTGTAAATCCAGGTTGGACTCCAGCCTAAGAGGAAAAAAAAATAAACATTTAGATAGCACACTCACTAACGTTCAACATAAATCAAAGTTTTTCAAATACACAACGGTACAGCATACAGCAGTAGATGCGGGCAATTAAATGAGTTTCCCTGAGAACTCCCTATAGTAAAAAAAAGTTTTTTAAAAAAAAAAAACTAAAATAGTTAAAAACTAAATAGAAATCCATCCATTTTCTGTAACCGCTTGTCTTATTCAGGGCCATGGAGGGTCCAGAGCCTATCCCGGAGGCTACGGGCGCAAGGCAGAGAACAACCCAGAATGAGGCACCAACCCATCGCAGGAGACACTCACACACCATTCACACACACACCTACAGGCAATTTGGTAATTCCAATTAGCCTCAGCATGTTTTTGGACTGGGGGGGGGGAAACTGAGTACCTGGAGGAAACCCTATGATGACACGGGGAGAACATAGAACCCAGGCAGAGACTCGAACCCTGGTCCCAGAGGTGTGAGGCGACAGCGCTAACCACTGCCCCAAAAATATAAATCTGCAATATAACACCTAATAACACAAAATCAGTCCTCTCTCAGTTATCAATAAGACTTTAGCCTTTTTGAAAAAGACAGACAGACATGGTTTGTTACCCTCCGTAACCAGGAAGGTGTGTGACTGTCCATACTTACAGTTCATCCTCTCCACATGGCGAGAGGGCAATCAGGATGGAGCAGTCTTTGGCCGTCATTGATACTCTGTACTGGTGAACCTGCAAGAAAAACAGGTGTTTGCCACCTTAATTTTTGAAAATGCTAATGCTTTTATCCAAAATGGCCAACCAGTGGCCACCTAGGGCACCATCTTCTGAGGGGGCGCCGAATTAGCAAGCCAGTTTCGCTTCATCTCAGCAGGGAGCACCATCGGTGAAGCTTGCCTAGGGTTCCTCGTGGACCTCGACCGGCACTACAGTACCTGAATCCATCAGTCACAACAGCCATAGAGCTATCACAATAGATATGTGATCAGATCATAGTTTCTCACAATGTGTCACGTTAAAGGATACTCTACCCAAATATGACAGGGTTTACCTTTCCAACAGCATATTCAATGGAACCATCATCTTCAGCTGGACAGTTTTTCAGTTTTTCCAAGAATTTTTCATTGTAGGGCCCATCTATCTGTAACTCTCCCCTGACAGAAAAAAACATCCCAGTCCATCAGCTTGCAGTTAAAGCATGACGAAGTACTTTCGCTCGGTCATGTTCCTTTGTGCATAAATGCCACCTAGTGGACAAACTTCAGATTATCAACTTCAAAAATTAAATATAGACACACATCTCAACACTGATCCATAATGAAACTGAGTACCGCTCCTTGGGGAATTCCTCAAGGTACTGCTCAACTCGCTTGTACAAAGGATAAACCCCTTCGATGTCAAGGTTGTCCAGCATCTGAGTTTGGAGTATTTTGTACAGGATGCAATCCTTGGGCAGGCTGTGGTTTTCTGCAACATAAAGGACAGTTCAGC
>JAAGVU020000123.1:7211000-7240409 GCA_011763525.2 Mormyrus iriodes | reverse complement strand
TAAGGGCCAGATGATTTATTATGCCCTGATAGGTAAATCCAGAGAACTGAAAGAGGGTGTGCTTTCTTTCACGACTGTATGTTTACCCTAAAACACTACAGGGAAATACAAGCTCAAGCAGCAACACTCAAAACGTGATTGTACAAATAGATGTGAAAAAGATGCAAGTAAATACTGAAATGACCGAGTTAACCACTAAAACAGGACGAAAACCCTACAGATGGACAGTAACCACCCTAATCAAGCTGAATGAAGAGAGTACATGTAACATCTGTCAGAAAAAAAATCCATGAAGTAACAAGTGCAATAGACTAGCGTCCTTACGGTCAGACAGTCTGCTGACAGCCATTTCCCTGACATACTAACTAATGAATTACATTATGCAAAATTTAGCCTGTACTTAATGTGGGACACAGTGAGCTGCATTCTTGCAAAAAGGAAGTGAAAAATCATGAACAAGAACAGCAGGAGCAGAGATCTGCTGACAAGGGGGCATCTAACCATTCCGGAGCAGCTCGCAGGGCAGCGGGCTACCCTCACAGTAAGTGCGGCTGTCCACAGGGGGTGCTCTCCGGGGATCCCCGGCATGATCGTGTCCCGGGCTGTCAAGCAGCGCGCCCACGATGGCCTGGATGAGCTCATTTACGGGCGCATTGGTGTCCTGTGGGGGGAAGTACGGTCCAAGGTGGCGTGCGAGTGCGTTCAGGTCTTGCTGGCAGGACGCGACCTCCTCACAGCCATAGATCAGCTCACCATTCTGCAGGGGACATGGTGATGTCATGCCCGGCTGGCCAGCCATGGACCCCACCCTACTTGTCCCGAAAGCGCCAAGGGGCGTGGGAATAAACATTTCTTTGAAATTACCACAGATTGTCAAAGCCTACCTTGAAAATTTTTAAGTTGTTCTGTGGTTCTTCAAGTAAGTGTTTAATCGCCAAGTACATTCTCTGTTTGTTCCTAGGCAAAAAGGTACAGATGCACAATTGGAGGCGATTTATTCAAGAAACCATACTAGTTCATACGAGTACATTCACCTCCCCTCCCAACCTTCAAATTTCTTCAGTTTTACTGGTTAAGATCTTGACTGGTCAAGATTATCTGATAAACCAGACGTTGCACAGCAGTTAACCACTAGCTGTGTGCTTTGTAGTCAGACTTACCCTGAAAACAGATCCAGAGGACAGTATCTGCTCATCCGCTTCCACTTTCCATTAGCTATCTGCAAAAACAATACCATATTTGTACTCTTAATTCATACCTGTAAATGTTATACTGCATTTCTTCCACCAGGGGGAATCAAAGTAGCCAAATGGACCCCAGGATTCCAGCCCTCTGCCTTTGCATACACGGTGCTCTATGGTTTCTAGCATCAGTGCTATCTGTGTGGGCTCTGTGATATGCAGGTACATTGTCCAGGGTGACCCCATGTGTGAGCGCTGTGCATTCTGGGATAGGCTCCAGGCCAACCAGTATTGGACAACATGTTACTGGAGATAAATGGAGAGATACCGCAAAATGCAGGCTTTTATTTCATTAAGTTAGTGCTAGAAGTCATTTTTGCCAGTCCACCATGACTAGCAACAGGAAACAGCCTGCGACCCTCACCTTAAAGTGCTGGTGCATGCAGAACCGACACACCCTACGCTTGACCTCCTTCATGATCAGCTGTGAAGACGGCAGAAATCCACATTTTGGCTGCAAAAAAAAAAAAAACATGCTGTTAAAAACATGTTTTGATACTTACCGTTAAACCTACCATATAAGCCTGCATGAGCTAACGAGTCGTAGTAATTAAATCTCCCACCCACAGGAAGAAGTGTCAGTCAGCACTGGTGTCCTGCACAAACAAGCTACTGTTAGCCCCCACTCCCCACTCCCCTCCCCACGCCACGCCATGCCCACAAACCACACCTTGATCTCGATGCAGAGCTGCGGCTGGCGCTTGCTGAGGCGGCAAGCCGAGAGCTGGGTCAGGTTGGGCAGGCACAGTGCGCAGCCACTGAACGTGTCCATCACCTTGTCACAACGCGACTCTACAGAAGCCAAAGCAAGAATACGCAGCAGTAAAGGCCACGTTCTCACTCAACTCGCACTTTGAAACCCAAACCTCTGACTGCACTTATCTAAAAAGAAAACTGTTGAATCAATATTTTCTGCATGCAGGGCACAGACATATTCAATCAGAGCTATTTTATTGATTATGATCATAATATAGCAAAATAGATCTAAAAGTAGCTATTATTATAATGAGTTTAACACCTGCAGGAGGTGAGGGCCATTCCCCTGTTAGCTAACATTACATCAGACACAATTCCCCCTTGTAGGAGGAACTGGCCTTACAACCTGTTTCATTCTTTTCCTTGTGGAATTGAGAGAAAATTAGAGACTATCTACTCGCCAAAGCAATTAACCCGTGTTACTTTTGGGGTTGAAGTTACCCCAGTCCATTTTCAAAATGAGGGTAAATTCTATAGAATCTAGAATTTAGACCCTCTTAGCTGTTGCACATGGCTGTTATCCAGTCATGGGGTTGAGACAGTTTATGTGCTTGAGCCAAGTCACATGAAGGGTGTTGCAACATTTCCACCTTACTCAACATCCATCTCATGAGCAATTTTGACTGCAGTGTCCAATCATGTCGAGTTCGACTCCAGTGAGCGTAGGAGCTCTTCGCTCCATGATGCAGTGAGAATGCAGGTGATGTCATTAAGGGATCTGTTAAAGGGCCAGTCACTACGTGGGAGGGCTCGTTAATGTGGGGAAAGCAGACCACACAGGGCTTGCCTTAAACATTTACCTGGCCGCTCGTGTTGGACCTTTAAGGAGAGCTGCCTCAGGAAATCCAAGGGAAGTTTAACGGCTTCCTGCAAAAGTATGAAACACAGCAATGAACATGATGCTTATTATGCTGTTCCACTGATTTGCCTGATCTATGTTTAATTGGCTGCAAAACAAAAAAAAACCTTAAAACAGGAAACAGCTTCACAGACAGTGTAAAAATGATACTCGTCTAAGATTCATCATTATTACTTTAGCATGTTCACCTTCCTAAAACATAACTTCATGGTACTATATTCACCAACAACCTTCAGCTTTTCCTGTAATTACATACGTCATATTTTAATGCACAGCACTAATTAAAAAGGGGGAATAAAGAAATGTAAAAAACTCCAGCATTTTTTTATATTACACTTCCAGCTCCCCAAGAACTGTGATGTCAGGATTGAATTTTTTTTTGTGAAAATGACATTTATATTACATCACACCATCTCCAATGTCGCTGATCTTGCTGTTCAGTTCCAGGAGGGATTGGTTTCACTGGTAGTCTGATGGCTCCCAGTTACCGAACATCCTTCTCCGAAAACACAGATCATTTTACTACACTACAAGCACAAAGGATTCAGCAGACAGGCTGACCCTGCTCTGAGGAAGCAAGAGCTTTGTGCAGAGAGGAACGCGACACCGGAGAGCAGCCTGGGCAAAAATCACGCAATAAACTAGGGGGAAAAAAATACCACACTGACGTCCATGTGACTCAGATTCAATTCAAATGAAAGGAGTGTTGGGATATGAATGCAACAGTATCTGCAGAGAGTATGGTAAATAAATAAAGCATTACGAAGCAAATTAACTGGCCTTTCCATCATGAGGATAATGCGTGGCCCTCAGCAAGCAGGAAACCAACATAGAATCTTCCACAAGGAAACCATAGGACCACAAAGCCACACATCCTCCTCTAGTAAGGGAAACCCAAAGGCAGACTGAGGGCCATTGTTTTGCCATCCTGGTACAGTGAGGCAAATAGCACATTGCAAACATTCATGCTGTGAAAGAGTCGGCTAGACATAAGTGCAGCTAGGCTGAGCTTACAATGAATGCCCAGGTAGGGGTATACGCAGTTCTTAAAGCAGGAGATACACAACAGCTACTAATACGACTATGCAAGGGTCAGTAAACGTAACATAAGAGCATTCAAAGAACTATGAGGTTAGCAAAGTAATGAGTTTACTGGGATAAGACACTGCTAAGGACAAAAATGAGGACTTCCAAGCTTTTGTCAAACATGCGAGTCTAATAACAATGACATGTCAGGAGAATATTTAGAGGAAATAGAGGATTTGTGCATAAACACATCAAAATAACTGAATAGGAATTCACAGGTGAATGCTGTCCTGTATGTGCACACACACTTTAAATGATCGTATGGTCGAAATGCTAGAAAGCATATTTTTGAGAGATCTATTTATGCGGTTTAAAAATGAGAGAATTACAGAAAATATAACTGCTAAATCCCAGTAAAGACAAAAAAAGGAAACATCATCCTACTGAATATTCTGCACGCTGCATTAAGCATACACATATTATGCTTGCTTAAGAAAAAAGGTTGCCAGTTCCATTGTCTGGTGTGCATGTTTAAGCCTGTGGATGGCAAACTAATTGTATCATCATTTGGCCCCTTGCACGGAGCAGCTGTCAACATATGCTGAATGTACAGGTAATGCAAAGTACAAAAATGTTAGTAAAGGTAACTGGCTTAAAGTATTTAACAGATTGCTTTACAGATGGTGTCTGACGGCCGAACAGCATGTTTGTTTTGACCTTCACCACAAAAAAAAGCACTGATTCTTAAACACGTATCACTCAGACCTTTCAGCAGGTTCTCTGACTATACCAAGTCGTGACTCCACCCCCCCCCCAGACACACACACACACACAGCAATGAATCCCCCAGCAAAAAATCCTACTACCATTTAAGTTGGTAAACCATTTGGAGAAAGGCATATAATTGTTTTTAAAAAGTTCTGAGCCACGCAGAGGAAGGACAATTTCAAGTGATTCTTGGGCCAGAATGCAGCTCAGCAGGATTGTGATCATCACCCACATCTAGAAGGTTGTGGCTTTGGATCCTGCGGCAGACATAGTGATATATCGCTGCTGATCTTTTGTGCAAAAAAACCCTATAACTGCATCATGGGCATGGGAAACGTGCTGATCCTCCTCTCTGAACCCAAGATTTACTCACTTGGACGTCACTTTAGACAAAAAGCATGTACTAAATAAGTAAATGAAAACCAGTTTTCAGTGATGCTAAATTTTCCATCCAGCAGGTTTTAGGTCCTTTTCCCCCAGTGTGACAAGCTTGCAAAAGTACAGTTTAGGAGCCCTAAAAATAGACCTGCTCTTGAAACTGTGCTAATGACCTACCGGAATGTTCTCTGGCAACACAACACAGCTAACAACACTTTTTTCAGTTAAGCTGCAGTGGAGTAATCCGATGTCACGAGCTCAGCTTTCAGGTGACATACTGCTCCGTTTTAGCAACGCCACGAGGACCACAAGGAATCCTTACCCCGTGGTGGACGCAGGTCTCTCCGAGAAGAGGCTTCATGACATTCTTACTGAATTCCACGATGTTCTGGATGTGTTTGAAGGCCTGCTCCGATGTCTGGAGGCAGAAAACACAGCGATTCATCAGTAGGGCCAGTACAGGGACATTGGTGATGGATGACGGCTAATTTTAGTAGATTCGAAAACAGCCTCTGTATCCAGGCAAATGCCTTGTGGACCTCATCAAGCCTGGGCCAGGCCGCATCCCCAGCGCCCAGCCATCAAACAGCAGCTGCTACCCCTGCCCTGAAAACCTAGTCACATGATCCAACAAACTACCAGTCTCAACAGAACTTCAAAAATGCCACCTAAATTCAATGACTCCTAGATAATGAGCCTTAATGACACAGCACTTCCGTTTAAAAATTGCCGATTATGTCCTCACTTTTCAGTGCCGCATTGTATCAGCTTAACCACTAGTGTGCCTCTTTATACTGTGGATAACATTTAGACACTAATACTCATCTCATATATATAGTGGGGTGCCCAGGTTCAACCCCATTCAAGAGCTGGGCTATAACAAGGGCCCTCACATGTGACTGGATCCTTGCTACAACAGCTCACTGGCTGAGGACATTTCAGAATAAAAATCACTGTCCCAAGTAACCTTCATCCAGGACGTTTGTGGATTGGCCAAATGAAAACCAAAAACAAAATAAAAGTAAGATTAACAAGTAACACCATCTCTTTGACGTACTTCATGGCCTGATGTGTGTCACAAGTGTTTGCTTAATGTAAGAAGGCAATGACGGCAATTCATTCATTCATTGCATTCATTATTCTTTAAGGAGCCACCCCCGCCCCCCTGCAAAGTTTCCAGAAATGTCTACCTGGTGTGCGTGTTCAGCATCTTCAGTGGGGTATTTCAAAAGACGAAGGACTTGCGAATGCTGCAATAAAAAAATAAATCGAAAAAGACGATATTCATCATTAACAGGCTTTAGTTTCTAATGAACTGCAGACCGCCAGTGGGAAGTTATGCCTTAATAATACAACATTGTTGTCAGCTTAAAATAATTTTGAGTGGTGTTATGTCTACGAGAGCCCGCGTGATGCATTATAATACAACATTTGTTTAAAAAAATATTTTAAAAAGCAGCCAAAGGCACCGTCCTGACACGCTCCTGAGGACAGTTTATTTAATAAGCTACATTACATGCAGCGCCTGACATGTACTATAACTCACCAGAAAGTACCTTACGAAAAAACAGTCATCTCGGTGATTAAACAAAACGAACATATGTAAAGGCGTATAAAAATATTACGGAGGAAAAACATACGTGGATAAAAGGTTACCAGAATATAAGTGTAATCAAAAACAAGTCTCCCGCTAGATAATCAGAACTTGAAATCTTCATGTTGTTTCATAACCAGCACAGTCAATACTAGACTTACATTCAGTATAAACAAGCATGTATTTTTAAAAGGCTTACATTAAGTAACATTTTTAAATATCCCACAATAAAGTACCGTATATAAGGCAACTAATAAATATAAGCTAATGGCCATTTTGCAATTTTTTTTTTAACACAAAAATTAAACCAGTTGGCGATAAATGACGATTACACCTCTCGCACTGCCATCACACCCAATAGCTTAATTACACACTTTCAAAGGCTTGTTGGCGTTTTTCTCCAGTTATAACCCGCAGTTAATGAAAATATTTACACACTGCGTTTTAATATATTATATTATTATTACTATGAGTCATACTAGAACCGTACGTTTCCATACTGTCTCAATTTTAGAACCAAATCCAGAAAACAGGAAACAGTCCCATATTAACGTCATGAGCGGGTATAATGAAATGAAAACTGCACTAATAGCTAATGGTAATGAAAAACAGATATGTCAGTGTTACCAGTAAAGATGGTTTCCTATAAAATATAGGCAGTTCTGCCCCTGAATGTTTAAAATGTACATCATGAACCGAAACGATCACATATCGAAAACCAGATTAGAAACCAAAAAACCAAACTAAGGCGCTAAATGTACACTTTACATGGTTATACGTTTTAATTCAATGCTTTACAGACAATTGTGCTACACTTTCCCCTGGGTTATTTGACATTTCCTCCTTCACTATAACAAACTATCCTTCTGAAGAAGTAGGCTGTCTAACGATCGTTAATAGGAATTCAAGTGTCGCGGAAATACATCAAGGAAACTGGTCGCCTATATTTCACGCATTTCTCTCATTCATACAGCTTCAAGTTCAAAGATCCTGGCGATTTTCACTTCAATAAATATTTTAAAAGTTCGCCATGTTGATTAACAAAGACTTTATCGCGCTTCTCTGGAGTACCTCTCTTTATCCGTGCTCAGCTGTATGATCAAGCTTCCTTACAATATGCGATAATAACTCCCAAAGCGCGCTCATTAAGAATGCAAGCTGTTTTTTTAGGGCTCGCACATAAATCAGTTCGGTAGTCCGGAAGGAGGGTACCAGCCTAAATGAAACGCTTCATCTTCAAAAGGGCATTTTCTGCTGGGTTCCTCAAACAGAAAGCTCCTTAACCATATATTCAGAAGTGCTTCTTCTCCTCATTCCTCTTCTGTAGGTCCGTTGCCATACACGCTATAAGTGTGCTAAGTTACATTGAGACCTACAACTCGCTTACAATTAAATCCAAAATTAATGTGATTGTAAAATTTTGGACATTCCTGCAAATTACCGGCGGTGAAAAAAAAATATCTGAACGTCAGGAGTGAACAACACTTTTTGAGGGTGAGAATGTATTCACCTGTACTGAATAACAACTGGGATTAATTAATCCATTAAAATATTCCAAATTATAAATAATAAAATCCCACTTATATATTATAATCAAACAAGTCTTGAACTAACTTATTAGATCTTTACAGGATTACTGTAATTGCAACCAGCCTGAAGTTACTGCATGTTTAACAGTTGTACAAACTAGCCGTTATGTGTTAGCTGATGCTATCGATACTTACCTGAACATGAGAGACAACCAGACTCTTATTTCCCTCTCCGTGGTATTTCCAGTCGTTCTCGTCCATTTTATCTAGTTCCATAACACAAATGACCTTAATTATGATTTAACTAAACTAAACTGACGTGTCGACACATAAACACAAACTGATATGAAAATGATCACTTCCCTAAGTGAAACACCAACAGACTACAACCACTACCGCTTTTCTCGAGGATATCCCACCTACTCTCACCCGATTTGCCAAGATTTCATAAATACAACTTTCATTGGCAAATGAAAATTGACAAGCCAGAAAGTTGTCCAGTTGTGGACAGCTATTGCACAATATTTAAGCCAATCAATTTAAGGCTTGCCTCTTTGTCCAGGAAGTAAAGCCTTCTATGTAAAATCTGTAATGAATGAATGGCGTCAGGACATGAAATACTTCAGTGCAATGAAAAGATTATTTCCGTTTCCTCAGAAATGGATAGAAATGCCTTGTTTTGAAACGCAAGACAGCACCCGCTGTAACGCAGTATTTTTTATGTATACATTTGTATTATACGAATGACTTATAAAATGTTCCTAAGCTGTGTAAGACAAAGTATAGAGGTTGGTTAATATGTAAATGTATTATTTGTGATTTAATATAATTAATAGCAATTATATGTTTTAAGTCTTGGAACATCTAAGTAGCAAAAAAAATATTAGACAGTTATTTCCTAATCGTATTCTAGAACATAAAATGGTAGACATATTTTGCAAATTTACAGTCATACGATTAAGCAAAAAATAGCTGGTAATTATGTTTTAGTGGCAATTCTATATGTACGTAAGTGCCTTCTGATGAGAATACATACAACACTGTATGTTTTTGATCCACACAATTACTATGACCCAGACTTTTGAGAATAAATCAAAGGATCTGTGCTAGTGGTCACCAGTCCTTCGTGGTTTTGTATGAAGGCAGTCACTGGTTTCATTCCTTTGCCAAGATATATGTCATATATCCATTCATCAATCCACAGACAGTGTTACAATGGACTTGCAGTACATCCTGGGAAGCACAGGGCATGTGGCTGAGGACATCCTGAATGATATCAGTGATACACTGATATCAGTCTATTATAAGAAAACCTATAGTGTTTAGAGAACTATATTCCATCTTACAACACAGTACTATAGAGCTTAACAGTACTATAGAGGTTACCCATTTTAGTTACAGTATAATGCTTCAGTTATCAAAATTACTAAATATGACAACTGAGAATGAGAATAATACTATTGCAGTATAAGAATGACAACTGTTTGGAATCCCACCTTTCATTAATCATCGATTAGTAGATGCTGCGTTTTGTAACATAAAAATGACAAATAATTCTTGTATGAAGTACTATAGCATTTCATCAGAGTTGAATTATTGCAAGAAATGAAGCACAGTGTTTGTCAAACGTAGTGGTGAAATATGCCCAAATTTGCCTGATTATTTACTTAGATGGAAACTTTTTAAAAGATTTTTTTATCTAGACATAACAGCTCTTTCAGCCCTGTTTTCACCGTAGAATGAGTTCAGTACAAGAAGCACAAACCTTCAGCCAACAGAAACAAAACATAAAATATTTTGCACCGGATAAATTATTTAAAAAATATTACCACTGTCATTTGAATTTTATATTAATCTTATTTCTATGCATGATTTTATCTTCAGGTATAGTCTAGTTGCACATGTGTGAGTTTTCCTTCTGCATTTCAGCAACATTGGGTCGGTGAATCACTGTCTCTAAATTAATTGCCTGTAGTGTGAAGCTGTGAGTTTGTTTTGCTATGGATTGGTACACCATCCAGGGTATCCTCTGTGCACCATGATCCCCTGTCCTAAATAAATTTTAGGAAAAACGTATTAATAGTTTCATCCATGCATACTGTGTGCAGAATTATTAGGCAAGTAGTATTCCTGGAGATAATTTCTAGCAAAAGTTGAGCAGGCTTATAAAAGTGAATTGCATCAAGTAAATTTATTTAGAGAAAATGTTACATTATTCTGTTACAAAAAAATGAAAAACACTTATCAGTGTGCATAAGTAATAGGCTATCAATCAGAAACGAAGTGGATTTTTCTCTCTTCACCATCAGCAGAAATAATAATAATAACAGTTTTAGTTATTCAGTCTATGTAAGGAATAACAAACTATCAGTCATTCTATACAGCCCACTTTACCAGGTTTCATGTCCTGTACAGCTACCATTCTTCTCAATGACCATCATGAGCCTGTTGTCCATTGAACCAATCAAGTTTTTGATTTGATCACATCCTGTGTTAGCTGAGGCAGTTAGCACTGACTCCTAGAGGGTGCTATGGGATGTGTACTGCTTGCCACCTTGGTAAATCTCACACTTTAGTAAAGCAGAGTAGTTTTCTATGGGGATTAAATCAGATGATGAAGGGAGTCAGCTCATAATTCAATCACCTTTCAAGCCTTTCTTGCCCAATCTTTGATGCATGGGAAGGGGCGTTGTCCTGCAAGAATACCCTAGCTATTTTGAATGCTGCTGACTCTTTCTTGTACCAATATTTGAAGAAGGTATTTCTGGAAGTTAGGATTAGATCTTGTAGCTAATTTTTGCACCATCTGCTAGTTGGAAAGGTTTATCAAGTTCCTTACTGGCAATTACAGACCACATCATCACACTCCACAACCTTGTTGGCACTTAATGGTGTCCATCCACTGGCTCCATCCACTTTGTCAATTAACAGTCATTATAATCATCGGTTTACAAAAACTTTGTAAAATCAGTCTTGAGATGTATCCATACCCAATCTTTGTGTTTAGCTTGTGTGCCTTATTGAGTGGAGATCATATATCAGCCTTTGCGATTCTTTTCCTTGCTCTCTATAAGGTCCTTTTTTGGTTCATTCTAATAGCAATAATAATTTGCTTAATAATTCTGCAGTGGAAAGTATCTACAGTTACCAGTTTTACTATAAACAGAAAGTACTCAGACCAACTACTGACCATGCTCAATTTTTCCAACAATCTATTCTTACTTGGAGATTAATCTATAGTGAAACTATTGGTCAGAAGAGAAGACTCAAGGTAAATGCACTCTTGCCTAATAATTCTGCATGTGGTGCGTTTGTGATATTTGTTGCTAAAAATCAAGAAACATTTAAAAGTAATCAATCAAAACTAATTAAGGAAGACCAGGTAGACATCAGAGCTTTATTAGAAATCATTGGGTTACTTTGATATCACTTTGTAAAACATTTACAACATTAGTGTAAGATCCTTTTAAAAGAATACATCCTGGTACAATCTATGGCTATAAGTTTTAGACACACGTTCTCTACTAATACTAAAATCTATCGCTAATCCTCATTTTCTTAGAAGTGTAGAAGATCCACATTAAATGTAGGAAAATACAGATCGTAAATAAGCCTTTTTTAAGTATGTGGAAAAAAATTAGCTCGACACTGTCATCATACTAAGAGGTTTAGAGGAACTCGACCTTCTTATTCTCAGTTCATCCTTACAACTGTTCCTTTTCTCGGTGGAACCTCCATTTGCCAGTACTGATGGCGGTGGCGTAGACTCATAAAGAACACAGATGGATCCGTCTTCCCCTATTCGATAAGACACCTCGTAGGGATCGATCCACATCGTCAGTTCACTTGGCAGCAGCAGGAAAAGTTGCTCCTGGGAGAGTCCTACGGTACTCGCTGCCTTAGCGATCAGAGGATCCATTTCGTGGTTGATCCTGATGCATCGGTAACCCGAACCTCGGCTGGGGGTTTGAGGAAACCAGTGGTGCTGATAGTGCTCTGGGGGAGGGGCGACAAAAAAAACATCCAGAACTTTGCTTTGAGATCCACCAACCTTTAAGACCAAACACATCCGACGTATTTTAACTTCAAATTTACAAATACAGCGATTGTACGTATTGCTGCAGAAACCAGAGATAACATTCGGCTAAATACTAAACTATTTTTATACTGTAGAATCTGACTTAAGCAATGTGACACACACACGTATGCCAATGGCACCTAAAAACTACGTGCTCACGCTGTGATGAAGTCGAGACCTACCTCCCAAAGCCTTCTCCAGCGAAAGGCTGAACTGTTCAAGCTGCTCCTCCGTAAGAAGTCCGGTAGTTTTCAGCAATCTGGTGATAAAACTCGCAGCAGTCGAAACCTCAGTTTTCATTTTAACAACTTGCTTTGCTCATCAAACGCTGGAAAGTATAGAAGCTTTCGGGTTTCGCCGAAATGGATATATGCAGGCGATTTTTACACAGAAAGTAGAGTTTTTTAACGTTATTGCCTAATACAAAAACAAGAAAGGCCATCCACAGGCCCGTCTGAGAGACACTTTTCCCTTTGTTCATACAGCTATAACCAACAATCACAAAGCAAGTCTACTTTGTCAAGACGTTCAATTAAGACTTTATTCTCTGTTAATACTAACACTGTAACCTCACTTCTTTACCTACGGTAAACTATATCATTCGACATCAAGCTAAATTACTTTTTATCCTCAATCGACGTTCTTTTCATCAGGCAAGATTTACTCATTCACACGGATGGTAAACATTCTCTGGCTTCACGACCACAGCCAGCCAATCATGATTCGTTGTCCTCTTGACGTCAGCGCGCTTAATGGAGGACTTTTTTTTGAGCCGCAGTAGACGAACGCATTCGACACTGATTGGCCCGCGATGGAGGTTATGCGATAATCATCCAATCGGAGGAGAATGTGGTGATTTTTTTTCTCTAAAGCGTTTTTTGTAAATATTGCGCTCAGCTATTCATTGTACTCTCGCGCACGTAGTAGTAAATACATATTAATGTGTAATCTGGCTTTTCATATTTTTCCAGTTCTTTGAATTAATCTGCCAAGTTTTTACAAACATTGTTGACTGGATACAACTCGACTAATTTTAAACGATGAAGTGACTTGAACATGAGAACCTGAACATTGAACATGAATAACCGACAATTGTGTCCCCAAACTAGTTATTGTAAATAAAAGTAAATATTAATAAGCATATTAAATGACTATAAGTAAATTGCCTTGTCCCCTGTACGTGCTCTTATACACGCATTTTCACATCAACGACTTCAGATACAGAAGAAATTTTGTCCTTATTGGCTTTCCGTACAGAAACAACGCTCCTGCTGTATCCTCCAATGAAATTGTACCTTACTTTTTGCAGGAAAGTGACTGGGTTTTCTCCAAAAATATAGAGAGGTTCACGTTGAATGAGGAATGGGGTTATGCTATAACAGGATGTTAAGCAGAGTAGCGTGCTTTTCCACGACAAAACAACTGACTGACTGAACGTAAAAATTAATCATGAAGAGCAGTGAAGCGTGGATTCCAAAAGATGTCGCTTGCTGCCCGTCATTCCTCTAGCTATTCAAGGCATATACACGTGAGTAGACGGCCAACTGGAGGCATCATTGTTTCAATAAAGTTACATAGCTAAAGTTACCATTTTCAATGAACCCACTGGTAGCGTAACTGTAACATCTAATTAGCTAGTTTATCAAGCCAAAAAGTTTTGTATTGTAGCCTTCTGCGGAGAGTTTCAGTGTGAACATTAGTCTGCATTTGAAGTATTACACTTAATAGCAGGAACTGCTTGTTACGGTTTATGCATTTGTTATATGTTATACATACATTCCCTTTATTTCGAAGACTGAGAAGCGGCTCATTGAGGAATAAGAAAGTACCAGAAGTGGGCTAGGTGTTTCACTGTCGCTGTTATGGAGTATCCGCCGAACAAGCGCCTCAAAGGGGAGAGCTACGATGCTCGCCCTGATGCAGACCCCTTTGCGGATGATGAGGACTTCACTCAGGATGACCTCGATGAAATAGATATAATCGCATCGCAGGCAATCACGGACGATTCCGCGCCGACTGGCCCCAAAGAAAGCCACGGCTCAGTATTTCCATGCCAGGGCCCACCTCGCAAAGCTGGGCTAGAGACTAGAAGGACATTTGGTCTGGCAGGAGTCAGTAGTGATGTCCAGAGGAACGCAGGGACCAGTCTGAAGAATGTAACAGTGGAAGCTTTCGGTAAGCCACATTCATTTTTTGCTCATTATTTAGCAAACGAGTGGAAATAATAATTGAAACTTACTTTAACACACAGTATAGCTATCGAAAAATTTAATCTAAATTGAGAGACAGAATTAATTTCTGAAGTGTGTGTCTCTGTGTTGTTCTGGTGAAATATTGTGACATTTTTACATAACATGAACTGGTGTGTGTTGGTTAGTATCTGACCAGTTGTCATGTAATCTTTTTTTGCGGTGCGGGGTCGCAGGAAAGGGACAGCAGCAGAAAAAAATTGACAGGTATGAGATTTTCTGTGAACAACTCCAAGCACAGCAAGCTGAACTCAAGAAGAAGGTAGGCATGTAAAAAAACCACCCTTTTGACAAATTATATCTGTGATATACTGTATGCCTAAAGATGATAATAGTTTGCCAAATTTTCTTTGGCCTGTTGGTAATATGTAATGCCCGGGTACCAAAACTGTATCCTAAAGACTGTTATGCATCACCATTAAGTTTATAAGGTGTAGGTTTTACACTTTTATTACCAGATTATTCATTATTCCAAAGGGCATTCATTGTATTTTATTCCCATTACATTCTTAACGTATTTTTTGTTTAATTTCTCACAAATGTGCTACACAGTCTATGAGTGAGTCCAACAGCAACAACGTGAGTGATTATGATTGTCTCAGAGAGCCCATTCAGAACTCATGTAAAAGTAGCTGCAATAATCCTTTTCTTTTAACACATATACTAGATAATGTTGAAAAAGAATCATCATTAAAATTGCACATTCTGCTAGCCTTATTGAGGGCGGCATGGTGTCACATTGGGTAGCGCTGTCGCCGCACAACGCCATTTTGCGTGTGTGGAGCCAACAAAAAACATGCAATTATGAATAAATGAATGAAAGTTGCATTTATATAGTGCTTTTCACGACACCGGAAGTGCTTTACAGAAGCAATGGTGAGCCACTTCAACCACCACCAACCTGGGTGATGCGACAACAGGAATTCTGCGCCGATACGCTCACCAGTATATAAATATATAAACGATATAGAATAACCTATTATATAAAAACGATTAATGGAATTTTCAGATTAATTAGCAGATCCTACCTAAGCTAGCCAATAACAGTGTTTTTAGTTATTCATGATGTATGCTGCATCTGGGGTGATCAGCTTCAGGAGGTGGAGGAAGAGCTGCTGATGAAGAATGGGGAGATCCAGGTGCTGCGAGACTCCCTTAGACAAACCAAGCAGGAGAGGGAGCAGCAGAGGCAGGTCCAGCTGCTGCAGGAGCAGGAGAGAGCCCAGGCGCAGACTGAGAAGGAGAAGGCCCTCTCCAAAAAGGTAGTGGTGGGGCTGCAGCCTGTGGGGGTCTCTGCTAAGCTGCTGTATCACCTGTGCTCATGAAGGACGCGTTTCACATTCAAACTGCAGACCTACTGTGTACTTTTTGGTAAATTCACTCCTGGACAAGAAAAAATAGTTAATGGGAGTTTTACTTACACAAAAATGTAGAGGAGGTGGGTCCAAGACATCTGATTCGCTATCTCTCTGGACCAATTATTTTTCATTTCTGTGTAAGTAAAACTACAATGGACAAAAATGGGCCAAATCCCAATTGCACAACATTCAGCTTTGGCCCATTTTTTTTTGCTCAGGTGTCCAGTCATATTGTTGGTGTATTATCGTATACGTGGTATGCTAAAATTAGCGAAAGATATCCAAATATTCAATTTCAATGATTTGATGAGAGTTCTTACATTCATTTTTTTTTACCTGTGATGCTCTGATTTGTGGTTGGTCAATGGAAGTGAGTCAACTAACATGAAATTATCACTAAGTACAAAAAGTGCACTTTTGTATATTTTAAGATTTACTAGTTGCGACGTCTCTCCAACATTAGTTATTATTAGTCTTAGTTTCTGTGTTATTATGATACACAACCTGGATGTGAATTGCAGGGTTCGCACAGGACGCGGTGTTGGTTTGGGTTGCTTCGAACGGTGACCCTTTGTCAGAGGTGACCAGTAACGCTGGCAGTGAGCCAGCTCTCACACTGGCATGATCCCGCTCTCTCTGCAGGTTCAGTGCTTGCAGTCTGAGTTGCACTTTAAAGAAGTAGAAATAAATGAGATGAAGACAAGGCTTCTGAATTCGGAACGAGCTAAACTACCTGTTTCACCCACCGTGAGAAACAGGTGAGCTTTCGTTCAGATGGCTTCTGACTGTTTTCTCATGCTCCCAGCAGTGACTGCACGCTTCTTTAACTGGAAATGCAGCGTTCTGTGGGCTGTTGTTGGGTGGCACGGTGACTTCATGAGTTGCATTGTTGGCACACACCCCCTGGGTTGAGGGTTCGTCCAGAAGCATGCAGTTAGGCTTATGGCTATCTCTTAATTGTTTGTTACCCTATGATGGACAGACATCCCCACTTAGGGTGTCCCTCCCCTTGTGCCCTTTGCTTCTGAGGATAGGCTCCTGGCCCCCACCCCTCCCCCTCATTTTTCTGTAGTAGATAAATAGATGATTTTGCATGAACTATGGGTTTGTTTTTAAGGATTTCCCCTCAGTTTTTATGAGTTCTAGTTATATTTTTAAGAGTTCTGTATTACTTGCACATGCAGCTAAGCAGCTCAGTGATTCAAATCCATCTGGAACACATCTAGCCAATGGGCTGTTAAAATGTGCCGTGGCTCCTTAAAATTTGAGGGTTTGCATGATTTCAGTAGATGTCAGCTAAACATGGCTGCTGGGGCACTGTGAGCTGCGCCCGATTAAAGTCGCATTTCTCATGGTTCCCGTGTGTTCCCCCAGTCCGAAGAGGAGCTCCTCACTCCCACATGCTCAGGAGGGGAGCGGGCCCTCTGCCGGCATCACCCGCTTTCTCACCAAGGAGGCCTTTGCGGCCCAGCTGCCCAAGGGAAGATCGCCGCGGAAAGAGCATTTGAAGGAAGGTAACACATTTAGCACGCTTACTTCATAACTTACATAAGGGGTCGTATGCAACTGCTCTGTCGTCCGGAAAGTGTGAAGAACCTGATCGATCCTTAATCCTAACCCTAACCCTGACTGATAGGGTTATTTCACCAGTGAATAATGACTTTGTTAATGTAGTGCTCCCTCTTTTGGAGGGCAGGAGTTATGTAGCCCTGATCTGCAGGGGTGTACAGGGTTTTATACAGCTTCACTCATTTGATAGAGAGCATCCTTTGATGGCCTCAGAAAACTGCTGCTGAAATAATGGGGTAATTACACCCCACGTTTCTCATTTACCACAGATATTTATTCAGTGAGTAGCACTGATTCATGTGAGAACATGAGAACATGACCTCACACAATGTTTTAATTGTTTTATCAGTACTCTCACTGTAAACTGTCCCTGCATACAAAACACTGACATAACCAGAGCTGCAAAGACCCAGCATTGCTCAGGTTCCCATGCCAGCTGTCCTTTCCCACCACCCCATTTCCCTCCCAGTCACATGAGACGCTTTACCACCAAGTTCAATAACCCGGTTCCTGGTTCCGTGTTCCTGGGCCGTCTCGTGTCCCATATCGGTTCAGAACAGAACGGGTGGCAACCCTAATTAGTGTTTAAAAGAGGTTTTCAAGTACCAACCCACACCATCGATCCCGATCGATCTTTCGTTTCCACAGAATAAAAGATGATGTGACGTTATTCCGCTAATCATCCCTGGCAAGTTTCACGACAGAGAAGCCAGAGCACTTTTATGTTGGATTGCAGAGATCAGATTTTCTGAGGCAGAAATATGGAGACACAAGCAAAATGTATGCGTTTTATGCAATACAAAATGAATTCCATCTGCCCCATTTTTGCTCCACTACTTCTATCTTTGTTCCCTATACTTCTGCATAACTTCCAAGTTGGAGCTGGTGCTTGCTGTCAGCCAATCGGCAAAGTTTATCGCTATAAACCCCACCCAGTAGTTGCTGGTTGTACGTACTCCAGAGTAGGGACTACAAAAAGGACCTTGAACTACATTCGGACTGAGTTCCTGTGGTGGGAACAAAACAGGTTTCTGGTTTCTGAAAAAAAAAGACTCCTGTGGCGGGAAAGGGCCTTTGGGCTTTCATAGTTTACACTGTCACACTTTGATATTGCCCAGTATTTACTGAAGGTAAGGTGATGTATCTTGCTCCAAGGCACAACAACAAACAAAGAACTTCTCAGGGAAACTTGTTTAGTCCATCCTTAGTTCTATCAAAAACCTGAAAGGACTGATATTAATAGAAGTAACAGACCCCCCTTTTATGCAGGCGCCCTCAGCTGTGCTAATTCTGTCCCTTTAAGATGGAAAACCTCTGAACGAGACTATGAATAACGCCACCGACGATGCACATCGTGGCAAATCATCCAGTTTGCACTCATGCCATAGTCAAGGTAAGATTTTTGTTAGATCTATTCGGCGACATGATCTATTACAAGCGTGAGTTAATGGGATTCAAGGCAAGCTATCATAAACAGCTATTTGATAACTGATGAATCTGTGAAATATCTCCATGATTATCAAGCTGAAAGTTGACCTTGGATGACGTTTTGCAGTTTGCTTCAGGCGTGCTTGCACTATGACCCGTGCCTCACTTCCTGCACCTCCCTTCCTGTTTATTTCTGCATCCTTTTCTGAAGGGACTTCCTTGCTGAACCTGCTTCTCCAGCACCCCCTGGATCCCAGCACGCTGGGCCTCTGTCATCTGCTGTGCATCAGCCCGGATGCCCTGCCCCAGCCGCTGTTCCAGCATGGCTCCATCAGCCCGTAAGGCTCAGCCCTAGGGGTGGGGGTGCTTTACGCTGCTCACTTGCAGTGTTTAGTGATTAGTTAAATCAAACAAGAAGCAGGAAATGGAATGGTTAAGGAGGATTACCTATGACTACATGGTTGTGAGTTTGAGGCCTTGAAGGGACTCTGTTGTCATGTATCCTGTAGAAATTGAAAAGGCAGCCTGTTAACCAAATATTTAAATTCCTTTAGCAGATGCTTTGTTCCAAAGTATAGAGAGGGCCAGAAAGCTTAAGTTTGGCTTAAGGGGTTAGCTCGAGGGCTCAGAGGTGATAATATTACTGTTTTGGGAATTAGATTTGAACCCACAACCTTCTGGGTCTGAGTGCAGACCCCTAACCCGCTGAGTTAGTCACCCACCTGTAAATGTATAAAGTAAATGATGCGACTTCTTGTTTATAGGGTAATGCAGCATGCTTCGTGCATGCAGATATGATGTGTCCACCCTGAGCTCGGTTCTGTTCCTGTGAGGAGTTCCTGTTCGGTGTTGGTTATGTAAAACTCATCTGTGGTTTGCATTTTGGGAAATCTCACTGTTGTCCCTCCCCGACAGAGAGTCCTCCAGCGGTGCCCCTACGGAAGTGAAGCGGCAGGAGGGGCCCCTCAGCGGTTTCGGCCAGACTCGGAGCCTTGCCATGTGTGGCCTGGCCAGGCTGGCGCTCGGATACCCCCAGTTCCCTCCGCAGAGCCCCATGTCGGAGCACTCATGCCCGGAGGCGCTGCACCTCCTACCCCTGCTGCAGCAGCACGTGGACCTGTTCTGTCGGGCGCTAGAGGCAGTGGATGGGCCAAGCGGGAGTCCACTGAGGGATGCGTTGCCTCCTGACTCCGCCACTAGTGGTGGTCTGATCTCCAGTGCTGGGGAGTCCACCAGCAGCCTGGAGGAGTTCGCTCTTGCTTCGCTCGGGGCCTTGCACCACCTAGTGTCACACAGCGAGGAGGTGGTGCGCATCCTGCTGTCCCCCCAGGCCCAGCAGTGCACAGAAGAAAGAGATGCGGAAGGGAGTAAGCCCAATCCGCCAGTTCCAAAACCTTATGGGGAAGACTACGGTGAGGGGGCGGAGCTCCAGCACCCCCTGCTGCGCCGGCTGCTGCGGTTAGCTGACCCAGCGGTGGCCAGTGCCGCCCGCCGGAGGGACATGGTTCTGACGAGCAGCTTGAAGGTGCTTAACGCATTGGCTGAGGATTCTGGGGGACAGCTGTTGCCCATGTGAGTGGTTTTTCTTTTCCTGTGACTCCTGCGACAACTTCCACTGAGACTCAGCGGCAACAAAAAAGAATCTTTATTATTATTTGCAGCTTCAGGGCATAAATTCCCTTGTCCTATGGGTGGAATTTTAAAGGGGGGAAAAGTTGACTCTCATTAGTGCCCCCTACAGGCGCCTCTTGCACACTGCAGGCCGTTGGCACATTGAGAAATGTGGTATGTTTTCCTGTTCAACCAGCTTTTGTGCACCAGGCCTATTGATGTATGTAATACAGGCAGACCTAAACATTTAAAATATGATAGAGCACCTTGTCTAAAGAAATCCAAGTGAATTAATATTGGTTTTTGCCGGACATTTTTGGAGTATGAATCAGAGAGCAGCAACAGTTCTGTGACAATAGACAGAACTGGTAAAAAAATTAGCTAAATCATGAACTGAGGTTATGCCCTGTGTTATTTTTGGGGTTGATGTCACCCCAGTCCTTTTTCAAAATGAGGATAAATTCTATAGAATCTAGAATTTAAAACAGAAGAAGTAAAATACACAAGGGCTAAGTAAATTACGTTTCTCACTTCATTGTTACGTGTGTGTGTATTTGTATGCATAGTTGATAAGAGTGAGCTTCTCCTTTATGCATGGCCTTGGGCCACAGAAGAAAAGACTGTGCCAAGGAAGAAATAAAACCCCGAGGGGAGCTGAACAGTATTTTAGTAGAAGGCCTGTGTAACATTCTAGAACTTTTTAATAGACATTTCTTTGTCTTGTCGAGGTTCAGCACTTCTCACTTAATTGGCTCCACACTGGATGCTACTCACTTGTGCGAGACTGCAGCCCCCAACAACCCTCTCACGCATAAACCTTATGACCCTGGGCCATTCTGCTCTTCATTCCATGTGCCTGGTTCACATTGCCGGCATTTCGATCTGGTCACCACGACCTAGGTGACGTTAAACCTACAAAAAAAGCACATTAATTATAAATGTGTCCCCCAGCTGCTGGCATACTGCTCAGACAAAGGCCTCAGGCTACGATATTCCTACCTCTTTTTTTATGAGATGGATTTACAGTAGCACAGCACACAGTAACAGTGCAAAGAATGTTGGAGAAAGTATTGCACAGAATTCCGTAGTAAATCATCTCTGTATTTCAGAATAGGCTAAAGCCAGTGCTAACTGGGGAATGATCTGACTTTACATTGCAACGGGAATATGCAGGCAGACAGTGATGCTTTTTTAATTTACTGTAGGGCTTAAGAATGGAGAGATTTTGTGTCTAGGTGAAACGCCGTCCTTCCACTCTTCTTCCTCAGGATGAAAAGCGTGCTGTGCCGTCAGTCCCTGGCACGGTGCCTGAGCGCGGACGTGTCCTCGCAGACGGCGTGCCTCTCCGTCAGTCTGCTGGCCGCCGCTGCCGCCAGCGAGGAGGTGGCAATGCTGCTGTGCTCGCATATGGGTGAGCCCCCCCCCACCACCAGCGTTCAGGAGCCGAGCTGAACACCAGGCCGGGGGAAACAAACTCACCCTTTCCTCTGTATTGCCAAGGGCATTAACATGTCAGAGGAATTCATCCTAATGCGGACACTTCACACATGACATTATGATGTAATGATAATATGTACAGTACTGTGCAAAAGTCTTAAGCAATCAAAGATAATGTTTAAATGATCATCTTGTTGGTATAGAACTAAAATATTGTCTGTCAAAGTGTATCAACTTAGCCATTTCAAAACCCCTCCTAAAATCACACCAGTATTTGCCGCATCCATCCAATACTCCCATGTATTTTTTTACCTGACTTCTGGCACATGTCATACAGCTAATCAATACCACATTGAATTAACTTAATTTTATGAATGATTGAATTGAGCTGGTGGTGAAAATTAATGAATACATGCTGGAGTGCCCCTGAGGAGAGGTTTGGGAACTGAAGCAGTGTTCATCTAGCCATCCAGCAAGATATCAGTAACTTTTCAGAGAACATAAATTATTTTGTGTTACTATTCATTTGCATTTATTGTAATGTAAAATTGTGTATTTTGAAACAAATATACACTTACTGCCCCAATAAATAGCTTTAAGCATTTTCTTTGACTGCCTAAGACTTCAGCACAGTACTGAATGTTTGCCTGTACTCGACGTACTTACTGCTGTATGCACAAGAACTTACCTCTGGGATCAACAAAGTTAATCTAAAATAACAATACAGGTATTTACAGGATGGCAGTCTAGTAACAGAGACAATAAATAATCAGAAAAAGTATGCATACATGTAGTTTAACAGTAATGTTAATAATGCCCTAAGAGTTTCCATTCAATAGGGTCAATGCAGATGGGACAAATGCCTTCAGATGTTGTTTTTATTGCCCCAAGATGCCTGCCCTCTCCTGAAGATATTCCAGTATGTGGCCTCCAGACCCAACGTGGCGATCTCTGAGAGCCAGTGGTGTCAGTTCGAGTTGGAGGTAATTGGTATTTTGTTTCACTGCCTCTTTTTCGGAGTCGATTGTGGAAATGCAAAGAAGTCACCGGTGCCTCAACATGTTGTCTCCCCCGTCTCAAGGTGGTGCGGCTGCTGACCCGGCTGTTCACCCATGCAACCACCACGTGGACCGCGTTCACACGCTCGTCTTGCCAGTGCAACAGTGAGGTTAGGACCTTGAGATAATATATCCAGCCTTTAGACAGGGACCCTGGTAATGCAGGCAGCTCTCGACTGACGTAAGTAATCCGTCCCACAGTTCCTTGCGCAAGTCATTTTAAGTTAAGTTGGATTTACCTTCCCATACCATTCAAGACACCTTATAGCAAAAAGCCAAAAATATAATAGTAATATGTACTAAAGGGCATATATTAAATAAACAGAAAGAGACGATGCTATTCACTTACAGGTGTAATCGCCTTTGTGTTAATGCTTCTGTAAACTATGAATCTCAAATGTTTTTTGTACAAGCAAGTTATATGTAAATTGAGTGCTGCCTGTACGTTTTTATAAAAACTGTAACAATTTGTGTTGCTATGAGGGTTAATTGGATTAATCCTGGATATGATGTAGCCTGAAGGGGAGATGTAGCTACCTGATTAGTGTGCTGCGGCCAGGTGGTGCGCACCCTGGTGGTGATCCTACACCGACGGTGGCTGGAAGTGAGGGGGCAGGAGCGTCAGGAAGGACTGAGCGCTCCATGGGGGGGCCCCGGGGCCAACGTGCTGAAGGAGACACTGATGCTGCTGCACTGGCTGTCCTTGAACGACAGCGCATTTGCGGAGCACTGCCTGGACGTGCTGCACATGTACGACCAGGTGGTCCCCGCCCTGCGCGATAGCTTCCGGAAGATTCCTAACGTCACTGAAATCGAAGGTCCGTCAGTTTGGCTATCTGCTTGGCCCTTCGTAATGTGTAAGGTTCTTTTATTTGCTAATATAATTCTTTTCAATTGGGGCAGAAATGGCGTTAGATGAAATGTGTCGCCCGGAGAGTGAAGATTCCGAAGATATCAATGTGGACGGGGGATCCTGATATGCGCCATGCTGCTTGCTGATCTGATTATAATGAACATATTAATGTATGAAACTGTAATAATTTTATGGTTCTTAGAACTACTTTTGTATGATTAAATGTTCAATGGTATCATCATCCAGTTTGGGAATACCAAGAAACTTTTTTTGGCAAGAGCCTCAAAACACATTTCCCATTAATATTACGATCTGTCTATGCAAATTGTAGGTAGGGAAGATTTTCCCTGATGTTTTGAGATTGGATGTGTACCAGAGATTTAGCACACATTTCAGAATAAACCAGTAGGGAGAATCCAGGCAAAATGCCTCCCCCCCAGCTGCTAGAAAACGCTTCCTCCTGTACAGTATGTCCACCTAGTGCTGACGAGCATTTGTGGGTGGTGGTTCTTCGCCATGGTGGAACAAGCCCTGAATGTATGATAATTTCTTGTAATTCAGCATTTCTGACAGATTAAGAGGAAGAAACAAGTATTTCTCTGTTTGGAATGAATGGAAATTGTCCCATACGACAAACCGATACGAGGTCTCCTGCAATAAGAATCATTCTAAAACAGTGTAAAAAGCAAGTTTTATTTGTAACCCCATTCAGCTCTTTTTAACTTATAAAATATTGCACAGAAAGCTTTCAGCAGAAAAAAAGTATGAAAAGGCATCTTTGATTTCTCCTACTACATGAAATATCCTGGAACATGTCAATTTCCCACCAAAACCAGGTAAGATAAAAATCCTGAATTACTAATAAGCCAATGCAACAAATGTTAACAGTACAAAAATAAAGCACTGGAATGTTAGGTACTGCTACCTAATAAAACGAATGTCAAAAGATTGTGACACCAAATGAATTTGAATTTAATTCTAAAAAGTTCTTACAAATAAATTCTATTTCTTAAAAGCATAACACCCAACACCAAACATTTTCCACGTTTAAATACAGAAGAAACTTTCTTCTGTATGTGGATAAACATCTACACATTCCCTCGTTCTGTTAGTAACAAGCATAACACCATGAAATAACACTGAAGAAAAATAAGGGGGTGGGCAACTTTGGTGGTGTTTGTGTGCAGAAATATCTGCACAAGATCATCACAGGCTTGAAGTCAAGGAACACCCCAGACAATGTACTGGATGAGTGGTTAATGCTAATGGATGATAACACCAGTGCATGTGGGATTGTAACAGGAAGTGTTGGAGTATTCACCTATAAATCAAAAGCTCAAAGTCAAATCTTTACACATGGATACCCACAGAATGAACAGCATTTTTTTTTTAAAAGGCCAAGATATGGAGCAGTGGACTGATGGATTAGCCATGTCTCTTCAGTAACCCGTCTTAGGAGGCTCCACGAAAGCTGGGTTGTAGGCGGGCTGGGTGCCAGCATAGTCCATCTGGACGGGAGGTACAGGGGGGTAGCCTGTTTGGGCTGGAGGCCCCATGCTGACTCCAGCTTGGGTATAGGGCATCTGGGGAGGTGGGTATGCTGGGGCAGACAGAGAAAGAGCACAGAGTGAAACATCACTCCATCTGAAAATGAGGAAGCTGGCTAGACTACAGTAATATGGCAGCAATTTGTTAGATAACAGCCAGTGGTGCTTTGAAAGCACTTGAACTATATTCATTAATAAATAAAAGCCATATCATAACTCCCAGCATAACTCAGTAGTTTGTTGCTGTTTCATTTTCTGTGCTAACTTCTCCAGAACTGATTCTGCGTGAGAGCGGACAGCAAGTGTCATCCCCCTCAGATGTTCTAGGGACATTATACCAAGCTTACCCAACCCGGGATCCTGGTACGGAGGTGGTCCTACTGGGGCGTAGGGCTGCGCTGCGTACTGGCCTGGGGGCATAGGCTGCACCCCCAGGGCAGGCACGGGCACATGCTGGTATCCTGGGTATGGACCACCCTGGTAGGTCTGTGCTGGTGCAGGCGCTGGCACGTATGCCGTCTGCATCACTGTGGTTGTGTGTGTTGTCCCCAGTGCTGCTAGCGAAACGAGACATTGGCTGTTTATTCCAAAATATTCAGCCGTATCTATGAGCACTTGCTGAAAAACACGAGATGAGGTTGTCTGCAAGTCTATGACAAACTTTAAAACTACAGAACTGACTCAGTGGATGAGGTCATCATTAAAGAATGATGTTGAGCAACCCTGAGCCACCTAGTTCACTAGTAACATTGTTCATGGCAATGCTAATCTTCCGTATATCTGTGGAGCAAAACATAATAATCACTATTTGTCTTATTTTGCCTTGGTAATCTAATCATATTCCAAAATCTTTAAAATCTTGTGGGAACTGTGCATTATAAATATTTAGTATCACCCTTAAAAACCTCCCAAATATGGAAGGAGATACTGGATAATTTAACTGTGATTCCACCTCCTCAATGAGTTATTAGTTAGAACATCACCTACATGAATACACATTTAAATTGAATTATTTTGGGTGTTTTAAAGGCTGTTCCTATTGAAGTCAAATACGGTGGTTCCCTGTGGTTAGGACTTTTTCAAAAGCACTATCCCTGTACATCTGAAGGAACTCACCATCACTTCTGTTTGCTAAGAAGCATATTTAGTTCATCTATTGCAGCTTCCTGTAGGTGAAAATGCACCCAGCCCATACCCCTTCATGGCTGCCATTAAAACCACAGACTATGCAGTAGACAGGCTGGAAAATACCCATGTTTTGCCTCAGCGTGCAAGGCACAGATGAATGCAGGAAACATTTCACCTGCAGCGCAATATAAAAAAAAGCCCATTTGGAGAAGCAGCAAGGAAGTGGTAAGGCCGCTTATTTCTTCCAGTGTCATCAAAAAAGTGAAAATGTGTGCACAATATGTCAACCCTTATGGGGCCTTTAGTTTTTATTGTGCAACTGGGGACGTTTCTAGATTCACATATTTGTGGGTCTGCAGAATACTAAATAGTGAAAAACGGCTATAGTCATGACTCAGGGTTGCCAAAGTAGCTAATATTCACCAGCACTTAAAATTCTACAGTTACAAACAGCAAGACCACACAGCTTGTAAAAGGGGCAAAGATGATTCATTCTTATTTAAAATGTTTTTGAGGAAGATACAGAAAGACACATAAGCATAAACATAAAAGGAGTTTTTGCCAATAAAATAAGACTCATAGAATACAGAGCCAGGCTAATATATATAACGCTCACAAGCACTCTGAACAGCTCAAATACAAAACAATGGACAGGATGGGATAGACTGGTGAAGAATAGTGGTTTATACTCACGCCTGGGCTTCCTACACATGCTATAAAGACAGCAGCAAGGGCACAGGCAGCAAGAGACAATCACAGTGATGAGGATGACCAGACCCACAACACTGCTGGTAATGGTGACGACATCTGAGCTCATGTTGTTGAGGCTGGGAGGGGTAGACATGAAGGGTTAGGCAAACACAGTGTCAAGCAGCTTGTGGTTTCTGACATGCATGCAAATCTTCTGCTTCTCTACAATCAAAGGCCTAATTTACTCATGCATCATAAAACACATCTTAAATATCATAACAATAATAGCTACCATTTTACAAGCTTGAAAAACCAGTAGTAATAAGTACTATTGTCATGATACCAGAACTTCAAACTTCGATACAATACCATTTTCGATACTCACTACGAAAGTTACGTCGAGATCACGAGATCATTTTTATTTCGAAATTGAAAAAAATATATATATCGACATCACGACTTTTTATATTGTTCTTAAAACGGTTTATACATATCGCGAGATAGATCAAATAAAAAATAAGTCCATCCATCCATTTTCTATAACCGCTTATTCCATATGGGTCGCGAGGGGTCCGGAGCCTATCCCGGAGGCTGCGGGCTCAAGGCAGGGAAGAACCCAGGACGGGGCGCCAACCCATCGCTGGGCACACTCACACACCATCCACACAAGTCGTGATCTCAATATAACGAAGAAAAATAAATGATGCGTGTCCTCTCTGAACTTCCGCACAACACAGCACAACAAATTCAACAGCGATTATGTTTGCAGTAAAAACTTCACAGCCTTTTGTACATTCATGTCACTACATCTAAAAAAAATGCATTGCATTATCAAAGCATAAGTACAGTAGTAACCATTGTAATCACGCTGTAATCGCGTTCAGAGATATTCACGAGCAGTAAATGCACAATATTAAAAATCATACGTTACTTTATTATAATGCATACTACAACATGCTACTTTTACATGCCTTCTTTATCTTGTGTCTCAAAGAACAAGCCCTTAACAATTGCACGACTAAGTTTGTATCCGAATGATCAACACTCGGAAACAAAACCTCACAAGATAACTACAGATCGTTGTCTTAATGAGGTGATATTTAGCACACTACAAAAGAAGTTTTAACCCATATAAAAACACACGTCACATCTCTATTTCAACCGCAACAGGCTCTTATTAATAGTTAATTGAGAAATAAGATACCGACATCCGGAAACTAGTTGTAATGCGTCGCGTGTTGGTCCTTTACTGCATTGCTAAATTCGTGGTATTTGCCTCTTTATCAGTATTGCGCAGTGGCACAACTTGCATACAGGCTTGCATATGTCCTGTGCTTTACTATCTTCGTTCGGCACAAAGCTAAAGATTTCAGGACGCCATTCCGGATTATTGATTAAGCGCGGCGGTGAAAGCTCTGACGCTTCTGAACTAGTAATCTTTTAGTAAAGGCTGATTTTTACTTCCGTGAAGAATGTGCGCCATAGGTAGCCGCTCACCTCACACCACGTGTGTGAGACTCAGTTCAAGTTTAGGCATGCGCATTAACCCACGAACCTCAGTAGTCAGAGAACCGGAAGTGAAGGCTGTAGAATCGATACCATGAAAAATGAGTATTGAAACTTTTACGCAAGAGTCGATACCTTCATTACTTCTTTCGATATTTCGGATAACACTAGCAATAAGTATTCCTGTGCATTTTGCTCTGTCACATATTTTTGACATAAATAACATTTTAAGCAAACATCTGAACACTCAATTATATACACCAAAAAAAGCAACATTATATTTATTTAAAACAACTTAGTGTTGCTTTGAGGCTGTAAAGCAGATTTAACACATACTTCAATATTTTAAAATAAAAACAATTTAATAATAATTTTACTCTAAATATTAAATTTCGTGTGCGGTAATGAGCAACAGATGGGTTTGGGCACTGCTAGATTCAAACTTAAAAAGGCAGTAAGATTTCCATACATTACAAATGAGTAAAGTAACCCTGGATGTCTGGGAATTTCATTCTGTTTCCAGTATGCATGTGTATATACCTGCGTATATTAGAGCTGTAAATATATTTAAAATTTTTTAAAAACGCAGTTTTCTGTGATTAAATCACATCTAACAATGTATAACTGTAAATATTTATACATTGAATCCCCAAACCCCTCCTGGAGCCGACACCTTATCGTGGTGGAGGGGTTTGCGTGTTCCAATGATCCCAGGAGCTACGTTGCCCAGGGCTTTATGCCCCTGG